>JARK01001349.1:20073-31477 GCA_000688135.1 Ancylostoma ceylanicum | reverse complement strand
GTGTGTGTGTGTGTGTGTGTGTGTGTGTGTGTGTGTGTGTGTGTGTGTGTGTACAAATCTGTTTTTACTAATGACGGCAACCACTTCATCTGTGAAGGATGCTCCTGGACCACGACGAGAAGAACAGACCTCTCTACTAGTGGACTCCGATTTCATCTCAAGTCCAAACATCCAGAGACTTCCGAAACTTTTGAGAAAGATGGAACATTGGAGAAGAAGGCGAAACGTGATGCTGCGAAATGAAAGATCAGCTCGATGCAGCTGATGTGATCAGCTTTGCTTGCGATTCATGGTCGTCAGCTGGGAACAATCATTCGCTCCTTGCGCTTACAGCACATTTTGTTAACAAGGGTATAAACCCGCGTTTTGTTGTCGTCGGAGCAATGCCGATAAGAACCAGCACACGGCAGAGAATATGAAGCTACTTTTGGCTAAAGCATTAAAGTCGTTCTCCATACCTGAAGGAGAAGTCCACGTTTTCGTTAGAGATGGTGATGCCACTATGAGGAAAACAATGACCCTTCTCAACATTACCAGTGTGGACCGTTTTACTCAGAAGTTGCAGCTAGTGAGTTTTAGTTTTACCAAATTATCGTCTTCTGGTAATGTGAGAATTCTTCAGGCAGTCAAAGATGGTTTAAGTAAACTCGGAACAGTGGATAATGGTACTCCCTCGCTGACTAAAGTTGTGCGAAAGCTGAAGAGCCGCCTGGATAAAGAGGACTTCACAGCTTGTCAACATTTGTGTGATCTGCCGGACAACACCCTTATAAAGGTGCTCCAGTAAAACTTACTGTTTTGTAAATTCATGGTATACATATTCTTTTTCATAAACTGTGAGATAATTTGTTGTTTTTTTTTTTACTTTATTCAGGGAATCGAAGTCCGATGGAGCTCCACATATGATATGATCTACCGTTTTCCCGGAAACCAGAAGGCAGTGGAGCTTTTTCTGATTGACCATCCTCCTCCGCAGTATCCTGAACTAGATGAATTCGAGTGGAGTTTGACAAGGAGGATAGCCGACTTATTGAAGCTGCTGGCGGTTGCCTCCAAAATAGTGCAACATCGATTCTATGCTCCAATTTCAATAGTGGTAGCGGTTCGATCCTTTATGTTATTATATAAATCCCCCTTTACAAAGTAATTCTAGAGAGACTTTAAAGGCAGAGGACCACCTCGTTTCTCACTTAGACGATATCAGCATATCCTTGACCTCCTCGCCACGCTGATTCCAACAACGTACACCTTAAGTCACAGATGTGACGGAAACCCTGTTTTTGGTAGGGTCAAAATGCCCGCTTTTTTGGAGCAGGGGCGGATCCGCTCCAAAAAACGGGCACTTGGTGCTGGCTGCCCGCCTCGGCAGCAACGTCGGGTGAACACGTCCTGTCTTGTCCGATCGATGAGATCAACGGCGATACACGTCTTTGCACGTAAATTTGTTCCAGCAAACTGGTACAAACCCCGTAACGGAAAACGGGGTTTAGAGACCATTTTGGGACATTTCAAGTACATTGCCGGAATCAGCGCATCGAGGAGGTTTGGAATATGTTAACAACTCGAAAACGATATGAGGTGGCCCTCTGCCTTTAAGAACACTCCTGCAGGCTTGGACACATCAAGGAAGTAATCGCGGACGGTCTGATCGCACGTATGGCTGAATGCATGGAAAAAGAAGATAACCTCATCGCAACGTTCGGCGACCCGAGATTCAAAGACGCATACTGCGCTAATAGGAGGGACGAGTTCCTACTGAAGGTCGAGCAGACGGCACTGGAGGTTTATGGTGGAGGAGATGGAGGGAGCGGGAGTGGTGGGGGTAGGAGCCCAGACTCTGATGTGATCGAGGACGATTCTAACCCTTTCTTTGAATTCTGGAAAGAAGGATCTTGCACTTCAGGAGGTAATACGCCCATACAAAGCCTAAGTCCTTTGACAATTGACTCGAAAGCTAAAGCACTTGCAGTAAGTGTTTGCTAAATCTACTGAATAGGAAAAAAAAAAGCAGAATCTTGGATGTTCTCATTGTACTTCGCCATGGACAACGCCGAAACCGGCAAAGTAGGATGAGGCGTTTGGTCGTGTAGTGCATAGATACAAACAACGGCTGGAACCACTTTCAGACTTCTGAGGAAGACGTTTTCTGTTTACAACGAAGAAGGAATAAACACAAAAATGCAAAACGGATACACATGACGGGATCCGAACCCTCGACCCTCTGCCTAACAGTTCAGCACCTTCACCGCTCGGCCGTACCTGTTTTTTTTTTGCACGTTGGGCAAAAATGTGTAGATATATGCGTAGTAGGAATTTACTATGTTGAGCATGTAAACCCCATCTGTACACTTGTCCTAGTGTTTTATGCCCCTTTGGTTCATTTGTAGTGTTTACTGCCTAGTCGTACCTTAGTATTGTAACCGTGAGGAACCTAAGGGGCGCAGCGGGAGGACCTAAGTAGGCGTGGCCGGCACTATATAAGCGCGGCGCCCGCATACAGTAAGCTCATTCGCGTAGTACGCTGACGGAGGAAAGTCGCTCACTCTCGAACCACAGAAGGACTCGAGGAACATCGGTTAGCCACTGCCACTCTAGTAGTGTGCAGTGCAGCTTTAGAGCGGTTAAGCTCCCGATCTTGCGGTCTCGCAAGCCGTCGAACGCCTGGTGAGGCGAGCCCTAGAGGCTAGTAGTTCAGGGAAACTCTACGTTCGTAAGTTACCCCTGCTCTCGCGCATCCCGGGTCTAGGTAGCGGCCGCGCCTCAGTCCTCAACCCCTGTCCTATAGGTTCCTTACGAGGTTTATTAGTTCCCTTTTTGTAATAAGGGTTTGTACACAATTGTGTACATTGTATATAGTTTGTATATAGCTTTATCCTAGTTTAGTTAGCCTTATCCTATTACCCTATATTATCCTTTTGTGAAGCGCGTTAATAAATTTTTATTAAAACTTCCCGCGTATTCCGTGTGGCTTAACGGTCATAAGACCGCGGATATCTAGAAACCCTTTCTTCTTTTCCCCCATTTATCCACATTTGTGTTGTCACGTGGGGTGCTAAAAGAAACCCCGGGCTTTAGCATCCTTAATCCCTTTTCAGGTTAGTGGCAAAGGACCACTTAGTCCTGTAAGTGTCTGCAGAGCGAGCTACCAGGTGCATAGTCGCCGCGCATTCGAAGAAAATGGTGCGACGCTCGCGTCGGGCAGACAAAGGCGCTAAAGTCGCGGGTACCGGGACCACAAATGGCCGCTCTCGGCCTGGCAAAGGGGCAATCCTTGACGCCGGAGCCGAACGGCCACGGACAGGCGATGATCGCCTCCAGGGGGATATCCCCTTAGAGCAGGATCTCGCCGGTCCACTATCATCGTGGGCGCCAAGTCCACAAGGCTCGGCAAGTGGTGGTGCACTGCTCCCACCACCACAAACCCCATCGAGGGGACAACACCCCTCATATGAAAGATTGACATGGAGGCCGACCCAACCCACAGCACAGCACATTGTGGATAATCCCGGACAGGGATTGGAAGAAGGCGTTCAACGCCGAAATAATGGCGGAGCTGAGCCACAAACACCAGCAGGCACGCCTCAAACTCGGACCCAAGAGGCTACAGAGGTGGCGCCCACATCTTGGCAGCACACCATGGAGCAGATAGTGCGCGAATGTGGCTGCGCCTTATCAGCGCAGTTTCGCAAAGCGTCACGAGCGAAGCGCTCACAAGTGCTCCGTGCTGTCCAAAACGCGGTTGATCGCGCAACTTCCGCGGTAGTAGCGGTAAGGCAAGAGGATGAAGAAGCCAGCGAGATTGTCCAAGCGTTGGGCACTACGGCGGAGCGCCTCGGCGCTGTCTTGCCGCGTATTTTGCAGGAATCGGCGTACATGAGAGCACTAGCGAACGCGCTAGGGTGCGATGTTAGCGAGGTAGGCGATTTGCTAAGGAGTCGAGAGGAGGAGATCGCAGCACTAAGGAGCCAATTGGCCACCTTCCAGGTGGAGCAGCAGCTGGTTCCGCAACTTGTGCAGTCAGCACAACCGCTGCGAGCAGAGTCAGCACTGTCAAAGGGTAAGCAGTCTGGGCGAACCTGGCAACAGGAGCTCCGATTGTCCCAAGGTGCTGATAGCGGTCCCTCCCTACACTCGTTTGTGTCGCAGCATGGGTGGATTCGCTCAGAAGACTGACGGACCTCCGTCGACTTCTTACGAGACCTCAAGCAATGGATCTACAATAAGGTCATCCCATTCGCGCCCTACTGATGGATTTTCACCTTCCCCTAGCTCTCTGGAACGGTGCAGGCCGGCATCAGTCGCTGGCAGTAACACGCAAAACGAACTGCTGCTGACCCTTACGGAGGTGCTGAAAAGCCAGTCAGTCTCCGAGGTGAGAAAATATGACGGGAAGAGATCTCTCACGGACTTTCTCCGAGAGATCGACGTGAAATACCCCAGGTGGGTATGGAGTGACGCCGACAGAAGGGATATCCTTCTCAACCATCTAGAGGGTACAGCAAAAGCCCACGCCCACAATCTACCCGTGGAGATTTTGAACGGGACATTCGACGGCTTAGTCGAGGAGCTACGAAAGGCCAGACACACGCCATGTGAGCGGCTGAAGGCTCAGGCTGATTGGAAAAATCTCCGGAAGCACGAAAAGGAGTCGGTATTCGACTTCTGCTGCCGATTGCAGAAAATTGCCAAGCGGATGTCGCCAAAGACGGACTGCGACTTTGAGATGGGGAGTAAACTATACGAGTGCCTCTCAGACTGGAAGGACTCGTACTACATGCTGGCAGCATTGGATTCCGCGGACGGTCACGTCTTTGATGAAGTGCGTAAGGTAGCACTACGCCTTGAGAGGACCCGCGAGGCAACTTCGTCAGCACCACGACGAACCTGGGAACCACGTCCTGACAACAGCAGCGGGGATGGAAAAGGGTGCCCTCACCAAGGAAAAGCTTTACCCAAAGCAATAGGGGATTACCCTAAGGACCAACGCTGGTGTCAGCGACAACCACGGGATGCCTTCCCTAGGAACCACCAATTGGGCTCACCCAAATCATCGAAATGGCCCGCCTCGAAGACCAGCCCAAATACGGATGGGTCAAGCAAGGCACAAGACTGGAGTCGATGCTCGTTTTCGACTCATCTAGAGTCTTGGTGCCGCAAAGTGAAGCGGGTACCCGCTCCGAAGCTGACTGCAGCTCACGGTGGGTCCTTCCACTGCGACATCCGAGTTTTTGGGTTGGAAGCGGAGGCCCTCATCGATTCGGGATCGGTGATAACCATACTCCCGCTGGGCTTGCTGAAGAAGGCGAGGGACCAAGGAGCAGACCTGGACAAAATGGTCACGATGATGGGAGATGGTGGTGATTCCCAGGTACAGGATGCATCCGGCAACCCGATGTCCTTCCTCATGCGGATAGCTACGGCCATCCAAGTGAAGGGCGGCGGCAGCGCCAGGGTCCAGATGCACATTCAGAAGTCGGACAGCGACACGATTCTCATCGGCACCAATGCTTTTGAGGCATTGAGGATACAGATCCGACTGGGATCTCGTGCTATAAAAGCACGATGTAGCGCGGCCAATGCGCTCAGCCATGGGTTAACCCAGTTAACTGGAACCGTGCTCCCAACACATGCGGAATGCGCAGGAAAGCATCGTTCCACGATGGGGCGGCAGTCTAGCCGTCGTCGAAAAAGGACTGCGTCTAGAGCGTCCCACATGAGAGATCGTGCCCGCAGAGCGGCTTCGCCAGGGAAGAGGAAGGCCGATCATCTGAAGTTTGCTTCAGATAGACTGCGACCTCAGAAAGTTTCTGAGGCAGTTTCAAACCCTGCACCCGCTTCCCGAGTTAGAATGAGCGGAAAATCGGTTCGCGTATCTCGCGACCGGTCAGCTAAACATCCACCTGAAATCAGCGACACCCCAGTCACAGGGAAAAGGATAGAAGACGAAGGCAGCGTCATAGACGGAGACGTAGTCCTAGCCGCGTTGATCACTCTAAGGTGGACTCCAGCCTCCTGGACGGTAGGAGCCATTTAACGCACCTGTCCCGAGATGGAAGGACAGCCAGCGAAAGCAGCTGCAAGGTCGGCACCCTCGGGATTACCGAGACCGACAACGGGACGAAGAGGATGCCTCATATGAGCGCAGTTATTGCGCCTCCACACGCTGGCGTAGCTGTGACTCGCCATGTTGCGAATACTGGACTACCGGGAAAAGGGCGACCGTCGGGACGCCCAAGAGGCATAGTTCGTACGACCACCACGGCAGGAAGAACCAGAGGAGCCGCAAGACGAGTTCGGCTGAGTGGGACAGCCTAGGAGAAAGGGGGGACATGTAGATATATGCGTAGTAGGAATTTACTATGTTGAGCATGTAAACCCCATCTGTACACTTGTCCTAGTGTTTTATGCCCCTTTGGTTCATTTGTAGTGTTTACTGCCTAGTCGTACCTTAGTATTGTAACCGTGAGGAACCTAAGGGGCGCAGCGGGAGGACCTAAGTAGGCGTGGCCGGCACTATATAAGCGCGGCGCCCGCATACAGTAAGCTCATTCGCGTAGTACGCTGACGGAGGAAAGTCGCTCACTCTCGAACCACAGAAGGACTCGAGGAACATCGGTTAGCCACTGCCACTCTAGTAGTGTGCAGTGCAGCTTTAGAGCGGTTAAGCTCCCGATCTTGCGGTCTCGCAAGCCGTCGAACGCCTGGTGAGGCGAGCCCTAGAGGCTAGTAGTTCAGGGAAACTCTACGTTCGTAAGTTACCCCTGCTCTCGCGCATCCCGGGTCTAGGTAGCGGCCGCGCCTCAGTCCTCAACCCCTGTCCTATAGGTTCCTTACGAGGTTTATTAGTTCCCTTTTTGTAATAAGGGTTTGTACACAATTGTGTACATTGTATATAGTTTGTATATAGCTTTATCCTAGTTTAGTTAGCCTTATCCTATTACCCTATATTATCCTTTTGTGAAGCGCGTTAATAAATTTTTATTAAAACTTCCCGCGTATTCCGTGTGGCTTAACGGTCATAAGACCGCGGATATCTAAAAACCCTTTCTTCTTTTCCCCCATTTATCCACATTTGTGTTGTCACGTGGGGTGCTAAAAGAAACCCCGGGCTTTAGCATCCTTAATCCCTTTTCAGGTTAGTGGCAAAGGACCACTTAGTCCTGTAAGTGTCTGCAGAGCGAGCTACCAGGTGCATAGTCGCCGCGCATTCGAAGAAAATGGTGCGACGCTCGCGTCGGGCAGACAAAGGCGCTAAAGTCGCGGGTACCGGGACCACAAATGGCCGCTCTCGGCCTGGCAAAGGGGCAATCCTTGACGCCGGAGCCGAACGGCCACGGACAGGCGATGATCGCCTCCAGGGGGATATCCCCTTAGAGCAGGATCTCGCCGGTCCACTATCATCGTGGGCGCCAAGTCCACAAGGCTCGGCAAATGGTGGTGCACTTCTCCCACCACCACAAACCCCATCGAGGGGACAGCACCCCTCATATGAAAGATTGACAAATGAAATATATGGTGCGGGACCTTATCAAGCAAGGAATCAAGCCAGTTAGGTTTCATTCCGATCAGCCAGCCTGGCTCTTGCACTTCCCTTGTCAGTAAAGCACATAGGTGCGCCATCAGATGTCGTATAGGATCATATAAAGAGGAAGCAGGTAATACTAAGCAGGTAAAACTAAGGACAAAAATCTAAATAGAATCTAATAGCTCAACCCTTAAACAATAACATCTAGTACTAATAAAAAAACATGATGAGGGGACAGTTACCAAGCCCTTAGACAACCACGCGGAAAAAGAATAGTCGAACATAATTCGAAAGGTTGTAAAGTACGTGCAAAATCCATGACAGAAAGTGTGAGGTGAATTTAGCATAGGTAAGATAAGGATCGCGGAGGAAAATTCAATGTTGGCCTTGCATTAAAAAAGCCTCAGCTAAGAAAGGTTAGGTAACTGTGTCCTAGTACCTAACGGAGTAGGTAGCTCTGGGTTTAACGAGGTGCCAGACCATTGAGATAATCGCAACCCAAGAACGCGACTGGTAGAACCATACTGGGGCGGACGCATCAACGCCTCTTTGATCTGGTACGAACCCCAGGCGTAAGCTTGGGCGGATGCTCGCCCGCTCTTTCCTTTCGTCAAAGCAAAGAGGTTGGACAGAAAACTCCCTACACACATTTTCCGTTTTACGGGATATAAAATTTTACTTCGGCACATCCCTGATACCAAGGCAGTCAAACACGCTGAATAGCTACAAAAATGCTCGCGTGCTTTCTTCCACAAAGGTTGTCAAATTAAAATCACTGACTCTTCTCTTACGACAGATCGAAAAGGGTTACTTAGGTTTCATCAATATGCTGACCATCAAAATTATGAACATACTAAGCAGGAAAGCGACCAAAAGGAGGACCGAAACAACGGTGGTTCGACACCCTGCACGTTGACCTCAAGCTGGCTACGATCCATCATGACCTGGACACGACAGTTTGGCGTCAAAGGATCAACATAACGGATTCCGCTACAAAGAAGGAAACACGCTGAGGAAGAGGAAGTAATTGTCCTTGTCAGTGTCAGATAGCCAAAGTGATAAAACACTCGAGCGGAGCCGGGTATGCCGTCTTGTTTAAACATACAACATAAGTACTTTTGCTTCATTTTTCTACCTAGTTTTTTATCTTTTCCTAGTTACTTTGGTTTTGGTCATCGCTAGCCCTTCGGCAACACCTCATTTGATTTTCTATGCATAGTATAATCTATTAAAAGGAATCATGATGTCTCAGTTGACTGGAGAGCATGCTGTCAAAAGAACTCTCAAATGGGCAATAATTTACTCTAATAGAAAGTACCATCGCAACAGAACAGCGGGTGGGTGCTAGTAAAACTTATGCGAGGAGCAGAATCGTCAGAATCTGCCGTACGATAAAACCAGCACAGTCGTCTGCCGTACGATAAAACCAGCACAGTCTTTCGTCGCGCTCGCCTGCCGTCACCTACGCTTCCACCTTGAGATGGTATCTAGCTGGCGCTCAAGGAAACCGCGACCTCATAGGCAGCTTCGGCTCCCCAGAATTTTTGCACAGCTTACTGGAAACAAGAGATTTGGCCAATATGCTTGGGAGTAATGTTCTTTGCAAGGAATTCTTATGTAAATAAATGTTTGGAAAATCGGCTGTCCTCACTGATGAAGTAGCCTCCATACCGTTTCGACGGCCACTGATGTTGCACTCAGGTGCCACCCGAGTCAGCATCTTGTGGGGTGGATTACAACCTGTCCTGATGGCAGTTACGTGAAAAGAAGATGGGGACGATGTGACAGTAACACAGCGCATGACAGTACAGTACAGTACACCTAAGCTCAACAGCTATAACGTTGAGCGAGGATCCCTCCTCGTTGTACCCCAGTGGTCCGAAAGAACGACTGATTCCTTTCATCGTTGGATACTCTATGTTCAATGTAGAAGTTTGCATGAAAAAGAAGAAGATAAAGGGGGTAAGCTCATACAACTTACCCTCAACTACTGCAAAAGGATTTTCTCAACTATTCTGAATAAAAACTCGAGCGCAAGGTGTTTGCAACACTTTTGCTATAATGCTTGGAAGGAAAAAAAAACCTGGAGTCCGGATGAACAAAAATGACGAGTTAGGACTCATATATTTCTTATGTCTTCGATCGTTCCCCCAACGTCTCAGATGGACTAGAAAAGTCTCACCACTACTCATTTCTTGAAACACTTGGAACATATATCTCGTGTGAGTTCTGGGGCGATGTTCTACAGGGAACGTCAATGATGATTGCTAGTTCCGTGGACTAGCGCGCCGCAACATCTATGCGGAACGGGCGAGGCAACAGACGTACACCCAGTACGTGTAGTCATTCGATTCCTGGGCGCGGGTCATGATGAGGCAAGAAGGGGCGCGTCAGGTCCACACGAGTGTTCAATTGAACCCTCTCCAGTCACTCAAGTAATTTTGAAAAAAATAAGTACATCCCACCGCAAGCGTGTCAAGTCTTGCAACCATAATCTAGTGGGTGACGTAAGTGACTTTGGAAAAGATGTCCTGATGATTGAGGAATTTCAGAAGAAGCGTTTTTAACATGTGTATCAGCTCTTGATTGACATTTTGAAATTTAATTTGGTGTGCTCTCAAACACTTTGGAAGACTAATCCATCACAATAGGATGTTGGAATAGAAACTGCGAATTGAATTGTACTTTTATTGCATAGCTGTTCGAGAACCGTTGTTGGCAAACCCTGTGCATCCTGTGAAGATACTTCCGCTATTGCATCACTGTACATTAATTTTGTTTTTGCTCTGAAATTGAGAATGCTTCGAGGTGTACACATGCTTACGAGATTGCTATTGACATCAGTTCTGTTCTTACACGGGCAACCGTCCCTGTATAGATTTTTTGTGGCTTATCAACTTTTATTAAACATACATAACAAAGCTGCAAACAATTATGATGCGCAATAATTCAGTACAATCCCGAACAATATATAGTACAGTTCATTCAATTCTCCATCTCAGCAGGGATATTGTTCCTTCGATACATCCAAGCGCTGGATCATAGTAATCAATGCTGAGCAATTGGCTGTAATCTGGATTGAAATGGAATCGTTAGGGGAACCCCTTGGATGCGACCGTACTCAACGGGAAGGCCTGAAAAAGAGTGCATCGCTGATTGAAAAATTCGACGTATCCAGAAGGCCTTTACCAGCTTGTGCGTCAATCAGTTGACTTCCGGCGAAACTTCCGGCGCGCAGCTGTCCAGGGACCCCAGCTAGGCCAATGCCCTAAAGTTAGAAGTGCCTATCAAAGGTATCACTCCATCAGGTTGGAAATAAATTGAGAAGAGCATCTGCAGATACTATAGAATTTTTGAAACTTCCTAGGTTTTAGTGCTTGTCTCTCCTAATTCTATGCACTCAGTTCCAATGGACAAAACAGAGGTGCACAAGAGGCCAATCAAGCAAATACATGGAAATGGAACTTATCTGCCTTGAGTGCTTGCCTAACAAGGTGTCAAAGTAAATAAGTGTTCTACTCTTGCCCTCGGGTTCTGCGAAGTGGAATACAAAACAAATTTCTTTAGATCATAGTTTTTGAAAAAGCAGTTAACTAACATTTCCTAACTCTACGGCACCATACGGCTGGCGAAATCGCTGCGCGAAGTCGTCGCTGTGGCAGCTGCATTCCATCGAATTGGCTAGTTGAATGAGTTGTGCTGAAAAGCTTGTATATCTTGGTCCGGAGTATTGCCTGGTCTCTTTTATACGAATATTTTCTCTTAGTGAGTATTATTTGTTGACGTAAAAAGTGATTCTACACACATTCTCTCCACTGAAAAATACACAGTTCCTTCGATCACGTATCTCTCTGTTAGTGGCGGACGCAGAAAGTGTGC
>JARK01001348.1:2783703-2796692 GCA_000688135.1 Ancylostoma ceylanicum | reverse complement strand
TGTGTGTGTGTGTGTGTGTGTGTGTGTGTGCACGAGAACCAGGCCTCGCCGCCAAAAACTAACGGCACCATCGTGTTCAGCCCGTCGAGTTATGTTAGAATGAATGAGATAAGCCCAGACACTATAAAAGGGAAGAGATGAGAAGGATCCCTTCATGTCGAAGAGAAGGAGCCAGAAAGGCGAAAAAGCTCACGGATGAGGGGTGACGCTGTAGGGCTGGGCCGGCGCCCCAGAAGGGGTGATAATGCTATGCGGAGGGTTCACTTTTGCAGCAACGGTACGCCGGCGTCCAAAAGTGGGGGGACAAACCTAGAGACGTATCCATCTGTGGGAAGAAGGGGCGCCGGCGTCCAAAAATGGGGAAACGCTCAGAGACGGGTGCAACGGTGTGATAAGGGTGCGCCGGCGTCTAAAAGTGGGGAAACATTAGGAAACGGGTCCAACGGTGTGATAAGGGTGTGCCGGCGTCCAAAAGTGGGGAGACGTCTGGAATCGGTTACTACGTTGTGATAAGGGTGCCTCAGCGTCCGAAAGTGGGGAAACGTCTGGAATCGGGTACTACGGTGTGATAAGGGTGCCTCAGCGTCCGAAAGTGGGGAAACGCCCTGAGACGGGCACAGCGGTCCTAAACAAGGAAAGACGTTGCTCGCCTGATGCACAGCTGTGGAAAGGGGCATCTCGGAGCCAGAAAGCTTGAAAGCGAAGAAAAAACGAGAGTTTTGATTAATGTGCAATGGCCGGCGTGATGTGAGGGAGATGCCACATGAAGACAACGTGAGCGAAGCGAGCACAAATTACCTAATTGGCATTTTTTGTCTGTTTATGTGTTCAAGAGAACCAGCAATCATAGGAAAAAACTGACTACATCACGATGTTCAGCGTATCGAGTTATGTACGAAAAGTGTGCAAATTTTCATTCTTACCTTAATTGACAGGTGTTTTGGTCCACTTTCCGTCGCTTGGAATACCAACAATTGTTTACACCACGATGAAAATGAATGAGACTTGGTGTTTATTGCTCTATGTTTACCAGGTCATATGCATAATAAAATGCGGGCGGGTATGTTTCAGAGACACTCGAAGGCGGCAGAAGGGCTGGAGATAGCAAGGATGAATGTAGTTGGGTCCCCCAGTGTGATAAGGGTGCACCGGCGCCGAAAAGTGGGGAAACTCCCGCTGATGGATCCAACGATCGGATAAGGGTGCGGCGGCGTCCGAAAGTGGGGAAACGCCGTGAGGCAGGTCCGACGNGATAAGGTCTGCGTTCCGAATAACCTTTCTCGCAATGCTCAAAAGGATTCTGTTAGATGAGGCATCGACAGTACCCTCGCAGAAATCCTACAAAAATGGCGTTTCCGGAAAAAATGCATTTTTAGATTCATGTTAACGGAAGACGTCGTGCCCAGGACTGAACTATACCGTGAATCGGACCCTGCAACCCACAACAAATTAATGTTATTGTTCAATACTGTCCTATCTCTGAGATTCATATTTTAATTGCTACGTACATATATGTTGGAGTCCCGTTTTTTTTATTCGTTTAATGGTTAGCTTTCAACATTAATGTCTTTGTAGAACCTAAATCTTACAGAGAATTCGCTTTCTCACCATAAACTAACATACAGTACTGGCCAAAAAATATCACTTATGAAGCTTTTGTTCATAACTTCTCTCCAAGTGAAGCTTAAGATTTCCAATCTTGAGAGGTAATGCGTCAACGCGTTGCTAATAAATTGCTCTACTAAGATCTTTGCCGCGCCTGCAAATTTTTATAAGAAAAATTTTTTACCCAAAAAGTCAAAACTTTTGATTTTGCACCACTTGCAATCAACGACAATGCGACTTCCACCAGTGGAGTTTTTACTGAAATCGAATCTTTTTCTGCGAATGGACTCATAGCCAACAGATTTCCAGTCGGCTGGGGCCGTCTACGAATCTCCGAAACTCAGTTGAAGTCACCTTGGAGTTGACCTCTTTCGACAGATTCAGCCATCCAGGACCCGCACGTACAGCCCTGTTTTGAGCTGGATCTTGTTCTGCTTGATGCTCTTCCTTAAGCAGAAACAGCAGAAACAAAACGCTTGCACAGGAGCTCGCAGGATGCTCAACTTTTGCACATATCCGAGCCGGACATACGGTTACCAGTGGTGCACAACACAGGCTTTTGTATTTTTATTTCGGGGAAGAACAGAACTTTGATGAGGTGGTTTTCATATGAAATGGTGGATATCAGTTTCTAGAATGCAGCATGAAAATACATATAGCACCCATCAGGTCTCGAATCAGGCAAGGTAGGGTACGCATAAATGCCCTGGTGTCCAGCATTCGTCAGATGAGTGAGACATCGTGCTCTATTTCTACGAGAAAGAGAATGGGCATAAAATCTGTCGAGTGGTTCAAAACAGTGCTCATAGGATCATGCTTTTCATGCTAAAATTCGAGCATTGGGAATGAAGCACGGAGGCTCACAGCCCCTTACAGGTGGTTGCTGGTGTTCATCTTGACAAGCGTTCTCTTTTTGCATAGAGCATCGTGTAGAACAAGATTCAACTCAACAAGGCCGTGATTGAGATCCAAAATGGCTGAAACTGCCGAAGGAGGTCAATTCAATGGTGATGTCAAATGAGCTCCGTATATGTCAGGATTCCTCCTCATCTTGCCGAAATTACATTGGATATGAACCCATTCGTTGGGGTACTACTACTGGAAATCGCATAGTAGTTGAATGTGAGTAACGCGAAACTAATGATTTTGACCTCTTTGAATAAAAAATATTTTCTCGTGAGAACTTGAGGCACAGTGGGAATCTTAGTACTAGTTTGTTTATTAGCAATGAGTAGTGACATTATCTCCCAGAATTAGCAAATTCAACCTGCATTCAGAGAGAAGGTATGGACAAAAGTTCAAAAGGTGATGTCTTTTTGGCCAGTACTGTACGTGCAAAATATAATAACGATATTAACTGTGTGATAATCGACAATCTTTTCGTTCTCGATATGTTTCCCATATTTGATAGCTTCGATTAATGTGAACACGTCGTAACATGAGGCACAATTGATAACCTCCCCTTGCGATGTTCACAATAGAATGAGATTGCCGCTGAAAAGCTAGGGATAGTAGGAGGCGGCTTATTTTTCCACTCAAGCAGTTGACAGCAGCATCTTCCGCAACTCAATTTTGTTGTTGATTTCCGATTGTGTCTGTTTATTTCCACTGTCCTATGGTTCTTCATTCCAAAGTTCGCGTTTGATGTCGGTGAAGGACGGTTACTTTGAAAGTTGGAGCGCGCTCAGTTGTGTGTTTCAAAGTGCGATGCCTTGAAAGGTTTTCCGACGAATAGGAGGGATTTGTCAATGCCCAGACGTATTCATTCAATTTTCTCCGCAGTAGACTCATAGTCTCCCCCACATACTTTTCTCCGCAACATTCACATTTGATCAGGTCTACCATACCACCAGCTAACACATCTTCTCTTCTGTACAACACCGGCAGTACGTCTGAGAGGACTTTTCTTCGCAGATGGGAATGCAAGTCAGGAGCTGCTTCAGTGTTAGTGCTGGGATAGACACAAGCCTAATAGGTAACCCCTATTGTTTCACCACTTCGTTGAATGCACGTGCTGATCGATCTTCCACATAAAGGAGGAATAGTGGAATTCAATCTGATGTTGAGTGCGAGCATATTACCTATTGTGGCAGTATTCGTGCTTCATCCAATCTCTTCACGAATGCAAACTATCGTCATTTCGACTGTCAAATCTAGAGCTGTACACAACTGATCCTCCGTCCTGATCGGGTCTGCGACCAACGTTCGCTTAGGTAAAGTGCGAAAAAGCGCTCCTTGTGTGTATTTTCGTAGGTCTAAGAGCGAAATCATAGATCTGATTGCACTGTTGTTATTGTCGTTAGAATGCACTGATACCACAGCGGAACTGGCATAAGCTGATGAAGGTGGTAGTTGGCACTCCAAAATTTAGAACAAAATTGCTTCCACGTTCACTATATGGCTGAAGCAGGGTGGAACCAGTTCCTCTGAAAACCAACTCAATCAATCTTACGGCCCACAACAAGATAACATGATAGGGTGTATTTGATTACTGCGGAAACATGTAAACTGAAATTGACGCTAGTAGTCCATGCCTTTAGAACAAGCAGTAGAGCGTAGGCACAACTGATTGTGAGTATGAGTCCAAGATACCTTTAGCAATATTTTGACCAAGTATTGTCTTTATCACAGCCCCTACTCTGATGTTGAATGGCAATACATTTTACGGGACTTCGTGTTTGGCAAGACAGTTTACGGGAGAAAATTTTGCTTGGCAATACATTTCACGGGAGAATGAGTGAAGAGCCTGTTTGGCGATACAAATGGCAAGACAGTGTGTTTGGCAAGACAGTTTACGGGTGTTTGGCGATACAAAAGGCAAGGTTTGTGTGGCGATACATTTTACGGGTGTTTGGCGATACAAATGGCAAGACAATGTGTTTGGCAAGACAGTTTACGGGTGTTTGGCGATACAAATGGCAAGAGTGTGTTTGGCAAGACAGTTTACGGGACTTCTCGTTTGGCAATACGTTTTACGGGACTTCTTGTTTGGCGATACATTTTACGGGTTAATATGTTCATTTCATTCTTAGCGGGTGATTCAATCATCATCGGTGTCGGCTCGGATGGCGCAGTTGGTAAGGCAGCGGACTCCCATTCTCAGAACCACGGTACGGTTCCCGGTGTTATCAGAATTTTTGCGCATTCAAGCTTGTTTGGCGATACAAAAGGCGAGGTTTGTTTGGCAAGACAGTTTACGGGACTCCCTGATTGGCAAGACAGTTTACGGGGTTTGTTTGGCGATACTTTTTACGGGGTTTGTTTGGCGATACATTTTACGGGGTTTGTTTGGCAAGACAGTTTACGGGACTTCGTGTTTGGCAATACATTTGACGGGGTTCGTTTGCCTGGCTAGTTTGCAAGCTCGTCTGCGAGGTTGCCAAACAAACCTCGCCAAATGTATTGCCATTCAACATCAGAGTACAGTCTCCCTTACTTTCTTGTCGTTTGAAACGCAGCCGCAGTGGTCTCAGCATAGGTTGTTGAGTCAGATGGGATCTTAACGGTATCCTTATGTAAGGAATGGAATACAACATGATTATCAACAGGAAGCCGAAATCCTTGTGAGGGGAATAACATCGAACACAGAAATGTCGATTCGTGATCGAGTACTGTAAGTTCTTTCCGCATTCTTGAAGTGTATCGTCGTAGTGTTAGTCACCATTCGAGAAAAAGCAGAAGAAGGTACAAGATTTAAGAGGGCTTCATGTTCTTGGCAATTTCTCTAGAACCACTAGCAATATACATGTATGACGCTTTTGAAGAACTGCATTGATTCTGAGTTGAAGTTAAACGATTTTGCGATTGAGATCGTTCTCGTAGCTTCTCCAGATCCTTCTCTAGCAGCAGTTTCCCTGGTGTAGTACGCAGGCAGGCGTCTTGAAATGATCTGGTTGTGACAAGATATGTTTCTCCAAGCTGTCGGATGCATTCTAGACATAGACGAAGCAACTACCGAAAGAATGAGGAACTCGGCAAATGGCCAGCGTGATACGACAGTGATGAAACAACTGATGACGTGGCTTCAATCTTACAGTGAGTTTGCCGCATCATCAAATATGATGGGAGACGTGATCAGAGAAGAAGAACGTCGAGCGCTGTTGGAGCAGAGATCCACGTCAACGATAAGGATGGTACTCGATACCGCATCAAGACTTGATCGAAGAAGATACAACGTCCCTGCTGCCAGTGAGTTGGCTGTTGTTTATGTAGGCGAGGGTGATGACGTGCCTGCAACACGTTCCATAGCTGTTCATCATAGACGTGGCGGGCTTCAGTGCATCGCGGACTTTGACGAGAGGTGTGATCCACTAACGTACCCCTTACTGTTCCCCTGTGGTAGGTTAGGCTGGCATATAGATTTAACAAAGACTCCTAGTCACCGCTCCAGAACAAGGATGATGCAACGTGAGTTTTTCTCCTGTCTTCTCTCGATAGGAGGATCCTTCAATTTCCTTCACAAGGCCGGAAAACTTCTGCAGCAGTTCATAGTTTATACATAAGTGAAGCTTGAGCAGAACCGTTTAAACTGCGCACGTTTGCATCAAAATGATTTCCGTGTCGCTATCGTGGTCTGCATCAAAATGATTTCCGTGTCGCTATCGTGGTCTAATAGATCACCTTTCCAAAGAGGAGCCGGATGGGCCACCCCTACAACGTGTTATTCTCCCCTCTTCATTTCAGGGACAATGCACCAGTCTTACCAGGATGCAATGACAATCTTACTTCTTATTAATTGGCACTTCATGTGTGTGTGTGTGTGTGTGTGTGTGTGTGTGTGTGTGTGTGTGTGTGTGTGTGTGTGTGTGTGTGTGTGTGTGTGTGTGTGTGTGTGTGTGTGTGTGTGTGTGTGTGTGTGTGTGTGTGTGTGTGTGTGTGTGTGTGTGTGTGTGTGTGTGTGTGTGTGTGTGTGTGTGTGTGTGTGTGTGTGTGTGTGTGTGTGTGTGTGTGTGTGTGTGTGTGTGTGTGTGTGTGTGTGTGTGTGTGTGTGTGTGTGTGTGTGTGTGTGTGTGTGTGTGTGTGTGTGTGTGTGTGTGTGTGTGTGTGTGTGTGTGTGTGTGTGTGTGTGTGTGTGTGTGTGTGTGTGTGTGTGTGTGTGTGTGTGTGTGTGTGTGTGTGTGTGTGTGTGTGTGTGTGTGTGTGTGTGTGTGTGTGTGTGTGTGTGTGTGTGTGTGTGTGTGTGTGTGTGTGTGTGTGTGTGTGTGTGTGTGTGTGTGTGTGTGTGTGTGTGTGTGTGTGTGTGTGTGTGTGTGTGTGTGTGTGTGTGTGTGTGTGTGTGTGTGTGTGTGTGTGTGTGTGTGTGTGTGTGTGTGTGTGTGTGTGTGTGTGTGTGTGTGTGTGTGTGTGTGTGTGTGTGTGTGTGTGTGTGTGTGTGTGTGTGTGTGTGTGTGTGTGTGCACGAGAACCAGCCATCAAAAATGGAAAATACCTATACCATCGTGTTTAGCGTATCGAGAAATGTACGAAAAGGTTGCAACTTTTGATTTTTACGTTAATTTACAGGTGTTTTGGGCCACTTTTGTCATGTTCAAACACGTGAAGGACCGACTGTTGTGTTTACCAGAGCTGGAGTGAATGAGATAAGCCCAGACACTATAAAAGGGAAGAGATGGGTAGGACCTCTTTATGTCGAAGAGGAGGAGCCAGGATGGCGAAGAAGGACACGGATGAAGGGTGACGCTGTAGGGTTGGGCCGGCGCCCGGAAGGTATGATAATGCTATGCAAGGGATCCACATTTGCGGCAACGGTGCGCCGGCGTCCAAAAGTGGGGAGGGGGACCTGGAAACGGGTCCAACTGTGGGACGAAGGGGCGCCGGCATCTAAGAGCAGGCGTATGCCTAGAGAGGGGTCTAGCGGTATGATAAGGGTGCGCCGGCGTCGAAAAGTGGGGAAACGCTCGGAGATGGGTCCAACGGTGTGATAAGGGTGCGCCGGCGTCCAAAAGTGGAGAAACGCTCGGAGACGGCTCCAACGGGGTGATAAGGGTGCGCCGGCGTTTAAAAGTAGGGAAACGCTCGGAGACGGGGCCAACGGTGTGATAAGGGTGCGCCGGCGTCCAAGAGCGGAGAAATGTCTGGAGACAGGTCTAATTAAGTGATAAGGGTGCGCCGGCGTCCGAAAGTGGAGAAACGCTCGGAGACGGGTCCAACGGTGGGATGAGAGACGCTGGCGACTGAAAGTGAGGAAACGCCTGGAGTCCAATTGCACTACACAAGGAAAGACGTCGCGCGCATGTTGCACAGCTGTGGAAAAGGCGCCTCGGAACTAGAAAACTCGAAGGTGCAAAAAACGGGAGTTTTAATAAGTGAGGAACGGCCGGTGTGGTGTGAGAGGTGCCGCATGAAGGCAACGCGAGCGAAGCGAGCACGAAAAGAAGCCTGAGAGCCCGGCATCAGCCGGGCGATCAGGCTGGTAGTGGCAAAATACGGAAAACCCGACTTTTCATTTCCTCACCTTCATGCCCTCGCTGGAAGAAAACCACGGAAAATCTGTATCCTGGCCAAAACTTATCAGATCCACCCGATCTCGTAGCGCATGCCTTCAATCGGAAACTGGAAGTTTTGCACGACTTGCTCAAGAGAAACGCTCTTGGCCGAGTTGCGGCCTATGTGGCTGTCATGGAGTGGCAGAAAGGGGGACTTCCGCAACGCCACATGCTCCTCATTATGACAGCGGATGCAAAACGCTGAGCAGATGGACGCCGCAGTACGAGCTCAATTATCTGACCCCATACAGGACAGTCGCCCGTTTCATATAGTAACGAAGAATATGTATCACAGACGGTGTGAAGCGACTAATCCGACTGCTCCATGTATGCTTGATGGAAAGTGCTCTAAAGGTTGTCCCAAAGACTTCCGTGAGATGACCGATGTCAGTGTTGAAGAATATCCTAGGTATAAAAGCCCTAAGGAAAGGAGGACGGTAACGATTGGAGATGAGACATTCGACAACAGACATATTGTCCCTTACAACTGGTTCTTGCTGCTGCTCTTCAACGCGCACATTAACCACGGAATCTGTGGATGCAGGCTGTGAAGTACTTATACAAGTACGTCTACAAAGGGCTAGACCGCGCGTTTTTGCGGCTTCTGCAGGGAAACGGCATTCTACGTCTTGAGGAGATTTGTGCTGCTCACCTTGACGCGCGCTACGTCTTTGCTACGAAAGCGATCTATCACATTCATATGTTTGAGTGCCAGTTCAAGTCCGACACGGTTTACCGGCGATACGGTTTACAGGTTCACTTTCCCGATTCTCAAACTGTTACCTTCCTACCAGATGAAGAAAAAGAAGCGCTACAACGGGAGGGAAGCAGAGACACCATTTTAACTTCATCGTTCAAATTAAATGTTGAGTACGATTGGATGGTATCAGAAAACACAGACATATTCGTGATGGTCGACCTACAAACTCTCTACTTCCATCAGCTTCCAGAACATTTCACTTTCGTACAAACAACGCGAAAGTGGAAGCCAAGAGCAAAGGGAAATCGCCAGATCGGCCGCATGTTCATGGCTACCCCAATAGACCACGAACGGTTCAGCCTACGCCTCGCATTGGGAGAATATGCATTCATTTGAGCATCTCCGTACCACAAATAATGCGCTGCCCCAAACATATTCGGACGCTGCCACGGCGCTTGGACTCCTCCACGACGATGTACATTAGGATCTCTGCCTTGAAGAAGCGGCTCATTTTCAGATGCCTTCTGAGCTGCGTCCATTATTCACTTATATGATAGCCTCTTGTGACATTGCCAACCCACAATCTCTTTTCGACCGCTTTAAAGTTGCCATAGCCGACGATTTCATGCAAAGAGGGTTCACGGAATCAGAAGCGGAAGCTCTAGCATATCACGATTTCTGCGATAAACTTTCAGTTCTCTAGTGCGATCTCCGCACAAGAACCGTCCCACCAACGCAGCCTCCTCCACAAAATGTCGCAGCTCAAGTTGACCATGAATGGCACTCAAGGAAGGGAGCTGAACTGTATCAGTGCCTTAATCAAGAACAACGTGACGCAGCAGACAGTATCATCGCATCATTCAATTCCGTCACACATAGGACGCACTAGGTTGATCTCTACAATACTATCTACCACATTCTGAAGGGACAACGTAAGTCAGTCGTGTGTGTAGCATGGACAGGAAATGCAGTTAGTCTGCTCCATGAAGGAAATACTGCAAGCTCCACATTCAAACTAATCCTTCAATCTGGGAATCGTAACTGTGTGCTAATACGCGAGGATAGGGACGCTATCCTTCTCAAGGAAGCTGATGCGATCATTTGGGATGAGATCAGTATGGTGCCAAAGTTTTCACTAGAGGCGGTCAGTTCCTTGCTGCAGGATCTGATGTGAACCAATGCTCCTCTCAGAGGCAAAACTGTCCTTCCAGGTGGAGATTTCCGACAGGTTCCACCGATCATAGAAAGAGGACGCAACATCGTTGTGATTGACGCACGCGTTGAGAACAGTTACTTTTGGAGGAACTTCCCTACACATCACCTTTCGTCTAACATGAGGGCCGCAGGATCCGGATCGTCTTGGTGCAACTTCCTTATAACTGTAGGCAATGGGACCGCTGAAGAAGACAAGCTGGGTCGAATTTGAGTCCCTCCACCGATCAAATCAGATTTTAATTTGATAGATGCCTTATAACAGATGCCAACACTCTAAGCGAGCATGCTACGTTAGCCCCAGGCAACCTCGACGTGCATCGCATCAACAAAGACGTTCTGAATAGGCTACCAGGATCTTTTCGAGAATACACCAACGTTGATGATATCATAAGTGACGAACCCCAAGATCATAACTACAGCAGCGAATTCCTAAACATTCTGTCGCCTGCAGGTTTGCCACCCCACAGACTCAGATCGGAAGACGGCGACATTGTCATGCCACTGAGAAATTAGGATGTTAGACATGGACTATGTAATGGCACACGCCTCATAGTCACCCATTTTAGAAGTTTCATACTTGGATGCCGTCGCAACTTGAAAAAGGAAGAGAGAATTTGTGCTAAATTTCTTTCTGACTACGCTGAATTACCTGAACGACTTCAATTCGCGATGACGATTAACAAAGCCCAAGGACAAAGTCTTACTGACGTAGGAGTACACCTGACCACGGATGTTTTTTCGCATGGACAACTTTATGTCGCACTATCCCGGGCCCGCAAACAAGAAGGAGTTAAGGTGCAGATGGTGGGAGAGTGCGTGAAGAACATTGTGATAAAAACTATTCTCACAAACCACTGTCGGCTAATTTGAACAAATCCATTATATGCCCATTTTGAAGCACGCCATACGATGAAAACGCGTGATGTTCCAGAAAATAAAACTTGAGCGAGGTAAAAAGCACATGCTGCTCCGACGATTGCGGTAAGATGTACAATTTACTCCCTTCGCTGAAAAAAGTGGTGCAGATTAGACTTAGTCCACATGAGAAACCTTACAACATGTTCAGATGCAGCTGGCCAGTAAGAGCAGCTTTCGAACATCACAACGTCGGACAAAGAAATAAACAGCTTATGTTGTTATCAAAACAAGTTATAGGCAACGCAATGGAACGGACATTGAAAGGTTGATGGGAGTGCAAAAAAACCCCATCAAATTCGCACCTTCTTAGGAAGCTGTTGCTAGTTGCGGGAAGAGCGGAGGAGTTGCTCCAAGAAAACGTAGCTAAGTAAAAATTCAGAATTTGACTTACTCCAAGAAAACGTGGCTAATATCTATGCATATGTGGTGCGGCGCGGCTCAGCAGACGGGCGGTGCCGTGTGCAAGGATGATCAAGTGAATTATTTAGCAAGGCTCTGTAATTTCGGACAACTCTGTACGCCTTACAGGTAAGCGTAGAGTAGCTTTTGAAATGCATCCTATTGTCCTGTTCCTCACACCTCGCTTCTCAAATGAAAAAACCCACAGTGAACTCCACATGGCCGAACAAGGGTCGGGACAGCGGCGTTCTTGGGCAGGTACACAGGGGCTCTGCATGCTCGCCGTGGTTGTCTCTGCCCAAGAACGCGGCACCGCGGTTCCGCCGCTTGTCTGCGGTCGTTTGGTGTTCACTGTATTTCAGCTATGAAAAGCATGACAATGTTGAACTCTTCACAATTATTGAAGATTCATAGCGCTAAATTTTAAGGACATCATAACTTGGCTCAACAGACATTCTAGTTAGAAATAAAAGTTTTTGTGCAATGCTGAATTTCCGACACAAAGTATCAGGTTGTAGCATAAGTTTCCGCTGTTTTTGCTGCTTATTTTTGAACTCTTGTAATACTCGACTACCGATTGAATTTCGCATATGTCCATAAGGGATTCTGAAGCACATGATCTCGCAAACATTTCTGAATGTGAAGCTAATTTTTTTGCTTTGTTTTTAAAGTAGTTAATTTCGGAATAAACCCTTCAGAAGGGCAAATTTGATAACAGCACTTTCACGAATTATAATTTTACCATAAAGCTGCAGTAGGCTAACCAGATTTGGATAGAGTAATCTCAAGTCTACTCGTATTCGCTTTGTTACCTTCCATTTTATTCTCAGGCGGTCTCAAGCTCAGGCATCAAACTTGGTGACCCGAAATTTCGATTACGCCATTTTTCTCTCTAGAGTTAAGGCGGATTGGAGTGGGATTTCTCCTGCTGTGACTGGAAACATCAAACATTTGCAGACATTGATTGGAATAATTTCATGACAAGTTCTAAGAATTCTGTGGAAATCACACCATTTTGCCACACTGCGAAGAGCGCCTCGATCTTGATTGTCGAACTCTTGAGAGCTCACAGAGAAATTTTCGTAGCTGCGCATTTCGTAGCACAAATCTTCCTCTAACGGAGCCTCAGTTGTGAAAACAAAAGAATGTCTATCGTGCAAGGACCGATTTGCCAAAGTTAGTGACCTCCGCCACTACGCGACTGCCTTCTTTGCCTCGTAGTTCACCGAATTCTAAAGCAGCAAAGCCAAACTCCTGCTGTAGAGATGGCAGAAGTCCATTGACCACTGTGGTGAATACTTCGACTCCTACCTATTGTTGTCTCATTTTTATTGGAACTTTTTTGTGAAAAATTTCGAAACAGCAGAAACTTATGTAACAACCAATTAGTTTTCAAGGATTAGAAAATAAGTTTTTCGAATCTTCCGGGCAGCAGATCACGATGCAAACTTGCGTGTACTTCGCAGAAAGCCTGCTTTTCCTATTTCTGGACGTTCTCGACGATTTTTCATTGTTTCTGCGTTCCGACGTATCGTCATGATGCGCTAATCCTGCCCCGAGCTGCTGTTTTAGCAATCCGTCCGCACTAGTTTGGCGTGCCTTCCGAGCTCATTCTGCAACTTGCTCGCGGGAGCCGGCCACATCCGGAGCCGGCCGCAAAACAGGTG
>JARK01001348.1:2756246-2777799 GCA_000688135.1 Ancylostoma ceylanicum | reverse complement strand
ATATGTTCATTTCACTCTTAGCGGGTGATTCAATCATCATCGGTGTCGACTCGGATGGCGCAGTTGGTAAAGCAGCGGACTCCCAATATCAGAACCACGGTACAATTGCCGGTGTTAATTTTTGCGCGTTCAAGTTTGTTTGGCGATACAAAAGGCAAGGTTTGCATGGCGATACATTTTACGGGACTTCTTGTTTGGCAATACATTTTACGGGACTTCTTGGTTGGCAATACATTTGACGGGGTTCGTTTGCTTGGCTAGTTTGCAAGCACGTCTGCGAGGTTGCCAAACAAACCTCAAACAAACCTCCCCAAATGTATTACCATTCAATATCAGAGATGGAAGGTTTGAAAGTATGAAGGTAAAGTAAGAACAGCAGTTTCACCAAACGAAAAGATACAGTAAATACAGTAAATAAATACAACAATAATGTTTTTCAAAACATCAATGTTCCGTCAGAAACGCGAATTTTGCTGCCTTATACAGTATTGGTGGTTGTGATGATGCATAAGGTGCAATGAATATTTAAGAAAAACACACAAAAAAAGTATTGCCCACCTTAAGTGAGACTTGCTGGCCAGTGTGAAGGGTCTCAGCCAAGACGAAGGTTACTCTATCCAAGTGATCCTCGATGCTTATACTTGTGATCGTTAGGCGAACTCTATTCTAGAAAATAACTCCAACTACTTAGCTGGCTAACATATAGTAACAAGGATTACGAAAACTATATTAGTTGCAAATTTAAAATAAGGTAAAAATCTACTGCAACAAAATTGGCCTAAATATTTAATTATCAAGATTCATTACAGATGCTGTCAGCGAAAATGAATGCTGTATACAACCATCCAAAGCTTTCTTTGATCGCGATAAGCAAAACTTGTGCAGAGTTGGAAATCCCTATTTCAACGAAGTACTTACTGAATGAGCCTCACATCCATCGAAGAGTAATATGATGCTATTCATGTTCAAAACAATTCTGTTGGTGGCCTGTATCACAACCATTTCAATAATCACTTCTCCTTCAGTTGTGAGGTTCTTGCTCGCCGGGAATTTCACGTAGTGAGGCAAGTAGAGTTTGATAACCAAGTTGTAAGACACTGAAATACCGTAGAATCTGAAGTCAACTTCAATACCTTCCCTAGCAATCATTGCAGTTGAAGTGGATGAGGATCATTAGACTCTGATTTTGGGAGATGGAGTGAGAACCATTAGATTTGCTGCATATTCCTGCGATAAGTTCGGAGTAGCGCAGTGCTGCATGGCACACGATTGCTCCCGTGGTCGATGGTTCAACTCTACGGATAAGACATCGCAGTAGTGGAAAAATTGGTAACAGAGGGTCCAAGAAGATTAAAGGCAGCACCCACGGAAATTTTTGACTTAAGGATCTGAGCATATTTCGTAGGTATCGAAGGTGCTCAACACTTTCTTAAACACAAAACTTCACCTTAGCATTGAAAAAACTGTTTTTAAGGCTCTATAATCAGGTAGCGTTCAACAGATATGGCCGAGTTTCGCGAGCCATGGATGAGACCCGGTATCAAAAGATCGATAAGGCATTCTTTTTCGCCAGGTGGATCATTGCGAAATCAGCTATTTCTCAAGAAAAGCAGCCCTTTCTAAACCGCAGCGGAAGAAACAATTATTGGGAAATTAGTAACAATAAAAAAAGATGTGAATTGAGAATCAAGACGTTGTAGAACTCCCCAGGAGAGAAGAAATGAGACAAAATTGGAAATCCGCCAGAAACTAGCGCTAACAATACCAAAACAACCACATTTACTGTGGAAATCTACTAGAAACGACCGCAGCTACCAGAAACAGAAAAAAAGTGGAAAGATCAGGGAAACCTACACAATTCCGAAAGCATGACAAGGGAATTCCTTCGAGAAGGGCAACGTTTGACAAAGAGATCAGCTGGTAATCGATCTCTCCAAAAAGATTTCAGTGCTCTAACTGCGAAAACGAAACAGGGAAAACACGTACAATCACCTGATAATTAAGTCCGTCTAATCCAAAGGACACTTCCAGTGCGGCTTGTGTGGCGAATATACTCCCCAAGTCCTGGGTTTTCCTAAACTTTCGGAACGTTCGCTACGAAACTTTCCGTGGGTGCTGCCTTTGAGGGCTGACATGCCCTGCAAACCATCGCTTATGATGCGTTTCTTTCCTATCGCAAAATTGTAGCACTTCGGAGTTTTCCAAGGAAAAAAACAACGAAGGATGAAGTTTTGCATACCATAATTCTCTTCCTTCCATGAGCGGCAGCCCGTTATAGAGAGCAATCCCGTGATTCTGCGCAATTGTAATTTTTTTCTATTTTGTTGGTGCAACAGAAATGGCGCACTTTTTTCAGCAACATCTATTTTTTTGTGGACATAGGATAACATCTAGATATGATTACGCACCTGTAGGGCAAAGCAACCTCTCTCATGCATGCATAAGAGATGTCGGTAAGAGTGAGGAATGAACATTTCCAAAAATCGCATTTTCAGTTCTCTGGATTTCGAGGATTTGACACATGCAATACAGAACACCTTCTCTGTATAAGGTCACGATATCAGTACTCATTCCACATGTGATGGTGGATCAACGTCATCACTGTTGGAGAAATGTGGATGAGCACTTTTCACAGCGTTTTCTCTGTTACTTCTGGGATTCTAGATGGATTATCCTTTGCAACCTGCCTTTAGGAGGAGCATATTTAACAGCACCTAGTGCTGTTACTTGCTCCCGAAGGTCATGAGCACTGCTGGAAAAACGCTCGAGATGCTCAAAACTGCATAATCTGCCCCACAATTTTTAGACGAAATTTGTTTCCAAGAGCTGACTTAAATTTTGGTCATTTCGTTGGGGAATGTTTCAATAGTCACCGTAGTCCACAAGAAAACTGCAGTATTTCCTGACTTTTTTCCAGCTCTGAAATCCCCTATATCGACAAAAAATCGCTTGACGTGATTACATGACGTGATTATGATTCGTTATCATGCACACACGCACAAAAATATGAGCTGACAATTAAGAAAAATCACCATCAGCCAATCTTACTCTCACTAACTGTTTGGTTGAGGTGATACATACGAAAAATTGTTGCCTGTACACGAGTGTAGTTTGCGAGCTAGTGCGCAGTGGAGCGCTTGGTCAGTTCTGCGTTAACTTGCTCGTGGATTAACAGCTAAGCAACGGAATGGCGTTTCCAGACGCAACTCACGTGGCTTCAGATTTGTAGGCAGACGAATGTTTTCCGAAGAAGTGGATGTTGCCGCTACTGCCGGAGAAGATTCCCTGGTGAAAACACGTACTGAGAAAAATGCTATGCTTCAATAGGAATTTTCTTAACTCTTATTCTAATACGATGATGTTGTTAGTAAACTCAGTATTTCATGGCGATTGATGGTTCCGCATCATCAGAAGTGAACAACTATAAAATGCAACTAACTTGGAGTCTTGACGAAAATTTTCTAACACTTCAATTCCAGACAGACGGCTTGACGTCGAAATTTCTGCGCGCTTATTTGCGATGTTGGTGAACGGATTCAGCTGAGTTATGATACCAGAGCTGCAGAAGACCAAGATGATGATTAATATCGCTACGAAATAAATCGGCATAGACGTTGAAGTGCATGATCTCTTCTGTTTTGGATGCTGCTCATTGTGCTCTCCGCTCTAAACATGCTCAACTACAAAACTGCAAAATACAATCTTGCAGAAAACCTTGTTTGCAAATGTTGTATTCAATTATTGCAATGTTGTATTCAACACAATACCACTTTTTGTAATAAGGCGCATAGCACGCGTGTGCGTGTGCGTGAAGCAAGATTCCGTTATGCTTAGTTCTCAGAATTCAATCTCATCTTAAAGCAAGGTCCGAGCAAAATTTAGTCTCCTTGATTTCTACTAAAATCGTCGCCCATGGCGACGCCTTGGACATAACAAACGGTTCCCATCGACCAGTCTTGGTATTACGTTTGGCATTTGCAGCGGCATTGCTTTCAAACGACGTTATACGGCGCGCCCACATGTTGTCTGCTGTGGCGTCGCAGGGAAAAATTCATTCTCAAAGGACTACCCATGGTCCGTTTGACGAGTATGCATTCAGGAAGTGTAGAAAACCCGTTTGACGAGGATGCATCCAGGAAGGAAGGAAACCGCGGCCCAGAGAACGGTCAGACAAGATGCGTGGGACGTTTTCCCTCCCACGGTCAAATATATTGGATACGGCTCCAGGTTAGCCCACTGTCGGCCCACTGGTAGCCCATGGTGGCCCCTCCATTCGATCGCGGTTGACATGCCGAATATGAACCATGGGATAACGGTGGGCCCACTGTGGTACGAAAGTTCAGAGTTATTAATCGATGTTTCGACAACACATTGTTTTCAACGGCCTGAAAGGGGTTCAATTTTGATGAGTTTGCGTAGTACTTCGTCAAACTCCTTTTCTGACATGCACATTCGACCAGTACTGGCTAGCGAACGGTGAAAACTCAATGTGACTGATGAACATACCAGGTGTCCCATCTCTATGCGATGATGTTATTCCGTACAGCAAGGTCACCAGCGAATGAATGAACATTGCTCAGCGATTTTACATGAGTGACCAGGGGCAATCTTATAGCTGACAATGATAATGATAATGACATAAACTACAACAAGTCAGCAGTAAACGTTACACTCTCATTTCTGTTGTTCATTTCCGAATTTCATTCCCAGTGCAAACGCTCTCCCACACGCCCCGCACTCCCATCGGGTTGTCTGAGAGCAGTTCTGAGGTACCGGGCAGACCCCGGCCCTTTCTTATCAGGTCACCAAAGGCCACAAAGAGTTCACTCAGAAGAGGTTACGCGCGGCTGCGGAATCCAGGGCAAGCATCAAATCGACCGCACGTAGTATTGGTGAATTCCACCAAACAATTCCTTGCTGAAAAGAATCAAAAGGAGATGAAGTAAAGTCATGATTTGGCAAGGAAGCACTCATCAAGGAGTAG
Source organism: Ancylostoma ceylanicum (assembly GCA_000688135.1). NCBI lineage: Eukaryota > Metazoa > Nematoda > Chromadorea > Rhabditida > Ancylostomatidae > Ancylostoma > Ancylostoma ceylanicum. The sequence continues at coordinate 2,772,815 of JARK01001348.1, read as the reverse complement.
TATGCCTATTCCTGTTCCGATCATCCACACCTGCAGCACATATTGGAAGACCAGTGCCAGAACGACGCGACCCCCTCATTCACTTCTTCAGAGATTCGTCACCCTGTCGATTCCATGCCGCACGGCAGTGAAGATAAACTGGTGGCCGAGGACAAAAAAGCATGCGGACATCCTTCCTTCCTTGTTAGACGATTCACCCGGTGCGTAAGCCAAAATCGGCCCAAAATCGTGGGGCACCTACCCCCGACAATTGAAAGACGTTCCCCCACGTGCCCTCGCAGCTGTCCCCCGAGCGCGTTATTGGGTTCCGGCGGATGGGAGGACGACCGGGGTTATGCACAGCACCCTCTGCTCTTCTTGGACGTCCAGATACGCTCCCCCAATCAAAAAGTGGGCGGAGCGATTGGGGTCCTACCTGCCCATCACCCCCACGAATGTCTGAGAGAGAAACTCGAGTCTCAACACCCTGGCAGGCGTCAAAGACCATATCATTGCGTTTACGAACATCTAATACCCAGCGTTGCAGCCGTTCAATGCGGCGCACTTGGGCGGGGTTTTTCTTCGTCGTCGCGCTTCTCTAACGCAAACGCTTTCTAAACCCATGCGCCCAGCCAACCATGGGAATTTCTCAAGGTTTCGAGTGTCACCTTGGGAAAGTTACAGTATGACGGAGGACCCCGCAGTTGATACAGAAGTAGCCACATCTTCAATAAAGCTTTCATGTCGCCGTGCAGCTCAGAGCTAAGCACAAGCTTTCATGCCAGTCGAAGCGCAGCTTCTCAATAGAGAGGAGCAGAAATGGCTGTATTCATCTTCCCGGACGATCATGGACGTTGTGATGAGTGGCAATCTAAAAGGTTGCTCTCTGATGGAGGAACACGCACCTATCTCTGTTCTGGGTGCATGTCTCTGAAAAACAGAGACAGGATCGTCTACATACAGACTATGCCTTCATGCTCTTTATTACTGATCCTGCAAATCCAGCAAGGCCGCATTTTGTGAACGTTGGAGCACAGCTCGTGCGACAACTCGGCGGCGTATAATTGAGAAATGTAACAAACTGCGATCCAATTCTAGCCACGGAACACCTGGACCCGCCCTCGTGCATTTGATGGCAGAAACATCGTCGTCCAATTTTGGTAAGCATAAGTTTCATTAACATTAAAGTGGTGACTGGAAGATGTGCTTCCAGAGAATACTCTGAGGGTGAAAGAATGGAGATGCTAGAATACATAAGTCACCCCTCGATGGGGTCGATACGCTTCGACGCCGCCTACAGAGGAACATCCAACGTGGAAGAACGAAAGCTACTTCAGGAGCGCTGGTTGGGTACCCTTCAACCCCAACGAAAGATGGAATCGTATGACTGTCTTAACACATTCGCGACAATGTGCTCAACCGGGTGAGCACGCATGGTGCGACGTGTGGGACCGCGTGCTCAACCGGGTGAGCACGCCTTTTTCACAGTTATATTTTTGTGAAGCAATCTTAATGAGCAAACTCCTATACAGTGGTACACTAACAAATGTTCAAGTAATCTATACACGCGATGGGCAGAGCAGATATCCTCTCGTAATTCTTTAATGCGTGGTTGGAACGGACAAGTAAAAGAACAATTTATATGAAGATTTACTTACTTACTTACTACCTCTTATGCAGGCGAAGTTCTTGAATTAGTTTCAAGCTCGTGCATGTTCGCGTTTTGGTTTGTCTCAAATTCGCGCAATTTCGGAGTACTATGCAGCAGAGGAAAAATTCCTACCACGTGGGATCACGTGCTCAAGCTGTTGAGCACGGGTCTTACTTGTGCAAAAACGCGTGTGTCCCACGTGACACACTATGCCAAAAGCGTAAGGTCGCGAATGTGTTAAAAGCAGCACCCACGAAAAAATTTGTCACTCAGATTTTAGCGTGATCTTAGGCTTTTGACTATGAGGAACACAGGTAAAGTGGTCAATTGTATCGGAACTCATGATAAAATGATCCTCGGATGCTACCAATTCACTGCATTATAACAGGGCGGCCGAGTTGCACAGATGGGGTAGATCAAGAATGTCGATAACGCTGTCTCTGTTGCCGACGAATTCCTTGGCGCAAATGGAAACTTGAATGATTTCGCAGCTTTTCTGTAGGGAACCAAGCACAATCGAAAAGGAAATAGAAGGTTCACTACAAAGACATATCTCAAGAAAAGAAACAAAAGTTATGGTTAAGAATAAGAAGCTAAGAAACAGAAATTCATACTATATTTAAAAATTTGAAAATTCTGAGTTAAAGAAGGGATAATATGATCGACTAACAATTGAAAGGACGTATACAGAAGAGATCAGATTATGACAGTGTAAAACTTCCTGAAATGAACATTAGCAACAAATTTATCTTTGAAAAAGTGACCGACTGTGGCAGAGAACAGCTGATTCGCACTCCGCTACAACTCGCCTGGGGATCCCCGGATCCCTTGTTCAACCTGTTATATCTCGAGAGTGCGGATGCCTTTGGTGGTGCAACTTGCGTACGACTCCTAATACCATCGTTCAGACCACAAAACATTCAAAATTTCCGACATGAAAATTATCGTGGGTGCTGCCTTCAACGATCCTTCATTGTGTCGGTGCCTCGCAGATGTTGGAAACTTCATAAACTAAAGTTAGCTTTTTCCAATGTGATGGGGGGGGGGGGGAGAAAAAAATTCCCCACGAGCTCCAACCGGCGAGGGCATCTAAGATTTACTCCGTAAGTTCCAACGAGGTCATACATTGCCTCTACTCTATGCATTTTTGCCCGACAGTACGGAGGATACTTACAGAAGAATGTTCAAGTGATTTAATACACTGCTCTTTATGAAAAGGAAGTAAAACTAAATTATTAAGTTGGTCAAAAGTCTTGCACCAAACTTCACACAATTTTCAAACAATGTTAACTCTACTATAAACAAATATCAATCAACAACATAATCACCACCATGATCGAAGACGTATGTCCAACGCTTCACGAGACTTTCAATTCCAGAAGTCCAGAACTACGGCAGCTGCGAGTCGAAGAAGCTTGAAATCTGGTTTTCCAGTTGGGTCTGATTATCGAATTTCTTCTTTCGTAGATGCAGCTTCATGGCTCGAAACAATTAGTAGTCCGATGGAGCCAGGTCTGGATGATGCTCAGGGTGTGGCAGGACCTCCCATACAAGTTCGGCAATTTTCTGGCGAGTGAACTTTGCCACGTGGAGGTGGGTGTTGTCATGAAATGAAACAACATGGTCAACTTTCCTACGCTTCGAGCGAATTGCGTCTGTCAGTTTCTGTAGTTGATAAGAGTATACCTCAGCGATCACGGTGTGCCCATACGTACGATAGGGGTGAGACAGGGGTCAAAAAAGTGAAGGTTGTCTGGGCCGAAAAGTGAAGGTTGTTCCGCAACCATAGCATCGATAGTGCTGAGGAAGGGTTCATCAAAGTGAACGATGACGTATACAAGACAATGAAAGCTGTTTCATACATGTATTCAACCGAAACTGTTCTAATATTGCTCAGAAAATGAAGAAAAGATCGTTTGCTCGAAGATGGAACGCCGAAGGTGAGATTTGCGCCGGCTTCCTGCTTTCGTGCTGGGACCAGCGCTCAGCCCAACGTAGAAAATGCTCCAGCTCGATTTTCGCTAAATATTTCGGTAGTTTCACAGAACTGTATTTTGCGCAGTTGTCAGCGATTTTCCTCACGAAATTCCCTACAAGATGACACCAAGAGCGACAAATTTCATCAAGAATCCAGGGAGAAATCAATTTTTAAAACCTAGACGGGGGATTTGCGTCCTTTAAAATTTCTCAACAATCTTGAGAAATCGTGAGTTGCGCAGTTGTCTATTGAATTGGCGACATCATTGCGCATGCACAGCCCATTGAAGCAGGTGCCTTTATCTGAAACTGACCCGGAAAACGGGTCATGTATGAAAACGCTTTTTTCTTTATATCTCTTTCAGATCAAAAATTCAGGGGTTGCGCAGTTGTCAGCTGCCGAGCCCGTAAGATTCCGAGTAGAATGGTATATAACACTTAATACTTCCTTTCACGCTGGGCTGAAAAAGCCTGCCTGAGCCAAATGCCCCGTGTAGCTCAGGGGGGTTAGCGAGAGAGCACGCAATATGGGAGGGCGCCAGACGCGAGGGTGAGCCAGACGGGGTATTTGGCTCACCCTGGTTTTTCCGTCGGGAGTGAACGAAAGTATCAAGTATTATATATCATTCTGCTCAGAATTTCCTTCTCAATTCAGCTGACAACTGCGCAACATCCACTGTTTCTTCAAATAAGCAAGATAATACTCTTTTCACGTTTTCAGGAATTTCTCAGCCATTTCCAGTTGTACCTTTGTGATCTTGCTGTCATCTAGTCCTCAATAACATCGGCAAGAAGTCTGACAACTGCGCAAAGCTTAATTTCCCAAATGAAGAACGATATTGTCGGTCAAACCGTAATTTTGCCGCAAATTCCCATCAATTTCATGGAAACATTTTCTTCAAAGGAATCAACCGGCCATGTATGAACATCGACTTTTCTTAGACTGTATTGTGTGAAGAATTTAAGCCACAACTGCGCATTTCATGTAAATCTGCTTTGCCTGAATTACATTGCATAGTTTCATTCCCCTTTTTTCCACCTTTCCACCTTCCCGAACAGGATAAGATGGGTCCGGGACTGCGTCCCGGACCCATCTTATCCTGTTCGCCATAGGTGAAGGTTCCCCATCCAGGCACCATCAAAAGTGATGGTGGCCTGAGACACGTCTCAGGCTATCGGACGTATGGGTGTGCCCAGACGTCAGCAGCTCCCAGTACAGCATTCCCTCGGAGTCCCACCAACAACACAGCAGAACCTTCTTTTCGTGCAGTTCTCTTTTCGGCTCTTTTGGAGGTGGTTCGGGAACCAACTTTTCTGTAGTACGTGATTAGCGTACAGAACGTACATTAACATATACCAGCCTAATCGTCCGGCTAACGCAGGACTCTCAGGCTTCTTTTTGCGCTCGTTTCGCTCGCTTTGTCTTATTATGACATCTCCCTCACACCATGTCGGTCATGTTGTTCCACATTTAACAAAACTTGGGTTTTCCACCTCCGAGCTTCCTGGCTTCGAGGCGCCTTCCCACGTTGTGAAACAGACGGGGACGCCATTCCACCTTATATGAGACTGTTCGACCCGTCTCCTAGCGTTACCCCGCTTCTGAACGCCGGCGCACCCCTATCACTCCGCAGAACCCGTCTTTGGGCGTTTTCCCACTTTTGGACTCCAGCGCACCCTGATCTCCACGTTGGACCCTTCTCCAGGCTTTTCTCGACTTTCAGAAACCGTCGCCCCGTCGCCACAGAAGTGGACCCTTTGCGTAGCACTATCTCCACTCGCAGAACCCGGCGCAGCCCTACCGGGGCAGCGCTTGCTCTCCCCTCATCCGTGGCCTTCCTCACCCTCCTGGCTCCTTCTCTGCGATTTAAAGACATCCCACCCATCTCTTCCCTTTTATACAGTCTGGGCTTATCTCATTCATTCCGACTGTGGTAAACGCAACGGTCGGCCATTGAGAGAATTTAACATGTCTGAACATGACTAAAGGGGCCCAAAACACCTGTAAATAAAGGTAAAAATCAAAATTTACCACATTTTCGTACATAACTCGACCGGCTGAACACGACGGTATCGTTAGTTTTTGGCGACAGGGCCTGGTTCTCGTGCACAGACAGACAGACAGACAGACACACACACACACACACACAAACACGAAGTGCCAATTAAGAAGAAGTAAGATGAGCGGTGGCGTGTGCTGCGTTGTGGCCCTGCACAAATCCATAGTACACGATGATACGAATTTGGATTTTATTCATCGGAGTCATTGTTGCATGCAAGTGAAACACAAGCGCTCACAGTGGCGGCCACATATTTAGCATGCCCACGATTTTGGCCGACAGATTTTTTTGCATTTCTCAGCCTTATGATGAGCAATAAAAACCAAGTTCAACTATGTGTTGAGGCATTATGAAGGCTTTCTTCCTGTTGCTTACCACGGGCACAGAGTGCGTTCAAACTGGATTAACAAAATAAAAGTTCAATTTCGTCGGTTTTCCGAAATTCTGTGTAAAATTCGTGTATCTCGTTATGGAAGGAAATGAAGTGGTGGTTCAGATTGAGCATGTTTCTCGTCAACATTCCTCTATGAACGCTTTTACTGGATTCTACACACCGGCTGGAGCCAGAGACAGAAACAAGACCGTCAATTTCGTCAAAAATTTCATTTTTATGGATGTTGCTAATAAAGGAAGCCCCGGAATCTTCCCTTTAGTATCTGATTGTCTGTTAGCAACACAAATGGGAAAAAAATCCGCTGCTGGAAATGCACGGTTTATCCTTGGAATCACTGTGCATTTTCGCTTTTTTCACCATTTTTTTTACTCCAGTTGACAATTTCCGTTCTCCTCTTAAGTGAGAAACTGCTCATTGAAACTGCTATAGCGAAACACGCAATTATATCGAGTATAAAATCACATTTTACCCAGATCCAATGAAGTCATCTTGGAGAGAAACTGAAACATTTCCAAAAGCACTGCATTTTGAGCTCTAAATGCATGCAATTCCATCCAGAAGCATTTCCCGGAGCAACAAAGTTGAGGCAAGAAGCAGAACACTATGCCTTATCACATTCTCGAGTGTTGTCCTGATAGCTCATTCCAGTACTGAAATACAGATTTAATATCTTCATCAGTTGATCGCCCAAAATTGGCAGCGTGCTAAATATGTGGCCGCCACTGTATATACCCATCTAGTTCAAGCTTCTAGAACCTCCTACCATATTCTATTGCCAAAATGTTTTGATTCAATGCCTATAAAATTCTGAATAAAAAAAATAAATTCTGTTGCAAGACTTTCTGACCAACCTAATATTTGAGGTGGTTTTGGAACAACGTAGAGGCATTAGGTGGATTGATGGCACTCTCTCGACCAGGCTGTAATTTCTTACTGGATTTTGAGCTAGCCGCCATGAACGCAGCGAGGGGAGAAGGGTAAAGGATAAATTCGGGGTAAATTCTGAAGAACATCAATTTTATTGATCCAGGTGTGGTTTAAAAAAGCTGCATGCTAAATTTTCAGGTTTTTTTTTACTACTCACAGTGCATTGTTCGAAATCGAGACCAACACTTTCTGAGAACACCATCTCGGAACAATATTTTGTTTCTTCCGGAGACTACAATTCTTACCACTCCTTCCACCTCAATTTCACGCCGTATCGCAAGTTCTTGAACACCCGCGTGTGCCTGTTGTGACAGGCAAAGCAGAGCAGGCTTTGAGAGGTTACCTCAGAAGGAGAAAAATTGCTGTGTCGACTGGCGAGGGCACGTCATTGTTCCACAATCATAGTCATGGGACACTTGGGCACAACTAAGGCGGCAAATGGAAACATTCTACGAAGTCCAAACGATGTCTCGGAACGATGGAGACAATATCTCGAACAGTTGCTTAACGAGGAATTTCCGTATCCACTAATTCCGTTTTTTTTTTTTTGAACTCCGCCGTGGACGGTCCCAAGCCCGGAAGAGAAAGGAAGAGGGTTGAGCGACGGGTCAGCAACCCGTCCCCCTAAAACTCCCTACCGCTACAGAAACGACGAACATATATGATACTGCTGAAAAGGGAAAGTCGAGTTCCAGCATTGTGACGGGCTCCCTGATTCTGGATCCGATTTTCTCACCAAGGAACATCACGCGTATCGGGACCTGGAACGTACGCACGCTAAATCAAACTGGGCGTCTCGCCCAGCTTCTCCAGGAGTTTGATAACTACCGATTGGACATCCTCGGCCGTATGCATGTATGTAAGTTCATGTAAGTTCAGTAGTAAGTAGTTTGTAAGTATGTATGTAAGTGTAAGTTGTAAGTATGTAAGTTGTATGTATGTGTAACGAAGTTCGGCGGACAGGAAGTGGCCGGTTCACAAGCGACAACAAGACCATCCTGTATTCCGGTAATGATGGAGTCCATGAAAGGCATGAAAAAGCAGTCGGAATAGTATTGAATAAACGGGCAGCCATGGCACTTGTAGGGTGGAAACCAGTGAACGAAAGGATCATTATAGCACGCTTCTTGACTGGACATATTCGGATCATCGTCATCCAAATCTATGCACCGACGGATAACGCGGACGATGGCGTGAAAAACGATTTCTACGGACGACTTCGGGACATGATCGATGAGGTGCCACGACGCGATCTCAAAATCGTCCTCGGCGACTTCAACGCTCAACTAGGTGGTAACAGGCATAGAATCGAAAGGACTGTTGGAGCCTTCGCATCGTCAGGGCATATCAGTGACAACGGCGAGCGACTAATTTCTTTCTGCGACTGCAACGATTTGTGTGTTGGGAACACGTATTTTCAGCATCGGCGCATTCACAAAAAGAAACGAGATTGACCACATCTGCATCAGCCGCAAATGGAGGACGTCTCTATGTGACGCACGCGCATACCGTGGTGCTGACGTCGGGTCGGACCATTACTTACTTACTTGGTCAGGGCAACTCTCAAGTTGAAGCTGGAGCCATATCCAATATATTTGACCGTGGGAGGGAAAACACAGCGGGAATATATCCGTTCCCACTGCTTTTTATCCACTTTGCTATCCAATATAACTTATCCATCCACGTGTTCATTTCTTGACGCAAATGTGGTGTCTTGACGAGAAACAACGCGAAACGGAGATGGAAAAGATCACGAGCTGTTATCAAGCGGAAATCGACCGGATAAAGATAACCTTCAGTGATACGAGTGGATTTGCATATCCACGGATATGTTTTTATTGGATAGCAGATTCTCGAATCCACTGTAACATATCCGCTAGAGCATGTTTATCCGACTGGATAAAGTTTATTGGATACGGGCCCTGAAGCACCTAAGATCACCCACCATCGTGAGACCGTTTGCCGTTGAGAAACTGAAGGATCCCGTCGTCACCAGCCGCTTTGCCCTGGAGCTGCGGAACCGATTTGAGGTACTTGGCAACACAAGCGATATTTAGAAGGGCTGAGCCGGAGTAAAAACAACGGTCAGAGATCGCGCTCAGAGATCGCAACGGTCAGAGGAAATCATCGGACGAAGGCGAGGCACGCGCAAGGAACAATGGATCCAGGAAGGAGCATGGCAAGTGATCGATGAAAGGAAGCATGCGAAGTTCAGGGGAATGCAACCCAAAACAGAGGTGGAGCTGAAAGAAGCTAGCAAAAGATAAGCCGAGCTGGATTGCACGATTAAAAAGGCCTACCGTCGCGACAAGAAGGACTGGCTGATGAAAAAAGGAGAGGAGGCACAAAACGCCGCAGACCGTGGAGATTCAAGAACTCTTTACCGCATTGTCAACGAACTTACAGGAGTGCGGTACATGTCGAACATCCCGATAAAGGACAAGAACGACAAACAACTTATGAGCGATGAAGAGCAGAACAGTATATGGATTGAGCACTTCCGCGACATCCTTAATCAGCCCGACCCGCCTCAGACGTACAACTTCGATGACGAAAGAGAGGCAATTGGCGCAGTCGACGAACTCGATGTCAACACTGGCGTCGCCCATAGCGGTTGTAGTCTTCGAAATACGGCCGCTGCTTTCGCAATACGTGTGCGAATGTCGATGTCAGCATCTCCGTCGTACGACACTATGCTCCCCAGATAGAACTAGAACTTAGTAACGTTCTCCAGTTGAGTGGTCCCCACATTGATGTTGATCGGTGTGTGCTCAAATCTTGAACCGAGGTATTTGAAGCATTCAACTTCTTGCAGATCGTTACCATCACCACAGATTTCGTCCTCTATCTTTGCTCCGCATTCCATATATTCAGTTTTCCCAGGATGTAGCCGCAGTCCATACCTTTGTAAACGATCTTTCCATCTCTTTGACATACTGTAGACACCACGGATGCGACTTCTGGATATCTCTGGTAATTTTGTCTACGCAGAGTATGAAGAGCAACGGGGAAAGCACTGACCCTTGGTACACTCCAACGTCCACAGAAAAACTAGTTTCTGCCGAGCATCTCACCACGCCTGTCGGCTTCACGTAGAACAATCAAGCGCACGTATTCCTCAGGAACACCGTGCTTTCGCAAATACATCGATATAGTTGACGCGGGATCCGATCGAACGCTTTCTCGAGGTCGATAAATGCGAGATGGACAGAGCGGTTTTTCTCCCCATATCTTTCAACAATTAGTCGTGCAGCGTGGAGCGTTAATGGTACCGCAGTCTTTGACGAAACCATATTGATTTGCCGTTGTGGAGAGAAGTCGCAGTCTTGAGCCCAGGATGCGCTCGAAGATTTTCATAGTATGACAGAGAAGGCGGATCGGGCTGTATGAGGAGCAGTCCGCGTTGTCTCCTTTTTCTTTCCAGATAGGTACGGTCGTATTTGTCCGCCATACTTGCAGAGTTCGACTTTCTGCTAACATCCTGTTGAAAAATTTAGAGAGCCATGTAGCGCCACTCTCGCCCATCAGTTTCCATACGTCAGCGGGGATGTTGTCAGGCCCGGTTGCCTTGTTTGATCTCATTCTCTCGATTGCCTCGCTTACTTAGGCAGGAACGACGGACAGAAAAGGACTTTGAACGCTTTTGACAAACGGAATTACTTACTTAGACTTAGACTTAGTTCCTCTTGTGCTGTTGGGCACATCGGGCGACGAACTCTCTCCACCGCTGCCTGTCTTGCGCTAACACTCCGCCTTCTTCTCTGGAAATATCCATTAGTTTAAGGTCATTGGCGAACGTTCGTCGCCACGTGTTCCTCGGGCGGCCTCTGGGTCGTTTGGCATTTGGAGGGATCCATGACATAACACCATGAGGGATTCGGGTGGGCGTCTCTGGGACGCCCGCTTGCCCCGCTAGAGCGTCTCTCAGACGCCTTCCCCAGAATGGCCCAAAATGAAATGGTGTACATTTACGTACCACTCAGAACCTCTGCAACAACTATTTAAAGGCAGCACCCACGGAAATTTTCATGTCCGAGATTTTGATTGTTTTGGATACTTAGCAATGGTGCCAACAATTCTACGAAAGTTGCGTCGTCGTAGGCATCAGCAATCTCAAGATAAAGAGAGATTAAGTTTGTGCTGGCGATCAATTAGGATGAGTTATAGTATGATATGAATGGGTGTTTTTGTTTACAATCACTTTCTTGCATTATGTTAAAGTTGATTTCATTCCCATCTCACTCCGGTTTAAGCCCGGGCAACTCGGCCATCTTCTGCAAATGGGCTGAAGTGGTGGCGACGAGAACCGTCTTTCTAATAGGATTTGTCAAAGTTGATCACTGCGTATGTCTTCACTGTAAAGGTAAGCCTAGGAATTCAGTAAAATCTGTGAAGGCAGAATTTCCGTGGGTGCTGCCTTTAACCAGCTTTCGAAAAACTAGTTTCAGATCGCATCAGAAACTAGCTTTTCGATAGCAGGTGAAATACTATTTTTTGCCTCTTCCTTGCTAAATAGTTGCAATTGGAAAGCTTGTTGTTTTGACCTCTTCCTTGTCAAATAGTTGTAAAATGAGAAGCCAGTAAAATAGTTGTTCTCCGAATTCCACCCCTTTTTGGATTACATTCATTCGAAATACAGCATCTTTATTGGTGGCATTCATAAACGTCTCCAAACTGTGTTGCGCAACCCAGCCAGGATTCTAAGCACGACTCTTGCCAGAGCAGTAAAATGCAATAGCTTCAGTGATTCTCATAGTTTACTGTGATTGGACAAATTTTGGGAACTGCTCGTATTGGTCCATTACGTTCCACAGTCGAAATTCACTCAGTCTAGGTCCACAATTGTTTGAAGGGGCTGCAAATTCGAAAGGAAATCGTTTCTACACTAGATGCCTGGAAAGGGATTCTGATAACCGTGCACCTCGAACGCACCCCAGAGCGAAAACTCCTCGCGGCATCTCCTTTCAAATGTTGCTATCCTCCCCTCAGTTTCTGCTTTCCTCCTTGTAGCAGCAATTGAGGGGAGGATGGCCTCAGCTGAAGGGAGATTCTGCTTTCTATTTGAGGGTTTCTACTTGATACATTACGCTGTTTGGGCCGCTTTCGTGCTGCAAAGTTATCGGAAGAGTTCCACTTTAGTGTGGAGTCCATTACTCCTATTGATTTAAATACTTTTCATTTGGAAAACTTGCCTTCAATGCTTTGGAATTGATGCTGAGAAAATAAATCAACCTTGTTGAATCTCTTCTTCAACCATTTTATAGTCATTTATAAGTCATTCATAATAGATTGGTAATACTTCCTTGAAGGGTCTCGAAGAGAACAATACTGTTGAAAAATCGAGACAAAGATATGATACTTACAACAGACGTTGTGAGTAAAAGTGAGATACATAACTGCCGCTCTTCATCATATGAGATTGCTAAAATACCAGGACATGCGTAGAAATCTTTCATTTCTGTATGATAAGTGAGAGTATCAGCGCAAAGCTGGTAAAAGAGTTGTCTTGAGTTTGTAGTAAAATACTTGCAAAATGAAAAGCTTGTCGGCAACTATTTTCTCAGGCTGGTGATGATGTCATACTTGTTTGCAAGTTTTTTTTTTTCAGCAAAAGCTTGCAAACAAGTATATTTGAGCTTGCCTGCAAGCTGTTTTTGAGATATCCTTGTTTGCAACTTGCTCCAGGGGTTCTGAGTAGTGGTGGATGTGCATCATTTTATTTTGAGCCATCTTGTGGACGGCGTCTGATTGTGAGGCAGCCCGCAGAGTTCCAGACGCGCGGGCGGCGCGGACGTGTGGGAAATTGATTTGATAAATATCGATCAACCGCATAGGCGGCTGAGAGCCGTAACTTTGATTGCGTCTCAGACGCTACTATGAGCGGCTCTCAGACGCTACTTCTAGCAGGGTTGCGCCGTTCGATGCTCACACGTTCAGGGCGGTTTTCAGATGCTCGAAGCAGCGGATGGACGCAGACGCTACCTCCCTCCGCCCGCGCCGCCCGCGCATCTGAAACTCTGCTGGCTGTCTGAGAGACGCTCTAGCGGGCGAGAGGGCGTCCCAGAGACGCCCACGCGCCGAGCCCGCGCCGCCCGCTTCGAACTCTACGGGCAACCTAAGACTCGCTGGCTTGATTGTGTGAAGTCCAATATGGCCGAGGTGCAACTGACCGTAAGAGACGCGGATAATCGGAACAAGTTGAGGAGGAGATGCAGTACAGCGGACCCTGCGGCTACGTAGGACAAACGCTAGGAAGAAGAAGAAGAAGAAGAAGAATCAGGGAGGCCGTGACTTCTCAAAAGTTAAGGGTGACCGAGGTAGGAATAGATGCGTAGTGATAGTCTGCGTTGTGTGGTCATCCGTATTTCAAGGAATTATCGCTCTGAAAGGATCTGTACCAAGTCCTTTGCGATAATTTCCACATTCGACGCGACAATTGAATAAAACACAATACTGAGGTGAGAATTGACCGCTGTCTAGTGGGTAAGGTGTGATCTGACAATAGCGCGAGCCAAGTGACTGGTAAATGTGATTTAAATATAAGTAAACTCAACTACATACATAGACCTGCTGAACCAGAGCAAGTTACCAGCCAGTCCCTTGCTGTATTTTTTTTCGATAATTCAATCATCTCTTTCACAGACACAACACCTTTTTTCAAGAGCCGCCCGTGTTCAGACACGTCTGCCCCATCTGAGAGGTTTGTTGTTCGAGGTATGTTCATAGCTCAAGCTTCTTTATTCAAAGTAATGAAAATATTAAACAAATACGAACGAAGCGAGCCCTGCGAAAAGTCTCAGTCAAGCGCTAGCCAGGCGATCAGTTTTTTTCCTCTAGATTCGGATGCTCACCATAATTTCGAATGAATATTTCCTTGTACTCGTGGTTCTTGTCTTTCTATTGTTGTAATCTAACGTGGCTTTTACATGTGAAGACAATGAATATTGCCTGCTTCTGAAAGCGCAGGCTGAAAAGTCCAGAAGTCACAACTATGTAGCCATAATAATAGCACGAAAATGAGTACGATGTGGAAGTATGGTAACATGAACCGTAGTAGATGGACCTTGGTATCGTACAGAGCACTAGACGGATTTGATGTTACCAAAAAAGCGCAATGTGTAAATGCTTATACCAGGACAGTCCCAAGGAGAACTACCCTGCAAGAAATGAAATAGCTCGACAATCACTAAAGTAACGCAGTAGCGCTCTTTCATCTCGTCCCGGCGACAACGACCGACCCCGCCTCTTTTCAGAGATTATACGCGCGACGGCGGTACGTCATTGGTGACACCGGCTACAGTAGAACAGCTGGCTCGTTCAAGTGCATCAGATTTGAAATGTGGAAATTCCCGAATATTTTATTGCTGTTCGAGTCTGATGATATATCCATAAAAATGCACATTGTATTACCGACATAGATTTCAATTAACATCTAAAATTAGTAGCACGAGGCCGTGAAATGAGTGTCTCACGCCAACTCGAGCGCAACCACTACTGATCGGTCAAGAAATCGATACTTAATCGACGCAAGATGTGACTCATATATGACGTTTCAAGCGCAACAACGGTTACTGTAAATATCACGACAAAAAAGCAAGACAAAAAAAACATGCAAAAAAAACATGTATACATGAAAATAAACTGAACTGAATATCTAACAAGAAGATAAGTCACTTGGGGTACCAGTGGGAAGAGATATAAATCGATTAATTGATTAGATCGGACTACAGACAAACGGGCGGCGATCATCATCGTCATCACATTAAAGAACGAACGGGGAATGATGGTGCAAGGCGGGGCACAGTGAGACATATATAGGAACAGAATCATGAGCGCTAAGCTTCGAACTACAGAACGATATGTGCTTCTTGGTTTCACTTAGTGATTTTGCGGGATCTGAGATGAAAGATGGACGAGTTCACTCGGTGGCCGGCAATAACCGAACAATAGTTATCTATTGTGGAAGGAGATAGCATCGTGAATTTTTTGAGTTTGGGAAACGTGAAAGAAAGGAAATACACACTAGTGTGATGAAAAAAAGAATACACTATACAGCAAAGCATGGAGGAGACTGATAAGCGAGGGAAGAACGTGTTCACAACGCCCGCAGGTCGGCTTCCGATGTTTGAAGCGGCGTGGGTGTGCTGACGAAGATCGGATTCGGCTGCGTACACGGAGTCAGCCCGGTGCTATCATTCAGGAAGTCGTTGTTCACTGAAATACACGCCGAGTGAGCTACCCATGAGTCGAAGCCAAGTGGATATATAATACTAGTGCGCCAAGGAATGCTTACAGGTGGTGTCTCACCTCAGGATGGCTTGTGAGATGTTTGCAAGAAAAATCGTAGGGAGATGCTAATCGCAATGGTACACATAAAATTCACAGAAAATTTAAGGGCAGCTGTATTCGAGCGCCTTATTTTGTGAAGAATTCGAGATGTTCCCTGAGAAATCTGTCATAGGGCGGCGCTAGGTGCCAGCGCGGATTCATGACAGACGTCTCAATAACCACCCCGAAGCTTCCATAAAAGAAAGGATTCAAAAACGGACTTTTCTGCTCCGGATTCCACGAATCTGCCACCAGTAAATCTCAAGTGGTGAAGAATTGTAAACAAGTTTCACATCATCACATTCTGGAGGAAATACTGTTAACAATCATGAGACTGGAAGGCTTGACTGTTGGCAGGATGTCCACCAGAGTTCATTCTACAAACCAGGGAAAGGCAAGATTCCCTTCTATCCCACGAAAAAACACTAGTTCCACTAGCTTCCTACAAAGAAACCATTTCATTAGGTTTCCGATGATTACTGCAACTACGGCCACTATTGATCAGTTTGAACCTAGAACATGTATGCAGCGCGATTGAAGAGCATCCACCTCTTGCAACTCTAACGTGGAATTTTTGTAGTGGTTTCACCGAATCTCTGTTCCCGTTTTTGTCGAAATTAATTCGAGGTTGAGGGAATCCCAAAAACGTTTTCACCTCACTAACGGTACAATTCCCTAACAAAAGTTTCAATCGAACCAAAATGATGAACTCACATCCTGGGAATCCGGGAGTGTAGTTGTTAGGCGTCGTATACGGGACACTACTGGTGTAGGTGATGTTCGAAGGCGTTGAAAGAGGCACGTGGTTGTTTCCAAGGCCGATGCCCTCGAAGTTGATGTGATTCGGGCGAGCTATCGTGTCGCCGTTCAGGTCTGCCAAGGAAACGTCCTTTTCTATTTTGGGGCACTGAAAACAAGGAATAATTGTATAACCAGGACTGAAGGTCAAAAAGTAGCAAAAAGAGGCCTAGGAAACTGGGCTCACGGACAAACCGCTGTTTCCGATGTATTGTCTAGAGATCGAACATGAGACTACTGTTGGCTGGCGCAAAATCGCATAAGCCCAAGGGATGGAATTAAATGGCCAGTCTGATCCTTGGTGAGCGAACCGATGTATAACAAAGAGAACAGTTCAATTAGAATTTCATGCTGGTCATGTCATTGAAAAACCTTGTATGATATGAACGATACATCTGGCATTGCTGAATTTACCAACCACTATTCTAGAGCAATATGTAGGAGTAATGGATTTC
>JARK01001348.1:2727263-2742978 GCA_000688135.1 Ancylostoma ceylanicum | reverse complement strand
TTCGTGGGTTTTAGTGAGAAAATGTGGGAAAATCTCGATGTCGGGTGAGTGTTGCCTACTTGCATCGTCACCTAGCAAAGCCAACGGAGCAGCCTGTGACTAGTGCTAATTGTATTCCCAAAGTGGGACTACAGTGGGTCCTTCCTAGCCAATTATGAGTGCACCTCCGTCAGCAATGAGCGGCTGAGAAATTGAAATAGGCAGTTTTGCATGTTCGATGTCTGTCGACGCACATGTCCTCAGATTCCTGCTAAGGAGCANAGCAACCTCGAAAAAATTCCTTTTTCTGAAGGTCTCGACAGTTTTTCGTTATCACCTCAACAACTCTCCCTTCTACCATAATTACGAAGTCTAGTATGTAGCCACCTCATTCATGACCAATCACAGTACCTGGAACAGGATTAGGTCATGTTATCAANCATGACCTAATCCTGTTCCAGGTACTGTGATTGGTCATGAATGAGGTGGCTACATACTAGACTTCGTAATTATGGTAAAAGGGAGAGTTGTTGAGGTGATAACGAAAAACTGTCGAGACCTTCAGAAAAAGGAATTTTTTCGAGGTTGCCGTCGCGTGTTTGGGTTCACTTCTCGGCGAAAGCTGATCTGGCCACTAAGAGACTGGAACATTGTCTGACAGCGCCAGACATGAGGAAATGCTAGCGAGCAATATCCGCAATTTTGAGCCACCGATTCGTGGGTTTTAGTGAGAAAATGTGGGAAAATCTCGATGTCGGGTGAGTGTTGCCTACTTGCATCGTCACCTAGCAAAGCCAACGGAGCAGCCTGTGACNGAGTGTTGCAGACTTGGGTCGCCACCTAGCGAAGACAGTAAAAGAGCCTGTGACCTGTGGTAACTGTATTTCCAAAGTAGGATTACAAAGCATCTTTGCCAGCCAATTCCGAATGCACCTCCGTCAGCAATGAACGGCTGAGAAATTGAGATAGACAGTCTTGCATGTGTGATGTCTATCGACGTGGATCTCCTCAGAATCCCCAGAAGCAGCAGGAGTAGCGGGCTGTATGAAATCAGTGTGACCCATAGATGCTTCATTAATTATCGAAATTCCGTGAATTCGATTGTGAGGCAAATAAACTTGTTAGAATCTGAGGGTGTGTCACGGCCGCGAAGTGTGCGAAAGAGAAAAATAAAGTTTTAAAAAACCAGAGTTGCTGCCGTGAGCTCAAAAATTGGGCACTAGGGTTATNTCGAATCTCGGGAGCACGAAGATGATGATGAAGATGATCTTTGATCCATGTTGGTCCATCTTACAAGGATACTAGGTCAGTATGGCTTTTCGTAGCGAGGTGCATATTGCCTAAGGCAGCTCGCGACGCTGATTTCAAATCTGTTTTCATCTGTTCCTAAATTTATATCTGTGAGGCGTTATACCCGTTCTTCCATATCAGAAACGCTCACGTAAGGCGCACAAAGTCGTTGTGCCACGTGCGTCATTGCGCAATGGTACATTTCTCGTTCTTCAGAGTCAACTAATGAAGTCGCCATGCTGATGCTGAGGAGTGAGAAACTTACCATTGCGCAACAACTCACCTGGAATATCGGCCTTGTGCGCCCTAGGGAGAGGGTTTCTGTCATGGAAAAATGGGTATAACTGTCCGCAGAGATAAATTTAGGAGCAGATAAAAACAGATTTGAAATCAGCGTAGCGAGCTGCGTTAGGCAACATACACCTCGCTGCGAAAGGCCATACTGACCTAGTATTCTTCCCTTGTTAGCTTAACTATTACGATGCAACGTAAGCTCCCGCTGTATTGAAATTTTCAACAAAAAAGTTTTATTAGAAATCAAATAACGATAGGGATCGGTCGAAGTAGGCACCGCAATAGTCGTTGGACTTCTGCCGTTTTTACGGCAGTTCTACTCCGCAGCATTAAAATTCGGTGAACCACGAGGCAAAGAAAGGAGTCGGATAATGCTAGAAGTGACGGAGTTTGGCAAATCTGCTTTCGCGTAGTGGGTAATTTCGGGATTTGATAAAGTGGCGGTTGGTTAAGGTAATAAAATTTGTGCCACATACAGGGCGCGGCAAGTCTTTGGACAAGAATGTGTGCTAAAATGCTGAGGAAGAGTTTGCTTGAAGAAACGAATGGTACGTCTTTGTTCATAGCTTAGTTGTGAATATAAGTACAGTTCTGAAATTCTATGACACCTCCACTGATAGTGACAGAGATTTGCAAAAGCGAATGTGTCAAGTCAACTCATGCGCGCAGGTATTCCTTGCCATCACTTCTCTACCACTATGCTGAGAGGCTCCGAATTCCTGTATAATGTAGTGGAAGTCCTCTGTTATGGAATCCAGAAGAAACTTTGGGGAAATTCAAGAAACCTGCCGAATACCACCAGAGTCGTCGTTCGTCTCCCATCAGGCCGTTGTCACAAATACACGGAAATCACACTATTAATCGTTCCTTTCTCTCGTTTTAGGGCAATCTCATGCTCGTTTTTTTTGCTCGAAAGTTATTNTGGGGTGTCCTATAATTATGAAACGCACTGTATGTAATTAAAACGCAAATTTGGGCGGTTTGAGCAACCAGCCTAACACATAACAACTGTATTCCTGTGGAAATAAACGAATCAACTGATAATCGAACGCCCACGCCTATTTGGGTACTTCTCTGAGATCACTCAGACCGCATCATAGTTTGCATTGGTGTCATCTTGAGATCAGTCCGCGACCGCGCAGTTTCGCAACGTTGCGTTTGCGTTGCGCGCAGGACATTCTCAAGTTTTCCTTTGCTTGTTGGGGCGAGGCGTTATGAGTCAGTTTTTATTTTGGCTGCGTTGACATATCGGACGTCTTGTTAGTGAAGCGCTGCGCGTCTTTGGAGTCTTTCCATAGTCGTCTGAAAGGAATAAACATACATATGGAAATGAAACTTGAATGTTTTTGCTGGTGGGTGGGGTTCTACCGTACTAATAGGTTGTCCCAAAAATAATAGCTGCGGCCTAGTAGTGAAGATTTGGTAGCCCATAACTCCACTAATTTAGAACCGACAAAGACAATTTTTAACCCTTCCTTTAGACCAGCGCTTGCATCATCCACCCAGTGGGCATTGTTCAGCCCTTTTATAGCTCGAAACCTGTTCCATGTAGAGTTGATGAAGAGCGTTAAATGTCTAGTATGCTCCACACGGGTACTACGAATGCACGGAAGAACCTATGCTAAAAATATTCTAAAGAACCCTTGATACCTTTCCTCAGTTTAGAGTCGCGCCGCTCGATGCAATTGGTAGATTTTCTGCTGTGGATAGATGGTTTTGTCGCCGCAGGACATTTCATTTTTCCAAAATCATTTTTATTCGGTAACTGATGCCAAATCAATCACCTGGAGAATCATAGACGACATCGTCGCTAAGGTTTTATTCGTAGCTCGTACTTGGAGAGGCTCACAAACCCATAGCAGGAGAATGTCAGCACTGCCCCTTCCCTGCGATCATGCTGCATTTTTAACCTTATTCCCTAGCCATACACTTGGAAACGTTTTCTTCCGGATCTTCTGCGAGTTTTTTTTTCGTGAGTATTCATAGAGTCCATGTGACTGCTTGTGTTTCATCTGTCAGTTGTGATAACGCATTACGTAATTGAAAGTTCCTTGATTCTTTTCTATAACTGCGTCAATGAGCTAAAGAGCTGAGCGGTTGGAATTTATGAGCACGCTTTCTTATCAAGGACACGTCCAAATATGGCAATTGTCACAACCAAAGGCATGCATTTGATCACCGCAGAAAAAAGGCGTTGCAAAAGGAAGCGGTGTTTGGCTTACTGCCAGAAACGTTCAACAGTGACTTTAACAGTTACGGTTTGATGCAGACAGGGCTGTCAGCCAAACTATGAAAACTCATTGTTTACATCTGAGAAAACCGACAGTGGTGGAGGTGTCTTTTCAGATACAGAGGAAGTGAATGGTTTCCCCAATGGGTATATTTCCCCAAGTCATGATGCGTTTTTGAGATCGACTTTTTAGACGCTTTGCGCATTTCTGGAAACGCTTCTTTCAACGTCACTTAGTTAACCATAGGTATGGTAACCGTAGGTACAACTTTTTCCTATTCATCTATTAGTATTAGTATTAGGTTGGTCCTAAGGTCCTGCGCCAACAGCCATTTTTCGATCCAGAATTTTCTCACCTTGGCATGGAATTTCTTTGGCAATGAGAAATGAGAATGAGGTAGTATGTTTTACTACTTTTCAGCTATAAAAATTGGCAGACCAGGTTCTATCCATAAAAATCATGTTATGGTTAGTTGAAAAAAAAAGTGTAGGATTTGGTGCAAGACTTTCAGACCAACCTAATAAAACATGAAATGAAACAAATTGCATTCTTGGCATTGCATCGGGCATTCTCTTAGACTACACTGCCACCCCCCCCCCCTGACCTATGCGTAAGAAATTGGTGTCGCTTCACTTTTCACTAAGGTATTTTATACTAGTTTGGCTCACGCATCCATTCGGAAGATTTTTAATGAAGACCGGTCAACGCGGCACACGCTTACATCTTCAATTAAAAGAATGCACAACCCCTTCAAGACTGTAAACGCGTTAGTCTGTGTCAGGTCAGCGATGCGACTGGCCATATTCTTCATCATATATGTAGACGCACGCGCGTCAAACGCATGCGTCTAGTATGTATTGTCTATATTTTTCAAGCCGGACACTTCGTCTGGGTTTCTTAGAGCTTCTCTTAACAGCTGATCCTAGTGCACCTGCCATATTTAGAATATGTGGATGTTCTGGGAAATGATTCGTCATGCATTGCTTAGATATGTACTTCCGCATTCCCTTCACCTCTAAGGACTTCAGAGGTACATGCTTCGGTGCTAATGCGGTAATAAATGTGCGATTGCATTTCGTTCATCTTGGTCGTCTATTTACCAAGTATATGTTTTGAAATAAGTTCATATCCATGAGAAATACATCTCCTTTCTTATTGTGGGAATGTAAGGGAATATAAAATTAAAAGAATGAAATTGGCTTGGTTGGGTTTTCTATTGTTTCGAAAGTTATTCGTTAATTCATTCATTCATCTATTTATATGTTTTTTACTGATTTTTTACTTATTTATTTTCATATTTATTAAGCTGAAATGCGCGCTATAAATTTGCTAGAAATATGAATGTATTAGCTAAAAGGAACTACATACTATGTGTCGTAAAATAGAGATTAGTGAAAGTGGATCCATACGAAGGATTAAATAAGGATCAAAACGGGATATTAACATCTTGCCTTTTGGTTCTCGTGAAACTGTTGTTTTCTGTGTTGTGATGATCTCCACTAGATTTTTTAGCAGACGTAAATAAGGATGTGAAAGGGAAACCAACGGCGCCGAGTGAAAGCGCTAAGATTTTTCGGGATTTATATGAAGCTGGAGTGGGATTTTCGTGTACGATGGACTGGTACCTGTGGTAGTGCTCGGATAAATGTTGCTAATGGGGGAAAAAGGCCGTATGAAAGAAATATGCCAGTGTTACCGCCATCATTCCGATGATTTCTGATCCTGAAATCCCTTACAGTGGCTGTCAGAATCAAGCATGGTGATGAAAAAAAATCGACACCGAAGCGGTTCCCCCAGCCTTTCTCAGCCAGCCTGAACACCCCCACCCCCCTCTTCTGCGTGCACTTTCAACCCCCTCCCCCCACGACGACNGCTGCAAATAAAGTTGTTAGAATCTGAAGGTGTGTCATGACCGCGAAGTGTGCGGAAAGAGAAAAATAAAGTTTTAGAAAACCAGAGTTGCCGCCGTGAGCTCAAAAATTGGGTTCCAAGGTTATTTTAGGTGCTGATCACAATGATACTAGAGGGAAAATTCCATGATCAGAGGAAAAGCCGGAAGTGGCAAATTCGGGGGGTGTCCTATAATTATGAAACGCACTGTATAACTACGCAAAAAGATCTAGCACTGACAATTCGCTCACCTATGACGACATATCTAAACCTCGATATGTTCTTCTAGGCTCGATTATGCTCGAATAAACCGTTATATTAATACCGTTCCAGCAAACTCATTTTGCATAGTGATTCCTGAACGCCACAGCTTGGACTGATAGTCGTCTTCCTACCATAAGGGACAACAAAGTTGGTCCCTACACCAGTTTCCACTACTTGATTAGCTCTGAGTAACATAATTCATTTTATTTTACCTTCACTATATTAGTCAAGTCCAATTCCCACTTGTCCTTTTATTCCTTTACAGTGCCCTAAAGTAGCATTACCCTAGCGCTTGGCTGATTTTTTTCATTTTGTGGACGTTTTTCAGTTTTGGCCTCTTTTTGGATGTATGGAATAAATGAAATAGAAAAATAGGAAAATTTTCTTTCGTTATAGATAGTTTTTACATCCGCAAACGAGACAACTCTCAGACACGTCGTGGTCGTCTCAACAAAACTGAATTCATGAAGTTTTGGCTACCTGCCAGAACCCGTAGGAGTACCATTCATCGCTTAAGATTTCTGGCACTGAGCCAGCTCCCCCCCCCCCCCTTTTTTTTTTTTTTTGCCGAAAAACCGATATCCCCAAAATTAAGCAACAAAAAAAATTTNAATTCATGAAGTTTTGGCTACCTGCCAGAACCCGTAGGAGTACCATTCATCGCTTAAGATTTCTGGCACTGAGCCAGCTCCCCCCCCCCCCTTTGTTTTCTTTTTAGCCGAAAAACCGATATCCTCAATATTAAGCAACAAAAGAAATTTTCGATATTCCCAATGCAGTACAAGAATAGAGGGCTCTCATCAAAAGGTGATGAATTGAGACTATACATACAAGAGAAACCACTGCACATGAAATTGATGATCGTATACTGAACTGGAACAACTGGTGGAAAATATGATAGAGTCCCAAAGATGGCGGGTATCCCTTAGACCTCTGCATTGTTTCCTCTCTGTCCTTAAAAATATACAGCTGAAGGAAATTCTCCAAGTAATGCCAATATATTCCCAAAAAAAATACAATTCCCCTAGTGGGCATCCATGCTCCCAAAGTTCTGCACGAAAACAGGTCAAAAATAATTCAAGGTTTGATTTTAAAAAAATGAAAACCCCAAAAACAATTTATGAGGCATTGAAGCAAGGAAATGTTGTCAGTAACTTGCACGGTTGTATAAATACTAGCGGAGAGATGGGGGAACTACGGAACATCATCCCAACATCAGGAAAACCCTAGCAGAGGATCGTACTGATTGCTCACAGATTGTATAGATCTACTGAGTAGTAACTGAAGCACATAGCCTAGAATTCGAGCCGGGAAAAGGGCCTTACAATCCACTTTTCTCATCTATTTTTGTTCTATTCCCGGTTTTTTTTTTCGAATTTGTGCTTGAAGGCGCCCCTGGCTCAAGCTGCACAAACCTGTAAGAAAAAAATTTATCTTCCGCCATCCTATGTATCTTCTGGCCAAAAGCTGGCAGATATTTGTCTTTGCTATGCAGCTCTCTCCAAATACAGTCTCTGTATGGATGTGAGAAGGCAGCCGTGGTACGGTACGTACTTTGTTGATTATGCGGAATGAGGCTAAGTGCCCCATAAAGGATGCCGCCTCTGCTGATTGCATCAATAACAAGCGGTTGGCAAAACTCAAGAGTAATTGCTCTCGTCTCCTATTTAGCCGTTCTGAGTGAATGGGATCTGACTGTACCAAGGAAAAAAAGCTCGTCCGTAATAATCCGACACATTATACATGAACGGAAGTAAAGTACTGGACATAAAAAGTCACTAGGAAGATGACAACGCTGTTGAAAGTTTAAAAGCACATGAATGAATCAAAGTACTCTACCCTTCACTTCCCCCTCTTCCCTCATCTCTCCAAGATCATCGTACCAAAGAAGGCAGTAAGCTAATTAAGTGGGTAGCGAACAAAATTAGGGGCGTTTGTTTTTGTTTTTTGTTTGTAAGTTTTTTTTTTTGCTGAGCAAACCTGAGACATCATCAACCTGCTTAAAGAGAGTACATAACACTGTATATGGAAACGATATTAGTTTTTTTTTTTTCATTTCCGTGGGTAATATGGTATCCCTTCCTTTTGTAGAGCATCTATGAGTGCATGAAAAATATAATCGAGTTAAATAAATATAAAGTCAATAAAAACCAGGAGTTTCTATAATTCAGATTCAGAACCTTGACTACTTTCAATGGGACCAGAAGACACTGGATTCAAGGAAGGACCGCAACACCGACCCTGATCACAAACACTGGCCATACCACTGCTATAGTCACTGTAGAAGTACTTAGGCACCATAAAACCGACGTATGACCTGATTTTTCCATGAAGGAAAAGGATATGTCATCCTGGATGCAGCAACAAGGATATCGACCTTCAACGAACATTTTTACTAACTTCTAATGAAGTGTTTAAACGTTGGATAGGTAACATCTAAAAAAGCATCTCAAAAACCCTTCATTGCGTAGATTTTCTTCAATTAAACGCTTCCAGGCTTCCGCAAAAATTGAAAAACGCGTCAGCGAATCGCGCATTACAGTATGAACTGATGTTGAAGAAGATAACACTATTCGCTATATGCATCCATACCGTAATCGCCTATTTTAAACCGCAGACAGCGAATTTAACCAACGCAAACAAAAAAAGTTACTGAGGCAGTACTAAGGCCTACTAAGGCCCGATATTAGGATCCTGCGACGTGCTTTCAAACTGCAGTGATCCACAATTACGACGTACTCAAAGGGCAATCAATAGGAAGAGGTCAGGCTTGAAACTTTGGAGGATGATCATAAAATCGGGTAGTAATCGCAGCTCGTCCCAAGTGCAAACATTATAAAAGAGCCCTATGGCCGGAAACGAGGGGTAGGGTGTGTTCAAATAACCCGTCGTTGTCTGCAAGATAAAACGTTTACGGTTTAATATCTAGCACTTTACGAACAGCGACGCAGCAGCAGTACGGAATAAGCAGCATAAGGATTAAACCAGGTAGTGTCATAAGGGGTTCTCCAATGGGGTAAATTAAGGTGACATCTAGATTTTCTTAGATGACAAAGTAGTGTGGAGAGGAGTGATACCCTGTGAACATCAAGCCGAATAAAGCAGGGCATAAATGCTTCAATCAGATTACCCAGGGTAAAAACGTTTACTCGCAAACGCTATTGACGAAGATTATGCTGTCGACGGGTAATTGTGTGCTGCTTCGCTTGACACATTCACCCTGGGCAATCTCAATGAAGCCTGTGGCATCAGATAACTTATGGAAGCTTTGAAGAGTAAACTGCTCTTTTCAAAACAATAATTATATAAATATTGACTAAAATAACAACCAAAAACATACATAATAGCCCATGCCGCCAAACAGTGACGTGAGAACCAATTGAAAATCCTTATCAGCAGTCCTAGGTGCTAACCCGGGAGAGGTGACACCGATCAGGTGCAAGCCGAAAACAACGAACCCAAGTAAACACAAAGCCTCAACTCTTACAGGAAAGGACATCGGCCACACTGTCAGCTAAAGACATTTGTGCCGTCACTACTGAAGGCTGCTCTATACCGACTGGAAAAAGGGAAAACGCTGATCATATCGTAAGCGGAGGTCCAGAAAATGGCATTTTTGGATGATGAGAAGTCGTCAGAAGCAATTTAACAATAATAGGGCATTAATACCTTAACAGCTTAGGTTAAGAGTGCGCTAGCCCCTCCATTTTTTTTCTCATCCCATTTTCTGGAAGCTGCGCAAAAAACAGCAATTCAGAAGTAGTACCACCTACTCAAAGGTAACCACGAACACATCACAATCTCCCTAATACCCAATGTCGACAACTGCCACCATCTCATGCGCCTGGATGCATCGTGGAAATTACCCAGGGTAAACATTTTGGCGCCTGAGCTAACGATGGGTAAATTTGTGTGGTTCTAATACACTTATCCTGGGTGATCTCAACGCTGCACGTGGCCCATGGGATATTCCAATAGCTACATAACTGCGATTAGGATCCCCACGTACAAAAGTGTATACCGCGGTCGGAACCTGTGAATCAAAAAATGCCGGATGAGAGCAAAATAGTATTGTGTGCTTCTCCTTGGAGTAGCAAAGCATCTAAGAAGGCAAATGGACAGGAATCAAAGTGCAGCCGGAGAATTTGCAGTCCATGACGTGGATTCCCAGAACGAAAGCTTTTTTCACCAGAGATTTTTCCCACTTATATCACAGCCTTTTCGATGAAGTAATATGAAATTCAGGAAGTTCCTCCGCTATCCATAACTTTACCACGGTTAAAACTCCAACTAGTCACGTACTTTGAGTCAAACCTCTACAGTTGTACATCTACCGTTGTTCATCTATTCCAACTTGCTTTGAGACCTTCACACCTAACTCGGCTAAAACAACTAGCTCACAGTTGGTTATATTCAGATCGGTTACACAAGCATGAATGTAACTCAAACTTTAAAAGAAGCATTGCTCCACCCTTCACCCTCCAAGTCGTAGTCAAAAATTACGTCGTTGAAAAATAACTTGGACTCCCGGAGAAATACTGAAAAGTTCTAGCAGTGGTGCATAGTCAACTTAGCACAGCGATAGTCAACTTATAAGGAGAGTTTTCACGCTCAACTGACTGACTGGTTCAGTGCCTGAGTAAGCCTAAGTAAGCTTACTAGTAAGGAGTGTCATTACTCCTTAAGAACTGCATGCCTGAAGACACAATTGTACATACCAAATCAGATTGAAATCGAGGACGAACTAAAAGAAAGTTCGAAGGTGCTACAGGACTGAAGATTTGATCGGTGCTTAATGAAAATTGTGAGATGCCGAGAATGTGACAAGTTGAATCGCAGTTATTCCTAGATGAATAGTTGTCAACTAGTTGCCGCGGAATAAGAGAAGCTAATGTTAGCGTTGTAGAACCCAATGCGACAATATCCAACCAGCCATAGTTAAACTCTCTAGGACAGCAAAGCAGATGAATGGAGAACTCATGAAAGGCGAACGTAGCAACACAAAAGCCTACCATTCCCAGTTGGTTCCAGTCTCCAAACAGAAACGGAATAGGATAGGTCGGGTAGGCATTCGGAACGACCGCAGGCGAGGCGAGGCCATAGTAGGAGGCCGACGCGTAGCTGGCTTCGTCGGGCTCGTCCGGCAGATCCGGTTGTCGGACAATCACGCTCTGGTGCTGCTGCTGGGACGGCGCCGACTGCTGTTGTGGTGGTGGCGGTGGTGCTGGGGCTTGGTAGAACTGCTGATCGGGGCCGTTGGCAAACATGAGTAAGTGAAGATGATTAAGGGATTCGAGTCAGCAGGCAACGAGTGACTGAGCCAGTGACGGAGCCAGTGATTCGACGACGGCGGCGGCGACGACGACGATTCCCCTCCGCTCGCTCTTCTGACGACGACGTCTAATATCGATAACAATCGCCAGTGTGGATTGTTCGCGCGCGCTTCAGTCGCCGCGCTACAGTACTCGCGCGCGCGCCCGCTCTTGCGCCGCCCACACCGTACAGTCGTCTGGATGGATGCCGCCAGCGAGACAGTGTGGATGCAGCGGAGTACGATGCGGGGATTATTGTCGTGGATACCATGATATGTAGAGATGCCGCCGTCCGAAAATCCTTCCGCTAAATATGGACAAGCACGCAAAGATACACAAGTGAAGGCGTGAATAAGCGTGAACTTCTAGCACAACGCTCGCCATGCTAACCTTCGCGCGCCCAATCATCGATGACGCCCAATTAAAACTGTGCTGTAGATGTAGGCTTGGTTTTGCACAGCAATCGCATAATGAAATTATTCCATAGCTAACCGACGGCTCTACTAGGCGGCAGAAATTCCGGCCAACTCAACGTATTCCATACAAGACGACTAAACGTCCACAGTATGTTGCGTTCGTACTGAACTTTAGCACCTTTCCTAGGTAATAACGAAAACCTTATGGTAATGTTCCCTCTCTCTCTCGGACAGAATTCCGTTCTGCCTACACTTGCAATAGCACCAACTCATACCAATACAGCCAAGGTCTACGAGCTCAGAGATCACTAATACCAGACGAATCTTCCCAAAATCCGTTGACGGTGAATTTCATGCTCCATTCCACCATTACAGGTAAAATATAGACGCTTCGCTGCGAATACGTCTAACGAACACTGGTGTTACACTCATCAGTTTTCTACTTCTGCGAACTCGCCCGTTGAAGTATGACGGGAAGGATGTATAATTTTCCAGGAATCTTCCGGAACCATCTGACAGTCTTTCTGGACCGGTACCTACTTCGGGTTAGCGACTTTGAAGTTATGAAAAGGTAATTCTCAATAAGGTTATTCTCCTTTGGAATTCTGTTAACAACAAAATGAAATAACACTAATTCCATCAAGTTATAGTTATCAAGTAGTCCATATGAATCATCGCTACTCCACAGCTTCCACGAGAACATTTGAGAGGAACAACCCTTGCCCAAACCTACCGTCATTGAAATTACTTTCATTGAAAGAACGTAGGTCACTGTCCCTTTCAAGAGCTTGAAGATATCTTGGTGAAATACAGAAACCCGTCGTAATATAGCCCTTTCTGTCTGGATGATAATTTAAATTGTACATTTATCGACTACAATGAGAATCCTGAATGCTATCGCATCTCCAGATGTTTCCTGGATCAAAACTTACAAGCGTCTTTCACCTGAACTATTGCTCTTATACGTTCCAGGAAACAGGGTCCAAGGAGCAGTTTTTTTTGTTTCAATTGCCACCTAACTTCCTTGGAGGCAGGGCGCTCTAACCCTGCACGCAGAGGATTCCTTTTAAAGTAATAGTTCTCCATATATACCCAACGTATACCTGTGGTAACAGCAACCCACATCAGACTACATCTACCAGAATTCTCAAGGGCGATTTCAGAGGTCAGTCTTTGCCCTGAAAACTGTCTCGACAACTTCTAAGCAGTGGGTTTCCTGGCCCACCTTGTGCTGAAAAGAAAACACCTCCGATTCGTATGACAAGGTCACATTCAGGCTCTCTGCCCGCCTCGTCCGCACCTGCTACAATGCGCAGATCGGGCCGCGCGAGCAACGCTGATTCACTGCGAGAATATGTCAGAACAAAACGAACGAATACGGTAAATATCGATCGAGAACGACCGTCACAGCTACAGCTTCACACGCAGACCTTCTGAACTTCTGACCCCTTGGCCCGCATTTTGCTGAACACTCCCGGATGCCCCAATTTATTATCATGCGTCGCTTTCTCAAGACTATTCAAAGGGCGCAAGGTGAGCCATGTCGGAAGTTCTAGGCCAGAAATATTGTTTATATGTATGTATTTTTATTGATTGCTTTTTTCAATAGGTTTGACCAATGATAGCCTGGAAATGGTGTACCCCACTTCAAAAATACTCCCATGAAACAAAAAAAAAATATCGAACGCTTTGAAGAAAGCAAGTACTAACCAGAATGGAATACTTTAGGGAATGGGGCATTGGAAAAAAGACGAGGAGGTTTGGTTTTCCGTAGAAATACATGGTAAACTTTTCCATGTAGGGTTAGCTTACGTTATTGAACAAGAACTTTCCACATATCATGTGAAACCGAGGATTTCCGGGAGTTCGAACATGTCGACAGGATCTAAGCAGTATGAGTTAGCTTCTACACCTCCTCCCTCCCGGAACTGAGAAAAATTGCTATGTACAGGGTCAAAAATGGTTTCAGCGGGTGGCCTGGTTCCCAGTCGTCGTAGCTTGCAGAAAGTCTTCGTGAAGGGCGTTCAGGGTACGGATGCCAGGGCACGATTACCCTTGGCCCTCGCGAATCCTTAACGAGGCAGAAATGTCCAATCAGGCATTTGGGTGTGGGAACATAGAAAGTATCCCATTGAGAAGTCTATAACCATTTTGACCTAATACTCATGACACTGCGACACCATGCATTGCTCAATTTTTCACTTTTCCTGGCCCTTTCCATAGATTCATTTCCACCCATTCCTAGTCACCGAAAAAATGGGACCTCAAGCTACATTTATTCCACTAATGCCTGAATCTGGCGTGATATATACTAATCAACAGAAACGTGGCACCCCAGCAATAACCACTGTGATCCCCTCTTATACCACATAAACTGAAAAAATATTCACGGTTATTGGCTGATCAGAAAGCCCTTGGTCGAGAAAATCTACATATGTTTTGCCTAGCTGTTGTATAACGATCACAAAAAGGGACGATGCTACCTCGTGACATCATTGGATTTTTTTTTTCGCAATCCTTTATTTTGATGCCATTTTACTCGCACAAATGCAGCCCTTTGCGAGGGGATTTTGCAGCTCAATTATTAATTTCAATAGCACTTTTGCAGTTCAGCATTCAGCAATTCTCCGAAAAAAGCTTCACATGTACTGGTTGATGCCCTTTGCGTGACAATTCTTTGACATTTAAATAATTTATCCCTCTGTTAGCCCCTTTGCACATTGCACCCACTGAGTGGTTCATAGTAAAAAAAGGTATAAATCTCAGCTGCTTACCCCTACTAGTTGGAAGCCTTACCAGGATCTACTTTTTTGCCTGACTTTGTAAAAATGTTAGGCCATTCTTAGAGGTGCTGCTCATCTATTCAGCTCTGATTTTTTCTTACCACACCTACGTAGGTTAATTTGAGCATATTGATCGAAATCCTTCTTTTGAGCCTAATTATGGCATCGCTTTTCTATTATGCGCATCAAAGAAGAGGCCTGATTAGAAGTTTTTTTTTGCAGAAGATAAATTAAGCTCTGGGCACTACATAGGGAATAGGTATTATGCTCCTATTACGTTTCAATCGCAGGCACGGTATGCCTGAATTTCAGTTAATATGTGGAAGTGTCAGTGGGAGCTATTCGAGTAGTTACCTTCTTTCGTTACTTATGTTGTGGAGCACAGTGGGGGAATTCTAATGAGTGAGTAAATAAAAAGAACGAGGTCGACCTCAAATAGGGAAGAAATTTTCCGATGGCTGCCCATTAGGGTGAGGTTCATATCGTTAAAATACTTGACTATATTCAGTGATAGGGCCTTCTAGCCTAGTATATGAATCTTCTACTTTTACTATCGAAACCCAGGATTTCGGCACAGAAAATTAGCCCCTACGCTATCCACAGATACTCGAATAATTGTGAGACGAGCATCCGATTTTCTTATTTTCTTCTCTTCTTCTTTTCCCTCCATAGCACATGCATTTCCCTTCCTTCTGCCTAACGAAGTTAGAAGCATATTGGAAGAGGAAGCATGGAGGATTTTGTCGAAGTAAAAAACACCTCATGGAAATTTTTCCTTGGTAGGTCGCGAACGTTTTCCTTCTGTACTTGATAATTTGAAAAATCATCCAATCGTTTTTTTTTTATCTCGGAAAGTTTTTTTTTTCGGTACTCAATCACCAAAAACGATCAATTAATGGAGCACATGGAGAGTGTATGGATGAATAGACAAATAAATATAAAGGAAATAAATAAACGAAAAAATCATGAATAAATAACAGCGCACTGCTAAAAAACCTTTGTGTAACTTTTCCGGACCACAGTTGGATTGATAGAATCTAGGATGAGCGAAATTCTGTTTCAAAACCTAAGAACTTCCGAACCCTGACGTCATACGAGCTCCAATCTCCCATGACGTCATACAATTGTCAAGTCATACTTTCTTCTTCTAAAGAATTTGCGGTCGCTAGCAGGTTTGTAACTTCTGTTACCCACATGCCCTCTTTTTGTACCTCCAATCCTCTGACATCCTGGATTCCCCCCCCCCCCCCCCCCCC
>JARK01001348.1:2695638-2709444 GCA_000688135.1 Ancylostoma ceylanicum | reverse complement strand
GGCGATATGATAAGGGTGCGCCGGCATCCAAAGTGGGGGAGGTGGGTCCGGCGATATGATAAGGGTGCGCAGGCATCCAAAGTGGGGGAGGTGGGTCCGGCGATATGATAAGGGTGCGCCGGCATCCAAAGTGGGGGAGGTGGGTCCACGGGTGGCGACCAGACGTGTGGAATCGCCTGGAAAATGAAGAAGTGCAGGAGCAAGATCCAATCCTACACAAGGAGTGCGCCAGTATATATTTCTCTTATATGCTTCTCTTCCTCCACTACACCTACTTCATCATCATTTCCTTCCGCACTCTCTGTCCTTTCCATTCGTGCCTAAATGGACCACCTCCCCTCTTCCTGCTTATATACACCAGTAGACCCTTATCAGTTTAGCTACCACAACAGCCAGATAAACATATGCCATTCCAACGGTTAGTTGCGCTGTATCGGTTATATTCAAACAATGATAGCCCACAGGACCAACGAAGGAGAATCACCTTGCGAAGATGGGAGAAGGCCATCTCCAACGGATTTGAGCAGTTTTCAGGAGATCGTTGGCTCTGCATGGGTGAATATTGATTCGTATCTTCCAAAAGGTTCTCCAGGGTTTTTGCACATAATGTAAAGTATGCGAGCGAAGCGAGCATCAATAGAAGTCTGGAAGTCCGGCGTTAGCCGGACGGACAGACTGGTGGGTTTAAAAAAGGAAGTCCTCACAAGCGACCAATCAAGGCGAAATGTAGTCTACTAATCCACTGCATCCTTAGAGTTTCCAGATAACTTCCTAGGCAATGAGGAACTACTGCTCAGGAGCAAGCCACTACTTGAAAACCAACGCGATACACTACAAACTCCACCTAGCCATTGTAAGGCTAGCTTCGATCTCCCGATTTCAAGATAATCGGCGCGTGCCTCAACTCAGGTAATCCGCTGAACAATCAGATTTGTGTCGCCTTGAGCAGGCCGAGGCAGTGTGAACAGGTTGGAGGGTCGTAGCGCGAGGCGCACGACTTGAAAGAACACCGTCATGGGCAGATTAGCGAGCATACAAACGCCTAGAAGAGTCGCCAAACACAGAATTGATGAGTGCAACATCTACTGACTGGATACGTGTTAATCAGGGAACAACAGAGATCGCACGGATAAATGAGATTACCCAAGGTAAACGTTTTACCACCACACAATTTCACCCTTTGTTAACAGGGGTGTTAACAAGTTTACCCTGGGTAATCTCGGTGATGCATCCAGGCCCAGATTTATCTTTTAGGATAAAGCAGGAAGCAGAATACCTTTACAGACACAGATGGCATCAGCGAATAAAATCATAATTTTACTGATTTCTCTTTCAGATTTCAGTCGTCATGGTCTATAAACTAGTAGAGACCGTAGTTTTTCTTTCTACAACTTCTCACCCCTTCTCACCCCCTCACACCACCTCCTTCCCCCCTCGTCTGCCTCTGGCACTGGTGCCTATATAAGAAAACATCTACATTGAAAATAAATAACATAAAAACATAAATATAAAGGAATGTAAAGTAAATAAACAAAATGTAAAACCAAATACACAACACTCGATATAGGAAGATTCAATGAACGAACTCAGTAATAAATGAGTTTTCTTTGAATGCATCGAAGCTCATTTTTCTTGGAAAATTTGTAGTAACTGTGGCCCTGGTATGGAAGTTAGGCCACTGTCGATCAAAGTGCACGTATCACATAGGCTGGTCCGAAAGCCTCGCATCAAATTTTACCCTTTTCATACTATCGTGACATTATTGTCCAAATATGGAACCTGGCTTCTCAATTTTCACTGAGAAGTGGTGGAACAGTATGCAACATCCTACTGCCAAAGAATTCCAATTCAAATCAAGAAATTCTGGATCGGAAAATAAGCGTTTGTGTAAGACTTTCGGACCAACTTAATATAATGTAGGACGCTCAAATTTCCAAGCCTATACGTGATCCCGCACAACAACTGGGCTTGGATTCATGAAAGTTAACATTCGAACCAGCAATGGCAATCATCATTTGTTTGTCATCATTCAACTATACAATGTTAGGAGAACCAATGGGTGCAAATTGCTTCGCCAGCCTGGTTTCTCTCAGCTATGCGTTCATAAATCCCACATAGCACTGATGTTGCACCGGTACAACGCCGGAAAACTCGTGGGTAATCTTTGCCCCTGTTGTCAACCGAGCGCAGCGCAATTTTCTCTAACTTGGAAATCAGTTTCAAAAAAAAACGGCTCCCATAAATGCGAAGCTTTTAGAAAGACCTCAACATACCCAATTAACATTCCACCATACTTCTCGTGACCAAAGTATCAAGCGGCGATGGAGAACAAAAGAATTAATAGCGACTTCATAGGAAGTTTTTTCAAGAAATCGGAATTAGAAAAAGCGTAAATAAAAACCGGATAGATAAATTTTGGGATCACAAGAGTTATGAAGCTGACTGGTTTGTCACATTCAAAAGCAGTTGCCACGCCACGCTTCGCGATGGTCATCCTGTTGTCGTTTTCTGTTATATTTGCTACCAATCAGCTTCGCCATAATCTTCTTCAACTAATCGGATTACTTTCACTTCCTCATTGAATCACATATATTTCCTAACGCTGCTTGCATAATTGAGATTACCCATAATAAACGTGTTAACACCACCCAAAATTACCTTTCGTTGACACAGGTGCCATCAAGTTTACCCTGAATAATCCTCACAATGCATCCAAGCCCATATCACTGCAAAAGTTAATGACATGACTACTTAGACTCATAGTAATCAAAGATTTTCACATCATTACACATATTATAAGTATAGTACTCGCGACGCGATACCCTGGGCCTGTGTGCATCACTGAGGTTGCCCTGGGTAATCATATTGGCGCCCTTGCAAACGATGTGTAAGCTTATGTGGTGTTAATACGTTTACCGTGGGTGATCTCAAGGTTGCATGGGACACCCGAAATCTACAGTAAAAGCTGATTTACCAGTGGTCTACTCTTGTAAACCTGAAAACCAACGGTGAAAGGCTTTTCTGCATTGAAACAAGCAATCAAACCTCAGCGAAACTTCCTCTGTCGTCGCCGAGCAATGTCTTTGACTCACACACTACTGGCTCTTCTATGCCGATGAGCTGAACTCTGAAGAAGTGTTCATGAACATCAGGCGAAACAATCAAAACATCGAAATAAACAAAGTAACAAGAGCACGGAACAACGCGGAATAAGCTGCAAAAATCAACGTTTCTATCAAAGTTCCATCATGATGCAGAGCAATCAAAGAAGTCATCCATTTTTGTATTTCGTTTGCCGGAAATTTCACAAGAAAAAGCTAGTAATCCTTGCTCATTTCAACAACTTGAGGAACAGTTTCACTACGCACCTCAACAAACACCGTCTTTTTTCAAAAGAATGAGCAAATGAGCATATCAGAGGAAATTGCTCAACGAGATTACAGGCAAGGGATCAAAGAAAATTCTAGAAATGCGGAAAAAAACACGCACATGTGAATTATCGTATGAGGAACTGTTTGAATGCAAAGAAAAGAGCTCCCATGCAACTGCTTCAAATGACCTATCAATAAGACAAAAAAATGCAAATGGAGAAGTTAGATTCGACTCGAATAGCAATAAAATTATGTGTGCAAGGAAATAGAGAAAGAAAGAATAGAAGAAGCAGCGTTGCTGTCGAGATTCTTGTTTTGAAAAAAAAAATAAAGAGAGATTACAAGATGAACTGTCAAATCGAGTGACTGAGATATGAAAAAGCAACATAAGAACTAAAATAGACTTCAAAGAATCTGGAAAGAAACAGAGAAAAAAACAAGGAAGGATACAGCAGCAGTCTGATAAACCCTGTTATAAAACTAACATTGAAGAGCAAAAATAAGGAACAAAGTCAAATAAGTGAGCTAGGATATATGTACAGCTAGGGTATGTATATGTCTCCCTGGGTTTTATTAATAGGTTGCTTAGTATTTATCAATTAGTAATTGCTGAACAACTTGAAAGATGATATTCATAGCCTTAGCCGTTCTTGTTGGAGCTTTGTTGATGCATCAAAATTACTAACGAAAAAAAAACAAGAAGGCATGTGGAAGGGAAAATGGGGAATTGTTCGAAAACTATAATGATACTTAATTAAATTACTTGCATGCCAGAAACAAGTGCCACGAAATGAACAATGCAGGCAAGGACACACAAAACAATCAGAGGGAAAATCTTCAACTCCAATCCGGAACAAATGAGCAAACGTCCGAGAGGATTATGAGCCCAAGGATTACTGAGTGCCAGATTGCTCCCGTGAAATCAGAATGACACTGAGACAGCGAACTGAGAGAAACTTTGATGCATAAACGAAAAAAAGCAACTTTTTCAGAGTTATTTCTAAGGAGCGAAAGAAAAAATAAAAGAAAAAAACGTTACAAATGGACAGTAAGCGGGAGGACGTTTGCATAATCACACCCGATTCTATCACCGAAAAAAATTCATTGCAAAAAGCTGATATGCATGCAACAAAAGTACAAGAGACAAGAAAAACGATCATCGACCTTTTACGGGAAAAGAACGGACTTAAAAGGTGCAAACGAAAAGTAAGTAGGGAGCACTTAGAAGAGTCAAAACCAATCAAAGCTTGAGTGCTGTGAAAAATAGGTTATCCCATATGTCTTGTACCAAATCTTATATTTTTCCCAACAATCATGACATTATTGCTGATGGATGGTGCCTCCCCTGCCAACTTTCACAGTTGAGAAGTAGTAGAACAA
The DNA here is from genome assembly GCA_000688135.1 of Ancylostoma ceylanicum. Classification (NCBI taxonomy): domain Eukaryota; kingdom Metazoa; phylum Nematoda; class Chromadorea; order Rhabditida; family Ancylostomatidae; genus Ancylostoma; species Ancylostoma ceylanicum. The sequence continues at coordinate 2,704,693 of JARK01001348.1, read as the reverse complement.
TCTACCATATGGTGGAACAATCTACCATATTCTATTGCCAAAAGACTCCGAGACAAAAAAAATATGAATTATGGATTGAAAAACATATGCAAGGGCAGGATTTGAAAATAAATATTGGTGCAAAAATTGAAAAAAATTGGAGTTGTAAGCAGACCTCTCAAAAGTTAAGTACATAGCCGTACAGTAGGCAAGAGAGAACCACCACATCTATCACGGGACATGGAGCTCGGAATAGGTTGATGCGTTCCAATATTAATAAATTTGGCACCTATAATAATAAATTCGGCCTCCACTCTGTTGAGGGATTCGAAAATTGTCAGATGATAATGTAAGAAGCAGATCATCATTTTGAAACAGCAAATCAATAGAAAATGCAGAAAATATCTTACTATCCCGTCAATGAAAAAGGTTTTTTACACATAGCTTGTGAAAAAAAATCACACTATAACCAATATCATTCCCTTGTATTCCAAGGGAAACTAATAAGACGCAATACAGCTAATAATGATCATGAAAAAAAGAAGAGAATATGAGCAGTCTAGAGAGCACACTATTGCGTATCAGCTGGGAATGTGTGATTGGTAGAGAAAAATCCATATTCATCAACAAGAACAAAAAGCGCACAGAAAAGCAACAACAAAACAGGCAACGCCCTTTCTCAAAGAACTTCGCCGTTCCAAGTAGGCAGTGATTCGAGGGATTCATGATAGGAAAAGCTATCGATCCGAGGTCTTATCAACGAAATCACCGCGCCGAAACTGCACACAGGGATGGCAGGTAACGTGCCGATACGCCTTGCAATCACACGGACAGCTTCAAGAACGGCGAACTGTCTATTTGCGGAATTGTCAAGGAGTATGTGGGGAGAATTACCCGGAGCGGGCGAAAAACAAACAAGTCCAGGCTGGGATCCACGAAACGCTAATCAGGCAAATCAGAGCCTGGATGTATCGCTGAGCTTACCAGGGTAAACGTGGTGACCTTCGTGCTAGTAATGGGTAAATATGCGGGCTGTTCACACGTTTACCCTGGGTAATCTCAGCGATGCATGCAGTCTAGCGCTACTGGTTGCACTATAGATTAAATAATCGCAGGAGACATATGTAGGATGTGGAAGGTGGTTTGCTAACCTGGTTTCGCACGGTTATAGCTTCATGAGTCCCAACCCCAGAAACGTTAGCAGCGAGCCGGAAACCGTAGATGTGCCGGAAATCTTTTAGCGCCACTAACAATGCTAATGAAGAAAATATTCCACGTTTTGCAGGAAAGGCGGTGCCGGAAAAATGGCTGGCGAGAATCAAGTACATATGATGTTACAGTTCAATAGAATATGCACGTAGAAGTTCTGATCGATAGTTCGTTGGAAAGGAAAACTTGATAAGGCCAAGCAAAGATCTATCACAAGACTGACGTGAGTTTTACGAGAACATGTGGAATAAATCCAATGATTACGCGAAAAACATATAAATGTTGCAACAGAAAGGATTGTTTTTGTCAATCCTCTTGACTGTAATTAAAAAACAACGTATGATACCAGCGGCTGGTATTAATTGTATACCTGAATACACATGAAAGCCTCTCAAAAAAGGATAATGTTGCAAAATTAAGCTTCTGCGATAATAAAGGGAATTCATGCGGTAATAACATATGATGGGTTCAGGATTAGGCGTGACGATGGTTAAAAAATCGACACTCACATGACCCCCTTACCCATCTGGTCACGATACGACCAGCCTCCCCCCTCCCATCACTGCCTACTGCATACAAGTTCTAACCCCACAAGGACCCCTACCTTTCTCCATGATACAAATCCATGTCCCACCATGGCCTCCTTCTTTCCTACGACCGCACAAAACCCTAACTTTTCAGAGGCTGCATGAATCACACAGACAACCTAGAATGAACGTCTTAACACTCGTGAAATTTACTCATTGTCACAGGCATGAACACCTTTACCATTGGTGATCTCAATGATGCATACAGGCTCAAAAAGACCCTCCCACTCTAACCTCAGAAAAAGAGGCCCCGTTGTTACTTTACCATCACAACATTGACCCCGGATGGGATTGAAAGGTTGCTGTTCTCCCAGTGCTGAAAGTGAAGGGATTCCGTATCGAGATCCTTCTCCCGGCACCTGACCACGTTATGCTAAGATTCTAGCACTCGGACTAGCCCGAACCATTAGCTCAAGGTCGACGAATTCGCCAACGAACCTTTAAATTGAGGGGTGGATCTTTGTGTATGAAGTGAAAACTGCTATATGTACTTGAGAGCAACATGTTGCTTTGACCCTAGTTGCTAGATAAATGCATTAAACAGCCTAACAACATGTAACAAATAGAATTCTGAGAAAAAGTAGTTTATCATAGATATGTAGATCAGAGCACACCCTGCCAAGGAGCCACGATATGCATTAACTCAGAGATGCTCAAAAAAGTGCATGGAAAAGGCAACATGGGGAAGTTTTTAGTTACCCTATGTTGTGGCCGTGATAAACTGAAGCATGTATAGGAAACCTCTGTGGCTGACTTGACCCAACTGTGAGTTAAAGTTGATGCCATGCCCATGATGAATTCAAGCACGTACATATATAAAACTGGCTATGAGCACGTCTCTTGCCGCCTTTAGAACAGGTAAGAGAATGGGACGAAAACGAGACCAGTGATATCATTGAAATGTGTGGACGTGCAGATAATTAGCGTGACACGTTACGCGCGATGCAGCACGTGCGGCGGGTCTCCACCGATGGAGTCCCCAGTACATCAACAAGACCGCGCAAGGGAAACAGTGGTGCACAAGGGACAAGAACATGGAGAAAACCGTCCTCATTCTTCTACAGAAACGCCACACCATAGAACTGCACAGGAACGATAATGAAATTCACAGAACCGAAAGTATAACCGCCTATGTTCGCATGTAATTTCATGCGAACATGAATCCAGATTGGATCCAGAAGGCAAAAAACATTGCTAGTCATGAACGGCACGTGTATCATCCAGAGCGATAGTAATTACAACAGAATGATTCCTAGTGATGGAGGATCATGCGTGAACTGACGTTTGCTAAAACTGTAAAAGCGCGTGTGGCGTTTTGCACAATGGGGGCGGGTCTGTCCAAATATGGACCACGCGAAAGAACAAACAATCTGAGCATTGCTCGTTCAAAAGTCAACGCAGAAACACGTCCGCCGAAATGTGAATGGCAGATTGGAGCAGGAATTTCATTGGCGTCGGGAATTCATAAATATAGTTTGCATGGTAAACATTAAAATTCACCTGAAACTAACAAGAAAGGAGAGGAATTCACTTAGGGGAGAAATCGAAGGGTGCTGGGACGAGATCAGAATGGAATTGTTGATAACATGGGCTTGGGCCAGGATCGACCCCTCATATGGCGAGATTCAAGATCGATACCGGGACAGTTTCAAACTTCTCGCCGATCCAGAGAGGAATGAGATCTAGGAGCAATAGATTGTATTTCATGCCAAATTATCCATTTCTTCTCACTGCTTACTGAGTTGAGTCGTCCCCACAAAATCACTCATTTCACCACGAGGACGTCCAGTTTTGATGGGCGGGCAGATCACCTTTTCGAAAAACCAACACAGATACAGGGTACTCAAAACGGCCAGTTGAATTGGGACCAGTGGCGCGGCGCGATCTGGCACTCTGGCTGTCTGCTGCACTCCTCGACCGATAACGCTTAGATCGTGCTCTCTTGTACTCTCTCCAAAGCTGGCGCACCGCGACACTGGTTCGCATCCAACAGGCCGTTTGGAGTCCCCTGTCTGGTGCGTTCAACCAGGGACACGAGTTCATGAGAAAATAGAGGAAAAAAGAAAGCGTGTGGCTACGACCTGCAGAAGCAACCGCAGTGCAAAACCGAGCAAAAGTGGTAACGGGAACCATAACGAAGCACCATACTGACAATTATGAAATGTCCTGCATTTAGCGCGGTGGATGTCCGTGTCGCCGATTAATACACAAGTACTCAGATGTTGTCGCATATGGTAAACATTATATTTTATGAGGATGAGAGGTTATTTAACCCTAAGAAAAGGCAGTAATGGGGGGAACATCCATAAAACACCGAAAGAGAAAAAAGAAAAGAAAGAGAAAGGAAAGGAAAGAGATGAGCAGTTGGTTATTGCATCACAAATGCAATGAACGTGACGGAATCAATCATGGATTATTATCGCAAGGAATAGCTTTGGCAAGTTCTGATAGTTGATAAGTTGAGACAGCCACCACGCGAAGGTAACTACAACCAAAAAACGTATTTAAATTCCAAGACTAATCCTAAAATAGGTCAAAAATTCGATTTCGGAAAACATGGATATGAGAAAAAGGGAAAGAGAGGGAGAGAAAGAAAGAAAGAAAGAAAGTTACACATCCCTAAAAGACATTTAAATGTAAAGAATCGACGTATGCAGACGCGAAGAGACAATATGGAAACAAAGGGGAATAAAGGAGCAAGATCAGTTCTAAGAGGAACAATTTCTTCGGGTGGTGACTAAGTAATGGCTGAGTAATGACATCTCGGTTCATCTGCACACAAAGTTCTTCATTCTTCAAAAAAAGTGACATGGTAGATGACTAAAAACTGGATATGTGTTTGTTACAGCGATGGCGTCACAATGAAGTGGTGAATAAAAGCCCAGTAAAGAACCAGGAAGATCATTTCTTGGGATGCTCCTGGATTCAGGTGAGATAGATTTTTTGAGGATGACAGGTGGAATTAGCGAAAACACAGGGACAAGAAATGGAAATCACGTTTCTCCCATCGTCATCATAAGACGTCGCAGTGACCCAGAAACAAGGGCAACGCCCAATTCTCACACCTTCCCCGGGCTAACCAGTTCATCACCCGCATGCCTAGCTAGGGGATCAAAAGCCAGCGAGAGGACCGGGCAGGAGACGACGATTTGTGGTTCTGGTGGGGTGCGACCTCGAATAGTACAGACATCGAAAAGTCAGCAAGGAATCAATCAATCCTCCCTTTTGAATACGAAACGAGGCGAAATGCAAACAGCGGCCGGAGAGCGGGCGGAGAGCGTGCGGATCCGGGAGACGCAGAGACATCGTGAGATACGCAGGTTGGCAACAAGCTTCGCCTAGAACGACACATGGAATGTACGGCGTCGCTGATAAGGAACACTGTCGTGTGGTCACCGGAGAGCAGTAGTCCTGTCTGGGAGCGGCGATGGGGCAAAGCAGGTGAAGGTGAGGGTAAAAATAGAGCCGGGGACAACAAATTAACGACAACTGTTCACGGACACAGCGATAATGATGTGCGAAGACGTTTTTTTAGAAGGCAACTTCGATTGCTGGCCAATTTCTCGAACAATCGCTAACATTTCGAAATTTGTGAGGAGTTGGAGCCTGTTATTTTGGAGCCAGCTACAGTAACAGTAAATGGATGAAAAACTGGAACAAAAACCATTATAAAACCACTGGTGCTGACCTATGCAAATTTTTACAGCTGAGATTGACTCTACCTGTGGTGACATCATTATGACATCAGCCAACAAGGGGGTCTGAACAGAGTGCAGGTGAACTTTCTGGAACAAACATCGCAGAAAGAGTATCATTTAATGCAAAACATTGGAATGTGTTGACGCTCAAACTATTTACTCTCATAATTCAGGGGCTACACTGTACCTCTCGGCACCTCTGACTGAAAGGACTCGATTCGACTTTGGAATGGTCACGGGTAAAATGAATTGAATTTCGAGACAGCTCTACGGGGACTCTGCTTGCATGATGTCGACTGATCGGAAAAAGAACGAAGAGCGTGTTGGTAAAATTTTCTTCTGTTAGACCGGGTGGACAAGGTGGAAGTTTCCACTTTCATAGCATGGTGTGGGGAAAACCACGAATTTTAATAAGGATGCTCAGCTTTTGAAAATAGTGAACATGCGAGCTATGAGATGAGAGTTGTTTCGTCAATGCCTCAAATTTGAATCTTCGGTATCCAGTCAAATGTCCAGTTTGCACGACATTGTACTTTGTGAGCTTCTGCCTCATCTGGCAGTAGATTTCGAAAGACAAAATAATCCGGGTCAAAACTGGACACATATATTTATTAAATAAGATTTTCAGGCAAATATTTCACTCTCAGCTCAGAGAGTGTTTCAAAAAAATTCTCTTGCGGAGCAATAAACTTCTCGCGCAATAGTCAAAACCTTAAAGTGAGCTTGAGCAAAATGGCCGTATTCAGCTCCCTGTTTTACGAACAGAAAACACACATTTGATAGAAATTATGTGGGTTTAGTTGCCCAAGTTCAAGAATATTTAGTCTCTGATTTCCGATGCAACTTACTTCTACTGCATTCCGATAAGTAACCAGAGGCTGCATGCATCACTGAGATCACCCAAGGTGTACCTGTTTCCCCACACAAACTTACCTATCGTTAACGAGGGTTTCAACAAGTTACCCTGGGTAATCTCAACGATGCATCCAGGCCCGGACCCTATCCGTCTTTTCAGGATGGTGAGGTACGTCCTAACTTTAGTTCATTTATTCTTAGGGATTCCTTTCCTTCTGTTGAATTAGTCCACGATTTGTTGATTAGTCACTGCCTCAGACAGAAAAGAAAAGCTGAGCTCAAATGATGGGAGAACATCAACAAGGCTTCACGAAATTCATCTTAAACACGTACATACGTAAAACAAAAAAAAGTTGCGCTGGAGGGCATTCAAGTCGTGAGAATTCCTCAGCACCCGCCATTCAATTGTGTCCTTGTCACAGCAGGGCTAGGGTTCATGAGCACATAACCAAGCGGAACCAGGCCAGCAAACCACCCTTCCCATCATAGGTCTCCTATCATTTCCTAACCTATACGATTACCAACCACGATGACCATCATTGGGCTCCTTGGTTGTCGTTTCATGAATCCCGGACCAGCTGTTAGCCTTACTTTCTTCGACCTGAATTCAAGGGTCTGAGGAAGTTTATACGAAATACTTTACAGCGAATGCAGCACAATCAGTCGAGTGTCATGTTCTTGCGTTATGATGTGTTTGAAAAGTTTGCTCAAAAGAAGCTGGAACAAGGTCCAAAAACGACACCCAAACCGACCCGCCTCAGTGTCTATTTTACCGAAAGAAGCAAAAAAATCACAAAAGGAAGAGGAAAAAGGCATAGAAGCGAACTGTAAGCAAGTAAATTCCACCAACATCAAAGGAAGCGCTGAGTGAAAGGTGCGGGAAACGAAGTTCTACGAACCAATGGTGGTTGGATACAAGAGACAGATATGCATGGCTCTCTCACTAGGGCTATGGGAATTTCGAAAACGCGGATCGGTCGTGCGCTAAATGGTGCGCGCGCTGGCCGCAGCGAAAAGTACAACCTCACGTTTCGAACCTCAGAACGAGTCGCGCAAGTGATTTTGACCGAAACGCAGTCCATCCATCGATCAACGCACGGATCGATAGCAAACGATCCCAACGAGGATTTCCACAAAGCTTCCACTAATGTGAAAGAGCTTAAGGAAGGTTGAAATTAATGAAAGCAGCCAAATTCCAAAAGAGTGCCGCTCCAAGAATCCAGAGAATTCGCAAATCCAGGAAGTACAGATCACGCGCCAGAAGCCCATTGTTGCCGATGCACCGCCACAGCATCAGGATTTCCAAACAACAAGGGCGTCGCAGATGAACGCCGCACGTGCTCGACGCGTCATTTGCAAACTGTCAGTTGATCGCGCGCCGGCAATCAACGATTAAACGCGACGCGGTCGTTTGCCGCATCCAGCCATCTGCTCAAGAAGGCAAAGCGGGCGCAATGTACACCAGTATTCGAATTCAGAAGCGTTCCCGGGAAGGTTTCAGCACACCTTGGTGAACAGAGTTGGACGAGTTTTGCAGTCATAAAATAGCATGTTTTGACCCAAATGCTCCTTCTCCGAGATACTAGTGTCGCATGCTTCACTGAAATTACCCAGGGTAAATGCATTAACTCCCACGTGAACAATGGGTAAATTTGGGATGCGTTGACACATTTATCCTGGGTAATCTCTAGGCAGATGGAAACTCGTCAGAAATGCCCATTTCCTCGAGGGAAATCCGTCTACTTCCCATTACTAGGCTAACTAAGCACCAGTAACTGATACTGAAATAAATATTTACCTCTAATCTGTTGATTTACTATCACGTTTGTTCGAAAGTTTTGCGGCAACATTTATTTTTCGATCCAGAAATTGCTGGGATCAAATTGAAATTCTTTGGCAATAGAATGTGGTAGAATATTCTGATACTTCTCACTTATAAAACTTGGCAGATCAGGTTCCATTCAGAAGCAACAATGTTATGACTGCTTGAAAAAAAAAGTGCAAGATGTGGCTCAAGACTTTCAGACGAACCAAATATGTACATTGAACTTTCAATGACAGTTATTTTTCGAAAATTTAATTTACCTGAATAAGAGGTAGCACTCTAGAAAAAATCTGCAACAGATCCAGGAGACAGCGAGCGGAAAAATTACCACGCAAAGATCAGAAAAAAACTTTTCTGAACAGAGGACAGAAAGGTGTAAACGCAGAAATAAGAAACCAAGGACGTTTTCGGTTTTCGGTGTGGAACTTAAATAAAGCGCAATTAATTAAAACTATTACTATTCATCATAATTACCCATTTGTGAACTAGACGGGCCTGAAAATCTTTCCTTTTTCAGGTCGTTTATGAATTTCGCAATAGAGGCAGGTGCAAGGAAGGGTTATTCAAGGATTGAATACTTGTATTTCCGGTTAGCCGATATAAATACGTGGAAGGGACGCTGATCCAGACCTGCAGCAGTGGAAGAGATAAAGCACTCGAGATTGGAATCATATTGATAAAATAAGCGCTGAAATATAGCCCTCAACTCATTCATTATAAGCGCGTAAACCGCCCCATAGGTGGAATAGTTGTGAGAATGGGTCTGTAAAAGTGAAGGTTGGGTGAAGGTTGGTGACGTCGAGCGGTGGGGGGGGGGCATGTTCACTACATAATATCACTGAAAAATATTCGGAGACTCGAGATGAAGCGACACCGTGAATGAGAATCGACCCGAGAAAAAA
>JARK01001348.1:2658395-2683268 GCA_000688135.1 Ancylostoma ceylanicum | reverse complement strand
GGGGGGGGGGGGGGGAGGGATCGAGCCATCCATCGACCGTGTGCCTCATTGTGCGCCTCCTTGCCTTTGCGCCACACATGGAAGCTTATGTACTAAACAAACAAGTAAGTACAAAGAGTTTCAGAAGGGGAGTCATGTTTAACCACTAACGGTGCTTGTCCATGCATGGAAAAACAAGAAGATGGAAGAGTAAATTCACGAACGAACATTGCTTTGTGAGACCCATAGAAGTAGGGAACTGCGACTTTCCCCAAGTCTGTAAACGGGTCTATGAACAGCAATCGACTGATCGTTTCTTTGCTGCCACTTCACCTCGATGGAAATTCAAAAACTCAAACGTTAACAATTTGTTCGCTCAGAGAAACGCATCAATAAGAGCGCTTTAGCAAAAAGTGCTTAATTTTTGAAATGGCCGCCGTTCGGCGATGTGTCGCGCACACAGCCAGCAAGAAATAATGAATTATGAACGTAATATGTCACTTAAAGAAGATCGCCATTGTTTTTATCCAATCAACATTTGTCATTAGTTGTAACGTGACTGAATATTCGGACGGACTCGGCAGTATCAGTTTGAAGGTGGGTGTACGTCCACAACGGTGGAGTTTCCAATACGCACTACCTAAGATCGATAAAGAGCTATCGAATTCTGAGCCACACTCTTGAAGAGAGCTAGGTAATTAAGATGTCTGTTAGTTGAAGAGTTTGTTTTTGAATTTGTAGCAACTTGACGACGTCAAAGTCAAGTCCTTTCCACTTCTGGTACATGTACACACGAAAGACGCTTACTTTTGAGCCACCGAAACAAAAACCAAATGGTAGTGTGGTTTACTTGAACAAAATGGTTTGTTGACTGGAGAACGACGGGGCTCGCTGTTAGGGGCTGAGTGCAGACGGCGAATGGTACAAAGAGCCAAAAAAGCGCTGCAGATGTTTAAACGTTCGCTCAACCTCACAGTATTGAATGCGCAGTAAACATGGGTGGAAAATTGGTTGGAAACGGCTGCGCGGAGAATGCCATGGGGAGAAACCAGGGCCCATGGCGTTCTCCTGGGGTTTTCTATCCCAAAAAACCATTTTTGGCACTATTTCACCTTCGGGTCACAGACCTCCATGAATTTCAGGACAGAGATTCGTAGAAAATTGGCCCAAGAGGGTTGAGTTGCTGTACCAGAACTATATAGTACGTACTGCGACTCTATTTCCGCAAAATCACGTCGGAATTATTGCTGAATATCGAACTGGAAGAAAAAAGAATAGAGGTGTCCCGCAAGTTGATGACGATGACCGTAGTCGGTGTCTCAAACAACCTTTCCCTCCCCCTTTCTCCACCCATTTAATCAATAACAGTGATACATATTGCAAGTACTTGAGAGAAAAATTCTATGGAAACAGTATGAGAGGATTCTGTGAGATGCCGCTTCTGTAGTGCACTTACATACTGCATCCTACAAAAATGGTGGTACAATACAATCACGATACCTGTGTTCAGCGGTTCGAATAAGCCGTCATGCAGCTTCGAAGAAAAAAAACTCTTTGTTGGAAAGTTCGCGCTTCGGATGAGGAAAAATGCCCTTTTTTAGACAATGATGATGGGCAGGAACGAAAAAAATACAACAGTGAAGGAGCCAAAATTAAATATGTAGTTCCCTTTTACTATAAGATGAACGAAGATTCAAAGAAAAAAAAAACAATCTTCTTCGAATTGGTCATGGCCATCGAAAACCCAGACCTGGAAACCACAGACGCATTACAGAGATGGACAAGGATACCGAACCAACTTCCAAAGCCTGTGTCTCATCAAATTATCGTTAATATACATAATATATACGTAATCTATAGAACAACCAATCACCATAGCCATCATTGATCGAGCAGTCTCATCCCAGAATTTCAAGATGAAGCAGAATAGTGAGGAGGAGCAGATCAACACCTTCGAAGACACGTTTTGGAGTTATTTTAATTTTTTTTCTAGCAAATAAATTTTTTCATTACTTTCGTGCAGCTCATCAATTGACAATATTCAAAATGTGAAAAAATGTCGCGACAAGAATACCTGAAGCGAGAAAAAACAGATCACATGGTGTCTTTACTGGTATCTTTAAAAGGGATGGTAAAGGATGGTACCCTTTACTGATTTCACTTAGTTTGAAATCTGTTATTTTACTCTACATCTCTTCAAAAGTTATACCACCTTTTTCGAAAAGTACAGCTCTGCTATGACAAAAATATTCGAGAGAGGTAAACATTAACTTGAAAAGAAGACTGAGGACTGAGGTTCACTCTGTGCAGTGCATGATCAAACAATCAAACCAAACTAACAATTGCATGGAAGAGCGCCTCATAAAATCGTTATCGAATGTGTTTATTGATTCAACAGAAAAAAAACCTCGCACCTCGATGGAACGAATCCACATTCATTCCTCACCTGGATGTTTACATTTCTCATATACGCTACGCTTGAAACTGGCGCTGCATCCCGTCTCGGGTGCCAATAAATCAAGGACAGTTTTTTGAGGGCAGCTTAGCTACGAGGACGACAGAAGAATGAAGAAAAATGAAAGAAATATTGAGGAAGCAGTACTAGGGGGACTTAACACAGTACGCGGACGTATGAAATGCTGGGAGTGATATGCATTTGAACAAGATGTTGAGATAGTTGTGATAAGCATAGTCTATACAAGATGAGTGCGTCGTCTGTATGATGAAGTATACATAGGTCCAGTCTCCCCCTGACGCAACTCAGACGCACGTGAGACGCACGCGTTTGCGTCTTCGTGACAACCGCGTGGCATTTTCATTCACGGGATACGCATGTCTTTGGCCGCATACTTGATATAAATCCTCCACTATGGATATGTGCCTCTGAAGCGCGAATGACGGACGCATCCAGTACAGATGGTCTTGAAGGCTAAAGTCGATACCAACAGTGCCATTTTTACGTAGAGGTTTTTCAAAGAATAAAGAATAAAACGTGGATGAATGGCCTGGAGATGAATTTCCAGCAAAACTAGCCAGCTATTATCATTGTGGAAATCACGGATATCAATAATGTACGTACAAAAATATGTTGAAAAACAAGTGGTGGCCAGATGGGGTGGGTAAATTTTGTACCAGTCAGCTCACTTTTTTTCTTGTGTTTTCAAGCTTTTTCTTCTTTGTGTTCAGAAATATTCAGCGGGATATTTCTGGAAAAAATTCAATTCCAAACTGCAGCGGGATAGGTGGATATTATTGGCAGAGACCCCTTTTTCTGACCAACCCACTCCCTCCCTCTATCTGCGATCGTTAATGGGAAAAATAGGCATAAGTACTATATTTGTTGCAGAACCAGCAGAGAACCGAATAATTTTGCCAATTTGACTAATATTTAGGGGACCGGCTTGAATATTCGGGTATTCGACGAAAAAAAAGAAGCCCCTCGAATCCTTCCCTCCATGATAGAGACGACTGGGTGAAAAGACTCGTTGATCGGAAAGAGGAATAAAACTTTAATGAAGGGAGGAAGTGGTCCTATGCAACATTGCGATAACCCAGGGTAAACGTGTTAACACCCTAACACCACACAAATTACAACCCCCGTTAGAACAGACGTCAACACGTTTACCTTGGGTAACCTCAACTATGCATCCAGGCTTTTTCTTTCTCTCTCTCTCTCTCTCTCTCTTTTTCTCTCTCTCTGTGTGTTATTGAAGATTCAAAATTTCTCCCAGTTGAAAATCGAATGTTCGACTAGATTCAATGTCTGATGTCAGAGCGTGCAAGAAAGTTCTATACGTACATGAAGCTACAACGTCATACAAATATAAAGATGACATAAACAGGGACAAACTCACAGACGAAAGAACAGAAACAACGAGGGAGTGATGCCCCCAACGAGTATGCTCGCTTTTTCCCGGGTGCTGTGGCGCCGGCCAGAAACCGGTTTCCGAGCGCGATATGCAATATAGGCACGACAATGGATGAACTCGCAAAAAGCACTACCACAGCCACTGGTTGCGGTGCGAGCGAATTTCGATCAGCCGGCGCGAGATTTCCCAGACCACGCGAACGTACACGCCGCGCACGACAGAGACAGACTGAGTGAACAGGCCTGCTGACGGAAAAGAGGTGTAGAACTTTCCTGGAGGAGGGGGGTGGTCGTATGCAATATTGCGATAACCCAGGGTAAACGTGCTGACACCACACAAATTTACCCTTTTGTTAGCACGGACGTCGACAAGTTTGCCTTGGATAATCTCATTTATTTATCCAGGCAGTAGACATAGCCGATATGATGGTAACGAACTAGTAAATCCAGAGCAGGCCTTCACCATCATGATTACCCAGGATAACCTGGACGCCAAAATGCTCAAATCTACTCATCTCTAACATGGACCTTGACACATGTGCCTTGGGTAAACCCTAGTGATGGATGCCGGTATAAAATGGATGTTTCAAAAGCAAAAAAGGTACATTGTAACCATGAATCTCGCCACAGCAAATGAACGAAGTTTTTGCTGAGGATATATAGGTTACATATATTTTACCCAGAGAATCCACACATTCTAGAGTGGTGAAAAGGCTTCAAGCTTTGCTATATTGTTCATGGATGGATGCTGATGGCAGAAAGGACAACATGCGATGGAATGCCGAATAGTATAAACATAGATGTGGTTGAAACTGGAACCGATCTGTGAGCTGTTTCCAGGAACAGCGGTGCATATCATGTTATGAAAAACTGTGAATAAAATTAGATCAGTGGTCTAACGAAGCATGCAATCAAATGAACGGTCTGACTCCTTTTTTGATTACAGCAGTACTAGATAAAGTGCGCTAGATAATTGACTGGTTATGTAGCCATTCGCGAAGGGTGCAGTTACTTCGCCCAAAGTTGTCATTGGAAACAACATGAAACAGATAAGAAATGAATTCTTATAATCCAAGTGATCAAGAAGGACGCAGAGAAGTAAGAACATTTCCTTGTAGCAACTGGAACGACTAGCAACTGTCAAAAAGTATAAACATAAAAGTAGATGAAGATGGAAAGGATCTATAGAAGTGATGAGAAGATCAAACTATCACCATCACGGAAGTCAGGACGACGGGCTGTGTTTGTGAACGATGAATAAGCCGGCAACTTCTATTCCTAGCTCCGTAGAAGGGATAAAAAAGTGGTATTCTTACGCCTACGTGAGGAAACGTCAGCGGAAAACTTCGAAGGTCTCAGAGAACCCGAGGAATGGCAAATAGAAAGATCCTTATTTGCTAGTTGGAACCATGGTTAAAAAGAGCTCACAGAGGGAAACAAAAACTTAAAATTTGATGATACAAGACTGGTGGTGAATATGAAGTCAGTATTCCTCCTTTTTTAGGCTTCCATATAATTGTTACAGACAGATAAATGTGGAAAAAATCTTGGAGGGGTTTTTTTGGCTCTCTTGTAAAGACTGCTGGAGCTTCTCAAGTGGACAGATTTCAGTCTGAGCACGGAAACCCATGTTAAAAGCTATCAGCTTCATGAAATCCATGTGCTTGAACATGACGTGTAGATCAGAATGAGGCAGAGGTGTGCTACAACATCAGAAGACAAAACTAATACAGTGCGTATCATAATTATAGACGCACCCCCAAAATGACGATATCTCAGTTTCACGCTGACTTTCGAGGGAAGCCATTGAAACCATTCAACTCAGCGCCTAAGAAAACCCTAGTCTACGAAATTTCACTCACAAGTGTTGCGGAAAAGGCTGTATTCGGAAATTGGGCTTCACTTGGACCGTATCATAATTATAGACGCACCCTCAATAAAAAATATAAACACCACTTTCCTTGGAGGAAATTTCCCGTCTTAATAGTGCAGTCAAAAGTGCCAAGTGTCCACTACATGGGCACTGGATGCCACTCGGATCTCAACTCTTGGGAGCTGAGCAGCTTCAGATATCCACTGTGCATGCTACTGGTCTCAGCAGCCGTGGGAGATCCGACCTGTTTTGGTGTTTTTCAAGCTCAGTTGGTAAATTTGGAATAGATGCTGACTTAAAATACTGGGAATGAGCATATGGGAGGACAGGCAGGTATTTCGTGCCGAGTGGCGTTGCGAAAGGTTCATGACTGCATGACATCTTTGGACATTTCAACCAGTGTGTCGAATTTCGTTTTAAAACACATGGTCAAAAGTGAAAGTAAATGCAGCGCCACCGTAGTGATAATCAGTCTGTGATACATTCTTCATGTTGCCTCCACCTAGTAAGCCATACGTCTTCAGTTCTCTAAGGACAACGTAGAGACTTGGTGGTCAGTTTTACATACCAATCTTGGTGGGTCTCATAGCTGTCATTTCGTGTTTATTGGGCTGCTTTCGATAGAAATAACTTTAATTTGGATTGCTCGAGCGGATACAGGCACAATTGAAGGGATTCTCAGCAGAGGTTGAACTACATCAGAATGTGTATTTTCTGAGCTCACATCTTTATGGTTGAGGGCGGACTCAATCGGAACAGCGTCATCAACATCGCCATAATTTTTACTCGTAGGAAGTCAGCAATCTACCGCAACATGTTCTGCAATCACCTCTTGCCCTTTACTGTCGACTTCGGTACGGAGATCGTTCTCTTCTTAAAAGGACATCGCTGCTGTCCACCTTAAAACCCCAATAGAAATGTGGTGTCAAGAGCATGGCTGAACCGTTTTGTGTTTATTCGACTGAAAGAGTGATAAAATATCGCAAATTTACCAAATAAGCTTGAAAAACACCAAAACTGGTCGGGTCTCCCACGGCTGCTGAGACCATCAGCATGCACAGTGGATATCTGAAACTGCTCAGCTCCCAAGAGTTGAGATCCGAGTGGCATCCAGTGCCCATGTAGTGGACACTTGGCACTTTTGACTGCACTATTAAGACGGGAAATTTCCTCCAAGGGAAGTGGTGTTTATAATTTTTATTGAGGGTGCGTCTATAATTATGATACGGTCCAAGTGAAGCCCAATTCCCGAATACAGCCTTTTCCGCAACACTTGTGAGTGAAATTTCGTAGACTAGGGTTTTCTTAAGCGCTGAGTTGAATGGTTTCAATAGCCTCCCTCGAAAGTCAGCTTGAAACTGAGATATCGTCATTTTGGAGGTGCGTCTATAATTATGATACGCACTGTATAGTGTGTTTTCCACGAAATCCGTTCAGTGATTCTAACGTAAAGCGGCCTTGCGGTCAATAAAGTATGGTTATATGGCCGTGTTAATTACTGTACGGTCTCAATAAAATCTTGTAAGCCGTACAAAACGACATTGACTTTATTTATCAGTCCAGGCACAAACAGGAAGATGGAAGATGTTTTGAGAAATTGGTTTTTTTGTTTTACAGGCAACTTGTACTTTTTATAGACTGGTACGATGCAGTATAAACTTGATACCAAATCTCTATAAGTACATCTAAGCCTCTCAAAATGTTGTGGAGCAGAGTATGTAAGGGCTGAGGATGAAGAATGATGGAATCATCTTTCGTAAAGTGCTCTTCAAGGTGATGATGAATTTGAAATGTTGTCACTAGTGAGCAAAGAGTACCTATTCAGCATATGATCTAGGATTTATGAGATTCTTCAGCCATATTTCATTTGAACACACACAAATCATAAGACTCCTAGACGGACACAACTGACCAAATTACAGCGCTGTTTGACCCAGACCCTGATTGGCCCACGGAGCAAGGTGCACAAAATGGTCACGCATGTATGTGGTGAGCACCGCGTTCAATTTCAAAACGAAGCTTGTCGGGCTATTCATAGCCCGTCACGTTTGACTGAGCTGTGCTATGAAATTACTTATTATGGCTGACCCAGTGAACTCATACTCTCATTGCTTTGAAGAAGTTAGGAAGAAAATCAGAGGACCATTCCGTATGGATTAACATTTTTTGAGTTGGGAGAAAAATTTGAGTAGTATACATGTCCTCAGCCTGAGGAATTCCACCGTTCTTTTCCGGTTCAATTTGAAAACACGGCTATGTACGTACGTACGTACGTTACTGGCTCCCTCGATAACTCTCAGGGTTCACCAAAAGTCAATACCGCCACAATTCCTTGAAGCACACTTGAAAACCTTGAGAATCATTGAATAGCAAATACGGCGGTAAGCTTCGATAGGCCTGAGTACCACAACATTTCCCCGCTGAACATAGATCTACAGAGTCAACAGCAATGAAGCATACTCGTACCCAGCGCAATAGAGCAGCTTTAAAATATGTACCTGAAGAAGCACAAGGAAGTTTTAGATGGTCTAGCGAGATAAACGAGATCCAAAAGCATGATATACTATTTTTTTACACCGTCGATTTACGATGAATGAGAAAAAGATTAAGCTAACGGACAAGAGCCAGGGCTCAGCGCTTACATTCCAGAGTCCTAGTGATCTGCTCTGATCAGGCAAAATGTCCGAAGTGACCGTATTCGTCGCGCAGCGATTGATCCGGCAGATATACCACGGCTCCAGACAGACCGAAAGAAGCAGGTGGTATGAATTGGTCAGTACATGATGGACAACCGGGTCATTTCTGTTGTACGCCGGTCGCACGAAGACAAGAAATTTAATTTAGTGAATATGCACTTCCACCAATGCGGATGAGATGTGCTTCAAAGGAATGGCCTGAATCAGTTCGCAGTGAATATTTCTTGTAGAACAGATGCAAACTTTTCACACACGTATTTTTAACTCCTTCTTCTCACCAGGATCTCTAACTCAATCTTTGCAAGCTTATTTTCGACTACAAAAGCTATATTTAAAAAATTTCTTCTTTAAAATAGCTGCTGTGCACTCTCGATTAGTTGGGTTGGATATGACATTCAAACCATTCATAGCCCTCACCCTCCTCTTTTAGATTTTCCCTCAGATGAAGGTCGCACTAAAGATTCATCGGACACTTTCCACCAGTCATTCTATTTAGTGGACGTCAGTTGGCAAGGCTATTAATGAAAGCAGCACGAGGGGCAGTAAAAACGCTATTCGAAACCATTATTCCACAATTAGACGAGCATTCCACTTCGAAAATGTGTTTCTTATTATTCGAATTAACAAGATGCATAAAATCCGACCAGGTTCGCTGTGCAGAAGTGAAGGGGAGGGATGTATGTCTTTGTATTTGTTAGGAATTCTTACCAAATCATTCTATGAAAAATGTAGCTGAAATCCTTATTAGCTTATTTTCAATCCTTTATCGTTACTTCCGCCTTCGATTATATGTACATTTTCAGCTATTTAAATTTACAACTAGTTTCATATGAACCTCACGTTCGAAGATCTGGTTAAGCAGATCTCCGCTTTGACGAAGAGAAAGCTGATTTGTTACAGGCCTACGCTTTCTTCCTCCCAATTCAAAATCAAATTACTTATGTAGGCAAGTTATGGAAAAAGGTTTCGAAAAGCGATAAATATGGCTCAAGAAACTGTTCACTCTGCGATAGTAGCCTATCCACAATTTTCTGGAAAAATTTCTTGGCCAACTCCTGGTTTCTCTAACGCGCCCAGGATTAATCATCAGAATCTTTTGTTTCGACGTTATATACTGGAGCGATTCTAGGGTGGCCTACCTTAAACTATGTAAATTCTAAAACTTAGAATAAGATAGGGTTTAATGGGTGGTTCACTAAATTTCATTGAGGTATTGTGGCATAACAAATTCAACAGAATAAAAAAAACTTGGTGTTGCTGGATGTGCGGCAATCCAGGACCATGAGCTCTGCCACAGCTGTTTGTGGCTGCGTTTGTCGTACTTTCAGATCATACAAATTCTCAACATCTCATTCTTTGTTGGCTACCTCCTCCCACCTGGCAACGCATCCAGAAAAAGTAGTAAAAGGAGTGCCCAGAAAGCCTTAAAGAGAATGTACTTGGGAGAAATTGTGTGAAGCTGACCGCTTTATCAGAACTGATGACTTCGCTGATAACGTGGTGCAGAATAAACATCCGAGTGACATCATGGCGATCGATTATCGGTTGTTTACCTTAGCGAGGATCGGGCCAGCGCAAAGTGGAAGAAGGGCTCAGCTTTACCACGAATATCGTGCAACTATGTTCACGTGACTGTCTCGTCCCCGTTACTTAACCCAGTCTCTTGAATACTGGCTTGAAAAAAGATGAGGTGTGTATGAGAAGTGTGGTCACCAGGAGAGTTTTACTTCTAGAAAATTCCTCTGACCTGAGAAAGGATCTGAAACAAGAATGACAACAATTGAACAGCAGTTCCTTGAGCTGCTACAGCTCGCGAAGCCTAGGAACCGTCTCCTAGGATTCGACCATGCAAATCCCGCGATTAAAAATGAGCCCTCTGCAAAACCAATCCTATAGTGTCACATAATGGATGAATTCATTGTGATGCCTGGTGCCAATCCCGTCCAAAACCCCAATATACACGTGAAATAAGGTGTCCAGGTTGCCCGAGAGGCTGCGTCGCCGGGAAAACCCCACTAGCTCCACTCAGCTGACAGCTCATAGAACAGCTGCTCCTCTGAACATTGAAAAAAAAACCAAAACACCTGCTAGCGTGCATCTGCTGGTCATCCAACGTTAAGCACAAAATCCAAAGACGAAAATAAGGTAAATATTTGTTCACAAGACAGTTAACGAATGGAGATAATAAAAACGTGTACGTGAACATCGCGCCGCACATGCACAATTACCATTTATGAGCGGCCGTGAATCGGCGCGGCTGATCGTATTCAGCGCCGACAGAGATGAGAAGGGTGTACTTGAAGTCAGCGCCAGACTCTCATTGTTTTACAGATTTTAGGAAGGAAATCAGGGAATCACTCCATACAAGATTAAAATTCTCAAGTCAGGAGAGAAGTTCGGGAGGATACATGTCCTTGGAGGGAAGGATTATTTGCGCACACTTTTTTTGGGTTCAATTTCATTCAACCAGTATAACGAATGTAACGAATATGGCCCATGCAGACGAAGACGCTTTTTAAAGAGTTGCCTCAGTGCAACTATGACTCAAAGAACATATAGAATCGTTTAAGAAAATCGTACACGTACATTTGTTACCCGTGTCTCATACCAGGCGTGGTACTCATCATTGAGTTTACCCGTGGTAATCGCGTTACCCCAAAATTTTACACCTTGCCACCCAGCGGGTCACATTATTGACCGGAGTAAACTCTCATAGTAATGTGCGCTTGTCACTTGTAGAAAGGCATAGATTACCTCGTAGTTCACCTCTTGGACTGGGATAAACGTTTTGATAAAACCCGAAAAGAGGATAAATTTCGGGGGTAAACGTAATTACTACGAGATGATGAATCCCATCCGAGGTATATCTTCAAATTTTTTTCTTTGCAATTACACATTTCCAGATCTAATGGAAAAGTTTATGCATCCATCATATCCTAATCGAACAGCTGATATGAATGCTTGTTCCACGATCTAGATCTCGACCGTGGCCTTCTTAACCCCTCATGAATAGCGACCGCATACTAATTTACAACTACTTCAATTGAAAAAATGATTTTTTTGGCAATTTTCTGCCAATTTACCAACTGCTTTGTAACTTTAGTGTGGCTAATGCTTCGGCGCCATGGCTTTCGTCAGACCCGGGAAGAATTACGGCTACGAAGATGGGCATCACCCTGGCTTCTACTTGTTCTTAGCCATATCATTTTCTCAGATTTGTTCTCGTACTGGGGTAAGGCGTCTCTGAGTGAAAGTTGCGTAAGATTTTGACTTTTCAAACTAGAGAAGGTAAGTCACTGGAATGTTGGCCAGAATAAAGTTACCAATCCAAGGCCTAGATGAATCATTGAGATTACCAAGGGTAGACGTGCTGAAGCTCGCGCTAACGATGGGTAAATTTGTGTAACGTTTACCGTAGGTAATTTCAATGAAGCATGCGGGCGGATCCACTGCCACCATTCAAAGACGGTCGCACATGGAATCTGAGCACCTGAGAAACCCGAACGATCTCGCGCTCATGAAATGGACATGCAGAAGTTTGATATTCCCCTAAGATCATCCGGATTCCAGCGCTTTCGCAGGAAACAAGTCCCCAGCAGTGCTTGTTTTGCAGCGGACAACTGTCACGAACCACTGTGAAGCATCTGCTCGAGCCGCTACTGTTTGATGCTTCCGGGTGGTGGTGAATCTGCGCAGCAGAATAGCAGGAAATAAATGAAAATGAAAATTCGAGACTGGCTTCCACACATTACGATTCGGACATGCACTTCCACGTGATAAACGTGCGTTCGCTCAAGCACGCGATTGTGCACGACCGGTCGTGCACGCGGTCCCATATGATCGACATCGCATGCTCGAATGGTCGTTCACGCTGCCGCGAACGTCTTCAAGTGCAAAGCATGATAGGCTTTCGAACAGGATCACGTGTGGTGATGATAAAACGCCGATCCATGTACGGACCACCCTACATATGTCTCAGCCAGTAAAAATACGACTCACCCTATGTGCGTGTCGATTCCTACCATGGCATAACGAAGCCCCCTGTGAAACTCTCAGATAGAGGAAAATTCCCTCCTTCACCGCTCTCCTGATATTCCCAGCCTCTTGCGCCATGAGCCCCCCCCCCNGCACTTTTGACTGCACTATTAAGACGGGAAATTTCCTCCAAGGGAAGTGGTGTTTATAATTTTTATTGAGGGTGCGTCTATAATTATGATACGGTCCAAGTGAAGCCCAATTCTCAAATACGGCCTATTCCGCAACGCTTGTGAGTGAAACTTCGCTAGCTAGGGTTTTCTTAGGCGCTGAGTTCAATGGTTTCAAAAGCTTCACTCGAAAGTCAGCTTGAAACTGAGATCACCATTTTAGGGGTGCGTCTATAATTATGATACGCACTGTATATGTAGATATGTAGGCGGGGAAGATACACATAAGTTAGTGATGAAATCCGATGACACAATGTTTGAAAGTTCGTGCTGGAACGCACCATCTGCAATGCCTGTATTGGAGATATCTAAAATTTGATCAATTTCCTCATAAAAAGTCCCTTGTCCATACTTTTATTCTCTTTTGATAAATGGGAATTTTTGGGCACTCCGTGATGTTGAGCGGAGCCATCAATAAGGCTCTGCTATTCACTGGATCTTTTTGCTTCTCACCGAGATCTTGTTTTGCTCACACTTCCTTTCTCGGATAAAGTGTTCTTACAATTAGGCGGGAGAAGAGCAAAATATCGCTGTATATTCTTCTGAACTGTTAAAATGCAAACGGTAGGATCACGTGTCATTCAGTAGAAGTACGTATTTCTGTGGACCATCCATCATTTGGACATGAGCAACCAACCTGCAAGCTTCATTTTCCATATCATAGTCGGATGCTCATTCATTTCCTGTATTTCTTTTCCTTGGATTTTTACTAGCAAAATGTCTCTGTCGTTCAGGGAACAACCACTATTGTTTATTTTTGCTCTTTACACCAAGCTCTCTGCAAAAGCATGCTGTAAGGTTGCAGCTGAAGGCGCTGCGAAGAAAAAATATTGTGGCAATTGCGTAGTTCATCAAATCACAAAAAAATCACAGAATTGCCAACTGATCAGGTTCCAATCACAGAGACAATCTTTCGGGGCAGTTTCTGTAAAATAGTAGAGCAAAAGTACTATATGTAGTTTACAATTGATCGTAAGTTAGCTCTACTCAAACCAAGTAAGTGCTGAAGTTATTTCAACGGCGTGTAGATTTGAGATTAATGCTAAATCCTTGAATAGATTGATTTTAAGAAGATTCAGGAAGATGTGTCCTCTCCCAGAAAAGCCGAACATGTCCTCTCCCAGAAATATGCCAATTTTCCCATTAACCCAAGGCTGACGAGTTTAAGACAATGCATTTTCTGTATGAAGTTCTCCAGTTAGGGCAGAAAATGGATCTTGACGACATCAAATTTTCCTTGGATTTTTTTTTAAAATCTGGATCAGCGGGAGAGCCTTAATCCTTGGAAGTTCCGGAACGCTTATAAATCCTTTTACGGAATACTTTTACACACTGTTGCCTCCTAAGCTCTGCTTCAGTGCGTTTTCAATATCTGCTTTCAATTTGTTTTCGGAGTCAAGCTATCCAAAACCGGCACAAATCCAGTAAATCTTCTCATCCCACAGTAAATTTCGGCTGGCCTTTGGTCGTTGACCTGAGGCCGCCTGATCGGCGTCACATTGTTTTTCCGGGTACAGTGTGAGCCGAATTCGAGGGTCTCGTGCTCTCCGACAGCCGTGTTGACGTAGCTGCTGTTTTTGTTCTAAACCGATTCATTCACTCAATAAGCACTTCGTTCAGATACAATCTCGAGCGCTGTAAGATCTGCGACGAGAAGGCGGACTGCGAGGTGTGCGCGCATTGCGATCGCAAGGCCTGCAAGGAATGTCGTCAGACGCACATGGACATGCTGAAGAGGGACCTGGCCAGACTTCTGAACCAGGTGCGTGAGAGGCGTCTCGCCCTTGTGGTCGTAAACCTGGAAATGCTGAGTTGTCCCAGGGTAACAGCACTTCTCCATCGGAGAAGTACCGCTGTGATTAATGGTGAGAGTAAAGTTTATAGCATTCTACCGAAAGCTAAAAGCAGTTCTTTCAAAGAGTGCCAGTCTGCGACAAGCGCACTATTAGTCCACTGTTCAATGCTCGCCATTGATTCATTTTACTGCATTTCACTGGGATTCTCTCAGATTTCAAGTTTGCTTCTGAAAAAGTCGCATAACAAGGATGGCTACGATCGTAAAACATTTTCTAATGCTTACTTTATTTGAAAAGAGCAATTCCTGGTTACTGCTGCTCATCCGCGGTCAAGTTTAAACTAGTTTATGTGCGTTAATGTTACGATCTTGGAAGATAGGAAAGGAAAGAATGAGATGCGAAAAATCCAAGGCACCAGTGGCAGAGTTGATATTCCACTTTTGATACAGCATACCTAAGAAAAAGAAATAAATCGTTCCAAAAAAACGCTCAAAAAAACGTGACGAGAACTGGTCACTTTAGGTACGTCGGCTCTCCAACAGAATCATCGAAGCATCTGATGGCCTATCCAAAGGACTTGAGCTGCTCACGCTTAACTGCGAGACGACCAAAGACGAAGTTAGGGAGTACTTCCACAGGTAATTGCCTTGTATAGAACTATAGGAGATTGCAATGATACTGACCAGCTCGCACTCACCGCACCACCCGCGATCTGGCACTTTGATTGTCTGCGCATCCACATATTTCATTTATACTTCCTCATTCCTTCTTACGAGGGAAGGATACCAGATGTCTGGGAGGTTTTCAATGTGAATCGCTTGTCACTATATGAAATCAGGAACGCTGATTCTGAATATGTTGTTCTCCGGTGCTCAATGGCAAAATGAAAGAAATTATGAACAGTTTTCCGTTGCGCCCCATATCATCCAAACGAACGCTTCTCGGACGATATCCACATGAGACTTCAGACAGACGACGATATACGATATGGAATCAGTATATCTGGTCTTATAGAGTGGGCCACTCACCACACCACCCACTACACCCCCCTGCGGTCGACATCGTCCGAGAAGCGTTCGTTCGGATGGTCTAGGGCACAAAAGAAAACTGTTCATAACTCCTCTCGCTTTGCCACTGAGCACCGGAGAACAACACATTTGGAATCAGCGTCCTCGATTCCATATACCGACATGCGACTCACACTGAGAACCCACAGACATCTGGTATTCTTCCATTGTTAGTTTTTCCATTCTCGCTCACTTTTATGGTGTTTGGTTTGATTTCAGGCGAGCCCATATCATTTAAAGTTCCTTTAGCATCATTCCAATGCTTCTTCTCGTGCTCATTGTTCCTATTCCAGACACCAGCGGGATTTGAAAAAACGGGAAGATGCATTCCTGAACGAAATTGACTCATTCCATGCGACGGAAAGTAGATTGATGACCAACTTACGCGATGTTCTCGAGATCGAATCTTCGAATATGAGCGAAGCAGTCGCTCGACTTGATGCTGCCATTAAGGTGTCGTGTTCTGGGTATAGAAGTTGTTTTGGGTCTGGATAAGATATTGCTTTCAGGGCGAATGTAACCTCGAAGATGCAGAGCTTGTTCGCCTTAAGAACACTTTCTCTGAAGGATTGGAATACCTTCGGAATTTCCAGGTACGGATATCTCTATTTTTACATTTCTCTGCTGAAAATAGATGAGAATTTTCTTTTGTTATTCGTTGAATGGAATTCTCCCTGCATAGCTTGATTGACTTCAGCCAGACGCTGACGAACTTTTCAACCGTAAGGTGAGGTTCTCGGCCGGAGAAGACGCCGCCAGACTGCCGCAGTCCATCGCGACGTGTGGCGAGCTCTGTGTTCTGATGCCACAGTTTGCTGGAAGGTGAGTGTTGTTCAAATCCTGAATATGGTGCTGCTGCGCAGTTTCGTTGAGAAGCTCTCTCCAGGTATCTTCCGTTAGAGCAGTCTTACCTGCCGCGTCCCTTCCGTCTGCCTCTGGAGAGCGACCAACATCGCGCTCGCCACGAGGACGCTCGAGCGAACGACAGGGATCGACCGTCATCAAGGATCACGTGAGTGCTTTTCACAGTAGTTCGATGCTTACTGCTTCATCAATGGTTCCTTAGTGAGTAATTTTCCGAGCTCCGCCAGATTCACAATCCGTGAGTTGTTGACAAAACTATTAAAGGCTTAGCGAGCAACTAACAGCCCTCAGCGCAGTATAGTTTTTTTCTACTGACCCAAATCCGAAGACTCCATTGGGCCGGTTCCGCTCGCGAGCGCCGCTCCGCAGGAATGGTTGAGAATAAAAATGGTGATCTTCATGTGGTGAGTGCATGCGCAGACAATCAGAGACAAGACGCAGCGCGTGCGAGTGGATCAGAATCACTTGAGTCTCATGTAACTGTAGAGTAGCGGCCATAGATCGTGTAGTTGAATAACATATTTTGTAATAGGCTCTTGTTACTATTTAAAATACATTACATTACATGCATGGCATAGGTAAAACAGATGGATTATAGCATCTTTTGGCGGTTTCTGGGTGAGTTCGGTGATGGCTCTTAGACTACCATTCACGTCTTTTGTCCTCCCAATCCTTTGCAGCAAGTTAGGAAGAACCTTGTCTTATCATCATTATCTTCTTACCAAAAAGATTAGGAAACGGGTGTTGCAAGGTACCGAAACAAACACTTTGTTTCAGAACCCGAGACCTTGATGAGGGCTCTATCAGATACCGTCGTCGTCAGCAACTGGAAGAAGAGGCATGGAATCGTCTTCGCGGACCATTTGATCGAAACGCAGCATCTTCATCCGAACCAGAGCGGTCGCAAGTAGGACGAAGTCCGTGGTCGAAACCACCCGAAGCCTCTTCGCTCAACGCAACACCAGCGCCAGAGAACACGAAGAAGGAGGTATGAGCTTGTTGATTTCACGAGCGAAGCCTAATTTCTATCATAATGCTGACTTTTGCAGCAAGCGGCTCCTGTTCGTCATGAAGAACGTAAAGAGGCTTCAAAACCCGTCCCACTGAATCTTCCCCGTCCCGAACGTTCGTCTTCTCAAACAAGGCCTGATACCAGTCCTGCTCCCAGGTCACCGAAACCACCACCGAGTCCCTCTCCAGTCATAAGGAACGCTGAGGCAAAAGATGATTCGGAGGAGAACCGCGTAGTTTCAAGGAAGCCGCCTCTGCCTAGGCAAGCTTCCAGCAATGACGATTCATTGAATGAGAAGGTGGACGTGATCAGAAGAGCACACGCAGAACGCCAGGCCACCTCAAGGGCAGCGTCGAGCGACGAGTCCGAAGGGGAAGAGACATCTCGTCCTCGTCCGCGCATTCGGATCGTGTGCCGCGCCGCGAGTATCACTCGAGACGACGAGGCAACGGCCACATCGGTGCCGCCGGCTTCGGTGCCGATCCCGGTGACACATTTCGCAGGTGAGCACGAGGTCCCTGCATGGCTCGCCAGAAGACGTCAACGCTTTCAAAGATCCCGCACTAACCCCGATCTTGCTACTCAGTTCTGCTCACAGCGTGTGCAGCAGTTACTCCAAGAGAGAAGTTCCCGTTTAGATAGTTCAACGAGCACGGAGGAGGAGCGACGCATCCGTCGTCGCAGCGCATCGAGGGAAGCCAATGAGTGGCGTGCACGTGGATGTCCTCGCACCATTTTCGGGCGTAAAGGGGCTAAAGAGGGTGAACTGAACTGGCCCCGAGGCGTTTGTGCCATCGGAGGTGGGGCTGTTGCGGTGTGTGATTCGAGCAACCATCGTGTGTGTGTGTTTGACCGAGAAGGCAAGTTTCTGCGCCAATTCGGCGGCTACGGCACCGGCCGGGGCCAGCTCGACTCGGCGGCCGGCATCGCCATGTTCAAGCAGAAGCTGATCGTATCGGACAGATACAACCACCGCGTTTGTATCTTCGACATGGACGGCAACTATTTGAACTCGTTCGGCGGTCACGGACAATCCAATGGCAAGTTCAACAACCCATGGGGAGTGGCCGTGGACGAGCTAGGCACCATTTATGTTGCCGATAAGGTAAGGACAATTCTTGTGAGCTCCGCCATCAGCAGTGACAGTTGATTCGCGCACGCAACCTTGTTATGTGGTTCTTGTTAAGGACAATCATCGGGTACAGATGTTCGATAAGAACGGCTTGTTTGTGGGGAAGTTCGGCACCAGTGGGCATGGGCCAGGACAGTTGCAGAACCCTCTTTTTATTGCTGTTAACAAAGGCAATCACCAGGTGAGGTGATAGTCCACGCACAATGCTAGTCGGTGTAGTTAGCCTAGCGTAGACGAGCGTAGATCGCGTTGGCGAGTGCGAGGGTCTAATCATTCCACCATAGGTTTACGTGTCGGATTCATCAAATCATCGAATATCTGTGTTTGATGTACAAGGCACGTACTTGTTCTCCTTTGGAAGCGAGGGATTCCATGGAGGACAGTTCAAATTCCCACGCGGTGTAGCAGTGGATTCACAGGTTCGTGCTTTTTTTATAATACTATCTAGGCGTGTAGTAAAACTTGAGCAGGGTCAAGAATGGTAGCACTAAAACGAGGCTGGTTCAAAGATTTTGTAGAGAATATCTGAGTAATTGGATCCCTTTCTATATCTTGTCGAATTGTTTGTTCCTTTCAATGGCTTAGCTGGATTTATCCGGTTTTTCATTATTTTGTGAGAATTTTCTTCATACCAAACTTGGCTAAAATGAACGACAGTAGAGACATCCTCTACTCTTTCCACGAGGTAAACATGCCATAATCTGAATGTAGCATTTGTTACTTCAACCTCGCCATTGCTTGTTAGAGGTAGCTTGCACAGTGGGTAAGAGTGTCTTCGCAACTCTTCACAGCCTTAAATTGCTTACGTTTCTCTTGTTAGAATGACTGCATGCTTGTGCTAATGAGGACATTTCTTCATCGTGTTACTGTTCAGGGCAATGTTCTGGTCGCTGACTCAGGGAACAACCGGATTCAGGCAAGTGCTTAGAGTCTCTCAAGATTTGCGAGCATGGCCAGACGTCTCTTTGCAGGTGTTCACTTCCGACGGCGAGTTCATATGCACATTCGGCACGTGGGGCGGAGGTGCAGGGCAGCTGAAGGGCGTGGAAGCCTTGTGTGTCTCGGACGGGGGAGTGGTCGCCAGCGATCGCGAGAACCACCGCATTCAGATTTTTTAATTGTTTTCTTCACGCAAGACGAGTACTTCCCTGTGTGCATGTTTCAGCTTTAATAATAAAGTTTCGAATATGTTTGCTGGCATTATGAAAACGACACATACATAGTGGGCTCATCCTTTCCCACCCAAGCATAAAGGCAGCACTCACGCTCAAGAAAGTTCCCCTGCGTTTGTGCTAATTTTAAAGCTACCTTCAAATAAAGTGTAACTGCTAACGTAGATCCGCCGCAGTCACACAAATCTACGGCGATAGATCTCGTCCTTGTGGGTTCATCATGGAAATGTACAACTTAGTAATAATTTCCATGTTCTTTGCTCCTTAAACCAGGACATACTTGATCTTATCTTTGATTATTTTCCTCTGCGCCTGCCAGATTGGTAGGTGGAATAGTTTATTGAAGAGCCCGACCTTTCGACGGTGACGTCTTCTTTAGAGACCTGAATGTGGGGAAAAGCCTTTATGCTC
The DNA here is from genome assembly GCA_000688135.1 of Ancylostoma ceylanicum. Taxonomy (NCBI): domain Eukaryota; kingdom Metazoa; phylum Nematoda; class Chromadorea; order Rhabditida; family Ancylostomatidae; genus Ancylostoma; species Ancylostoma ceylanicum. The sequence continues at coordinate 2,663,193 of JARK01001348.1, read as the reverse complement.
TGAGCCGCCAAACGTTTCATCTCGTTGGTAAGTCTACTGACATCGTCCCATTCACATCTGGTAATCTTCGAACAGAAATTTACAACGTACCACTACTTCCACCGATTGTGAGCGTATCGTCTGCACTGGCTGGTGAAGCACAATGGACGACTGAGTGTCACAAAGCGCTCAATATGGTACATGTATGCGATATATGGTACATGATATACCCATCAGGGTAGAATTTCATGGAAAAATCGATGTCGTTTTCGAGCGTGAAAGCTGTCTTCAAGGGACACCACGGTTGTTTTTTTTGTTTGCTCTGTTATGTTATCAACTAACCCAAACTTGTGAGGTTTTCTGCTTACCAATCTTTAGTATTTGATAGTGACACACTTGCACTTGAATATGATATCAATTGATTACTTGTATTTGTACTGTACAACGTATCCACATGGTTAACCCATGTGGGATGGATGAGTCTCGAGGCGCACTAGATTGCGAGTATTGACCAGGAGAAGGCATCATTGTGAAGGAAGCGAGTTTTTCTCCAACTCAAGGGTATTAGCAACCTGCTGAGTTATCACATTTGTTTAAGTTTAGGGTCATTTGCTAATTCAGGTGAAGGTTCTGGGAACCACAGTCTTAGGGATTACATCATTGAAAAAGAATTAAAGGAGATCTTCAACACATTCATAGGAATCGAAAATCGGTATTTGTGGACCGCTGGGTACAGATGACTTCTACGGTTGCGATCGCAATGCCTTCTGCACACCCTGGCGGAGGTATCAGTGAACAGGGAGGGTGCCCGGGGCAAGAACTTAAAACTCATAGTTATTCTTCTAGTGTTAGTAATTCCAGAAGAGGCAGCGGACAAGAACAGGAGTGCTGCGCTTCTGAGCTGGTATAAACATGATTTTGACCTAATCACCGTGTATTCTACAAACTTAGGCCTCTACGGCCCCCGCAGAATACGCGCAGCGTGCCAAGGAGCAACAGAACATGAGTGATTCATGACGTTCAGGGTGCAGCTCAGAAGTGACATGTGCTGGTCCGTGGGGGTTTAGTCAGACGGAGTTCCCTGTACGACCACTATGTAGGTTTTTTTAGTTCCGGATTTTCTCTCGTTGTGCTTCGAATGCTGATAGTCAGTTCTGTAATCCCCTCAATGGTTGTTCTGCTGTCGTAGCCGTGACCCGGTGCCGCCATGTTCATGTCCCTCTGATAATTAGGAGGCAAATACAACTATCTGAGATATTCATCATTCCAGTGATCACATGAGCACTTTCGACAACCTTTTTTCACCTGTTCGAAAGCGAAAAAGCCGATAGAATCAATCGATCGATAATTTCGTTCAAAATAGTCGTCATATTCGTGCTTAGCACGTTGCAGAATCTCAGTACACATCCTTGCCGTGTCATCAACGATTGCTCTGTCTCGTCCTGCTGAACACTATTTTCATTGGTAGAGCAAGCACCCTAGTGGAGGGGTGCGACTGAAGAACTTCGGCAGCGTGACCATTTGGACCCTACAGTAACCCTGCAGTAATTACAGGGCGGAGGCGCGGCACGGCTGCGATGCGTGCGCTGCCGCCACAGGGGCGGGGCGCGCGACGAAATGTGGACGAGCTCTCCAGGAAACGCTGGACTTCCGAAAATACATCGTTTAAGTGCTACGTAATATGGATTCCACTGCTATTACTCATGCTATGCTATATTCTATTCCATCGAAGCTGCTGCACCCCTACTTTCTACATGATATGCTGGATGGTTTCTGGCAATTGCTATTACTTATGCTGTGCTATATTCCACTGGCCGTAACATATTCTATCGAAGCTGCTATACTCATATTTTCTATATTTACTATATAGTGATGATGAGCTGGATTGTTTCTGGCAATTTCATGCAGGTAGTCATGGGTCTGTACGTCATGAACCCTGTTTGAATAGCTAGAATATTTCAGCAAAATTGAATTATATGTTAATATGCATGCAGTACAATTCCGTTTGTGTAGTCATGTATGGTGTATATAATATGTATATGTAATGGTATAATGTATATAATAGTGGTATAAGATATAATGTATGTAATAAATTGATTTACATCTCCAGTAAAACTTTTTTACGTGTGAAACGAATGTTGTTAATGAATGTATTGCTATAGGTTTCTGCAGATTGAGGTAGTAGCTAATGAGAAATATAGAGGCTGAGTTTTGAGTGATGGCAGCGGTAACTGATAATGCTGGACGTTATAAATATGCATATGCTATCAGGCTCTGACCTTTCAATACAGGTGTGAAAATGCAGTGGGTCGGGTTAACTAATGCCACTGGGCCCAAAATGTGATAACAAAGAGTGAACAATGTGTAAAAGTCGCGGAAAGGTCTCTTATCACACCTCTATTGGCATATATAAAAGAGAAGCGAGGGAGATCATCTGAGATTCCAACTTGTGCAACTACAATCTGTTTTTGTTACTACTATGTCCTATTACAACAATTCCTTCAACGCAAATCCGAATTTCTTAGTCATCACTCCTAGTTCCAACTTTGTTGCTTCGTCTCCACCGCCAATGCGTGTTATAGCCCAACCATCATCTCAAATTGTTTTGCAATCAACAGCTTCTCCTCCACAGTCAACACATTTCGTAGCTCGGCCCGCACCTCCACCCCGTTTCATAGCTCAACCACCAGCTTCATCTCAACATGTTGCCCAGCCGCAGCTTCAGCCTGCAGCTTCTCCAAGGTTTATAGCGCAATCTCCGCTTACACAACGACTCCTAGCTCAATCCCAACCTTCATCTCATTACGTGGTTCAGCCTGTTGCTTCTCCGCGGTTTATAGCTCAGTCCCCGCTTACACAGCGCCTCTTAACTCAATCCCAAACTTCACCTCGTTCTACTCCTCAGCCCGCAGCTACTCGACGTTTCGTTGTTCAGCCAGCAGCTTCTCCAACGTTAGTCGCTCGGTCTTCTCAGTCATGTCGGCCTCCTGCTCCTAGCTTGCAACAGTACCGTAAACCACGTTTCCTCAACCCCCGTCTCCTTTCTGCAGCTTCTCCACGGTCTACATCGTCGTTAGCATTAACAAGCTTAATTGAAGACTCTTCTGCGTCCGCGAGGCTCTCCGTGCAAACTCCATTATCAGTAAGTCTATTTGAATCCTCTGATAGCCCGCCATGCTTAACTCCTCTTCCACAACATGCCTCGCCACGCGACTCTTCCACGTGTTCCACTGATTCTTCAACGCCACCTAGCCTATCACCTCCAGCTTCACCGCCTCCAGCTCAAGCTACTATCCAAAGTTTGCCTCATCCGAGTCATTCCCCAACCCTTTCAGATGGAACACCGACAACATATCAAGGGAGATGGCAGGTAAGTAAACAAGGAAAGCACCGAGTACTTGTGTACAATATTCCAGAACAACATCGATGCTACTCCTTCTTGTTCCACAAGAAGAAACGTTGTAGAAGTAGAAGTAACCAAGTAGAAGGCGCTCACGTGCGAGTGGATGTGAGTCCTTACATACTCTCCACATCAGTCCGAAATGAAAATTAATCATTTATAGGTAATCAACGACGAGTTCCAGTCCGATCCATGTATGCTTCCTCATCGTTGTATCCCTTGACGGTGGGTAACAAGCACGGTCGAGAGGTTTATGTATGAAAGGGGACAGGAAATAAGAAATGACCCTAAGTATGCCGATGCTGTAGTGAGGAAGCTGTGGCAAGATATGCTGGATACTTTCCCAACTATGAGCGACTTGAGTAGGCCTTTATAATCTTTAGTCTCGCCTGCTTTCGTTTCTAAGTGGAGGATTTTAGCCTTGGAAGAGGTTCGTGAGCTTATGGATGAGTTCCACGGCCATGGATACGAGAAACGAAGGAGACAGATAGCACGGAGCGTTGAGAAGCACGATAGGCCTACAGCAACGTTGGATGACGTCCCCGAACGACTTCGCACGTTAATGGATGGCTTCAACTTCCTTCAGTACAGCAGACAGGGGCTGTACATATACTATTCGAAGGACACAATAAAGGTAGCGGATAGTTTAGTGAAACTATCCAAGAATCAACTGAAATCTTCTAGGCTGCTGTTGACAATGGACTTGTTGCTCTCGTGGCCGACGGGATTCATAAGCTACCTCCTGAAGAGTTAGGAGACAATGGCCAACTGTATACGATTCATGGGATTTGCAATGCTAATATAGGTAGGCGTACATTCACTCATTTACAGAGACACTTCCGCAGCGAATGTGTGGAGGGTTGCGGCTTCCACCTTGCACAAGCTTGGAACCGAAGAGCACTTTCTCTGGGCTTAAAAAACGACGTGAAGGATGTCCGAGTGAGGAAGTGGTGGATGACAATCAAAGGCCTCGTATTCCTTCCACCACATCTTCATACGAGGGTACCAGCATTCCACCGCCCAAGTTTACTGAGAAGCCATGCGGCCTATGCTAAATGCCAGAAGTTCCTTGCCTACCTACACAAAACCTGGTATCGTGGGCCATTCAAAGGAATCTGGAATAAGTGGGACAAGAAGGAGCTCCGCACAAGCAATGTCGCGGAAACATAAGTAAGTCGCAAACATCACCATCATTTGAACAGCCACGGACAACTTATGTTTAGATTACTTCGGTTGCTTGTGAGAGAAAGAAGTGCTCCAGTTCGGAACACCATCGAATGCCTCAAAGGATCCGACAACCGTGCCATGTGCACCCTCCGCAACTTGGAGAAGGTAAGGCTTTAAAAGTCTAAGAAGATTCACGAAGAAGTAGTTCGAACCTAATTCCAAGTATTTCCAGGGTATTTACCGGAAGCTGCG
>JARK01001348.1:2637428-2652995 GCA_000688135.1 Ancylostoma ceylanicum | reverse complement strand
GGGGGGGGGGGTTCGCTAGCATTAGGTTGTCGCGAAAAATTCCCGCCATTTACTTTCGTACATTGCCTAATTTTTCAGAGTTTTTCTAGAACTTTCTATCCAAAAAATTTATATAGGTTGGTTAATAGCCTACCCATACCCAATATGTCCTACCACTCCGTTGCCATTATGACAGAAAAAACCGATGTTGACTACAAACATGTTCTGCTGTTTCTTCTATGAGAGCTCAGAAAACACAGCAACGCAAGCGATGCTCCAACAAACATATATCCTACAATAGGTCTCTACTCTTCCTCTTAGTATGCAGTGAAGATTTGGATCCATAAGTTCAAAGACGGCGGTTAGGACTTGAGACAAAAAATCATCTGGAAGGTGGGGTGAAGTGCAGCAGAGGTGCCTCCTGGAGCTGAACGAAGAGAATCCGTGGCGTGATACCCACGAGCTGGTAGAGGGACCCCAGGGATACCATGGTAGAATAGCTATTCAACTGCATTGCTTCGCAGAGACAAGTGAATATGGCACATGTATTCGATATGATCTGAGCCGCTATCAGTTTCAAATGTGTAGGAAGCGCGCTACAATTTTTTAGCTTTTGACGTGCTCTCGTTTGGTTCCGCAACTTAGTTACTAGTATCGAGAAGTGGCCTCCTTATGTAATTCCCATGAGGAAATGTGGGTGGATCGGACACCAGTAACCTTGGATTCCACCGCCAAAACGAGAACTACCTCCTCAGGAGGCATGCTCGATGTTTGGTGGATTTGCGAAAGAAGCACCAATTCGGGGCAGCTGCCAACAAGCCCTACTATTACCGCAAGAGTTCTTGTCAAAATGATGGCAAACATATAGCGTAACTGTCGGTTGCATCAAAGAAGAAAAATTAGTTTGAAAAAGAGGTCCGAAAATGGCGCGAAACTTTTGCGACAACCTAATACATGAAAGCGTTTGGGGTAGTATTATATTAGACCTATGCAGCCAGTCCGCTGTTTCTTGAAGGTAGCTCCAGTGCTCATTTGTGCTTATTTTCATATGACCGCATCTTTGCTGTGACTGGATATGGCAAGTTCGTATGGCTGCCATAGCGATTAAGGTTGCCGCTGTCACCGACAATGGCAGCCGACGGTCGCTGCCGTCGCCGCTGTCATTGACAACAGCGACGGATGGTCGCCGCTATGGTCGATTCCCATGGACGACCGCGGTGACAAAAGTGGCTTTTTGCATTTCTTACATTGCTTCCAATGTATTTGTACCACTGTTTTGTGCTAGTGAATGTATTCATCTGTTTCTTGATTGTCTGATGTATTGTTTGCAAGTGGTACTGGGTTGTGATTACTGCTCTCCTGTAATTCTTCTTGTTTTTTTTCCGCAGTTTCGTTGATTTTAGGGTTTTCATTCCAGATAGACCCTGCAATCGGCAACGAAAGAACCGGCTGGAGTGAAGTACTTCGGGATAATAGGCGAAGCAGCTGTTGGCAGAGGAAGTTGTGAATTTGCAGAATTATGGACTCATTACGCTTATTAGCTGTCATTAGAGCTCTCATCGAGTCTTGGCTGATACCTTAACTTACTTCGATACTTTGATACTATAATGGTCCTTTTCTGCTGGCGATCTGCTCAGCGGGGACCACAACTCCTCCACACCGCACGATTCTTGGCGACTTGCATCCAGTGTGGTAGACCACGTTGTCTGAAATCTTTCGTGAACGAGTCGGTCCATCGTGTCGGTGGTCGTCCCAGTGGTCCCGTCTTGTTTCTTGGGAGCCATTTGGTGACGCGGAGGTCATCATTACGTTTTTTTACGTCATCATTACAAAGTAAGTGAGCAGCCCAGCGAAGCTTCATGCCTTGCATTTAGCGGAGCGGATCTTTCAATTGCGACTTCTCTCGCAGATCGGTACTTCGAAGGCCCTGATGCCATTGCTGATACCGACTCGTCTTCAGTAGACACCTTTCCAGTGCTCGATGCATCGTTTATTGTTTATTGTTTACATGAGACATCTCATGCTATCAGTACAAAGACCAGTTACAATTACAAATGTACAATTATGTAAATCACCTAGGAAGTAATCATATATAGTAAGTATAGTAATCATATATATATAGCTTCCCAGAATTCTAGTAAATGATCGAATATTACTAGGAATTGCCTTCAGTCTGCTCAGTGCTAAATAATCGGAACCTGCTCTATTAATGAAGAATTGTGATCTGTACTTAGTTTTAGTTCTGGGGAGGTATAGTTTCACTGAGTCGCCCCTCGTAACTGATGGTTTGAATGTACAGTATACATTAGGATCGAGCCCACATAGTCCATGCGCCAATTTATAGAACATTATCAAATCAAATTTTCTTCTTCGCTTGCAGAGAGAGTGTAACCCCAGTTTCTTATTCCTATAAACCAAAACCTGTCAGAGAAAAATCTCCTCATTCTGCACACTATTTCGCAACCGAGGGGGAGACGGTCCGTTATGCCGTCTCCCCCCTTTCGGAAATCGGGTTTCCCGCAATCAAATGTAGGAATGTTATATATGAATCGACGCAGAATGACGAGCTGAGTACGCCTATAACCGTACCATTTCACGTGCTTTCCGGAGAATCCTGAAAAATGGCTCCAAAGTTCGAAAATCCGGAATTTTGATGAAAATGGCAGCGGGATAGAGGCTCTTTCAGGCAACAAGCTCCACTTCAGTTAAGAGTAGAGATTGTGTGGTATTGCATTAGGACCGTACTTTCTGACCAGGCTGTTTCTCCTGAGCTCGGTAGGTGCGCAAAGTTGGCATACCTTGAATTTTTTCCCAAATTCACAGGAATTTCCAGCCTCGGAAAGAGAAATTTTCTCGGCGTGTCATATATGCTCTGAAAGTGCGTAAAAAGGAGAATCTCACAGAGTAACTAGATCCGCGATTTCTTCTTTCTATAGCCTACGGCAAGGCCACAAATATCAGTGTAGCGAAAAGTTCGCCAAATTTGGCAAAAATGGCAGAGGGATGCGGGTTCTCTCGAGACTCCTGCTCTGCACCGCTGTGAAGGGCAAACCTTGGCCTATAACGATATAACCGTACTTTTCTCCAATCCTCATCCTTCCGTCCGTGACAGCCTCCCAACCGAACCCTACTTTTCAATTTTCCAGTACTTCGGCACTGAATCGATCCGTGGCGGGGAAAAACTTGTGAACACATGTTTGTTACCATTTCAGAGCTCATGCAACGGTATACTGGATTCCTATCAATATTTTCTAATCGGCACTTTTGCAAGCCTCAAATGAGGTCATGAACACCATTCGCCCCGCCCCCTCTGTTCCCAAAGTGATGGTCCCTTCTGGATCCTGCCTGAAAGTGAAGGTGGGCGGAGCCTCTGTGTCGGGGTATTCCACCTATGNCGGAGCCTCTGTGTCGAAGTATTCCACCTATGGACGTTGGAATCCACTCGCTGAAGAGCTCTTCCTGCCAAATTCACTTCTTCCGCGTTACACCACTGGTTCACCATTAACTGTGTTTTGGACATGTTCATGCCCGTTTCCAAGCCTATTTCCAGACCAGTCACATGTTCGTTGACCATCGTTTCCATCTCGGCCGTGCTGTTGGTTATCAATACGATATCGTCTGCGAAGCGGAGGTTACTGATTTTCTTTCCGTCGATGCTTATCCTTTGTCTTCCCAATCTGATTCCGACATCGCGTATTGCAGAGCCGCTGTGAACAGCTTTGGAGATGTCGAGTCTATCTGCCGCACTCCTCTCTCGATGGGAATTTTCAGCTTGCGATCGAACAAGTGGATGATAGTTGAGGTGTCCGAAAAACATTGCTCGGAAGTGCGACCTGGAATTCTCAAACCTGCTATTTTGTAGTAGAGTGTATTCATAGTGTAATAAAGGAATATGACTCGTAATAACGTGTGATGATTTCGTAGGTTTCGTCGAAGGTGCGTGTATTAGATTGAATCGGATGTGGTGCAGTGTGATAGGTGAATTTTTGAGAGGCGTTTGTCTCTTGGAGCGTGGAGGGGTGTAGTGTAGTGTAGTGGAGTGGAATGGAATGTGTTAAGGTGCAGTAGGACGCACAGGGCCGATCCTCACCGATGATCGTGTTTCGATCGAAAATGAAGATAGCAAAAATGAGTTCCCGGAGGTGGAGGCCAGTACATGCGCTGTGCTAGTTCTGCATAGAACTGCTCCGCGGGCATGCGGATGTCCAGTTTGGCCCAGGTGTTCTTCACGCAAAATGTGCGATGATGGCCAGGATGCTTCCGTACACAGTCACCGTAGTGCTGCTTCGCGTAGTTTGAGCACAGATTGTATTTTCCGCCATACTGGCACACACACTCAGCCATGGGTATTCGGTGCAATCAGAGGTGTAGTGCTGCTGACTGGAACAGAGGGCGCAGGGATCTGTTCCTGCTAGCTGAACGGCAGGAGCGGCAGGCCTTGACCACGTGTTTGGTGAGCGTACGTTCTAGAGAATGTGCTGCAGCACCGTTGCATTGGTGCTGATGAACAGCCGAAGTGAGGTGTTTTATAAACAGGCACGCTGGCATGAGACTTTTGCGGAGGAGACTCGTGGTCTCTTGTGCGCCTTCTCCAAACTTTCTCTTTCCTCTGCCAGTTGAGTTGTATTACTGCTCTACCTGGGGGCTACAGACATTAGCCTGGTTGTCATGTAAACCTGTAGGTGTACTTGTGGCTGCAGTATTTCCGTCCTTTTTACAGGACGACAATGGCGGGCTTGATTTAACTATACATAGATGTAGTACTGCCCTTGGTTTCTTCTCCAAGGGTACTTTTGTTGAGATAGTCTTTGCCAGCAAATGACAAGAGATTATTTAAGAAGTTTCTGCGCCACAAGCTGAGAGTTTGTAGGTAGCTGGTAGGTTCACCTGACCACCTTTTGGGTCAGACTACCCGCGAAGTGAACCTGTAGCGCTCGTCCGCCTCCGTGACCCGGAGTCTTCGTTTGGACATCATATGTGCCATTTGGTGTGCTTCTAGGATAGTGGCGTGCGCGCTTATTGCGGACGTGAACTGGAGTGTTTCGGTGATGGTTGACTGTGTAATATGGAACAACTGTAAGGTTGCTCTGTAAACCAAAAAGGTTACGTAACAGGACTTTATCGCTTTTATAATAATAACAGAAAAGAGGGTGCGAGCGAAGGGACTACCACACGGTGGGCAGACGAGGATAACAATGGTGTCCAACATTTCTAGGATTAGGAAGAGGCAACAGAACAGAATCCAGAGTGGTTAGAGATCACAGAAATGGTGTAGGTATCAGGTGGTTAGTGACATATAGGACGCAGACGTATTATGAATTTCCCATATGGATCAATAGATCATTTTGAAAAACTGATCAATGGCATAACATCTACATGCCGGTCCTTCTAAGAGTCCGTCCCTCTTAGTGGGATCCACGTCCAAGCTCTTCATGTGGGACGCTTGTTCTTCCTTCTTCTTCTTCGGATCGCGGAGGTATATGAATTTGGGGCGCTTGGGGATCTTTCGTTTCTTCCTTTCGGGTCGTCCATCGTCCTTTGATTCGTTCATCCATCCGTCCTGCGAACTTGTCGGCAGCTGGGAAGATGTCGCATTCTCGACTTTTGTTCTCGGCTTCAGCATGTACTTCATCAAACATTGCATTTGATGTAGCCTCACATTGTTGTTCCAGACAAACGAGGACCTCCAATCCACGGCATTGGTCACCATCTTGTCGTGGGCTTACCCCAAGGCTCACAGCTGGGTAAAGCATTGGCACCGAATTACAAAGTGGTCCCAAGCTTGAGAGCTTGGATGAGTACTGACTTTTCTCGACCGAGGCAGGTCGCTATTAGTGCGAGACAAAGCCACACGAGCCCTCTCATCGAAGACCTTACATGAGCACAGATGTAAGGGGGAGCCAAGATAGAGAATGCAAGACGGGTTCGATCTTGCATCCTCGATCTTGGCTCTGAAACAAGAAGTATCAACACTCTTGTTCTTTTTAAGCTTTCTTCCCTTGGCTCTACTTCTAGAAGCTTCCCGTGGCTCATCGTTAAAGGCACTATGCAACTTCTTTGGGCTGTTTGGAAGAACGCGCTCTGGCTCTTCGTTTGCATTGATCAGTGCTACCAACACACTATTCGCGTTGACTTCAACCACTCTGCTCCGTTCTTGCACAGCCTTACCATGTTTAGAAGAGCCTCCTCTTGCAAATACGCGTGTATACACCCGGTCGCTCAGAGTCGGCGGTCTTTCGATGACGTCGTTACTGTTGTCAATCTTTGCGTGTCTATGAGTTGGTTCAACTGTTCCAGTCCCTATATCATGCACCGTGAGGGTTGGTTGTGTTAGTTCTGGATCCGTAACGGCAAACATACCCTTTCTGGCTACCACATGGCTTTGACAGAGCTTTAGTTTGCTCTCAGAGTAAGTGGTGTCCGGGACGACTCCATTGGATGACCTTAACTCATCTTCTTTATTAAGAATCGTCGCCTCAACCATTTTCTTTTCTTCTGGCTTGATATAGACACGAACGACCACTTTTCGGCAGTTTTAGACCGTCGGTTCAGTAGCGTTCATGAGGATTCTTGCTCTTTTCTCCCGACCATCTTTTTCCCCTTTCTCGCTGCTTTGCTTCACGTTCACAGGTTTCTGGTCATTCCCCACTATGCTTAGGCTATAACCTCGTGTTTTAAGAATATTGGTGCCCAGAACAAACCTTCCAGCGCTTCCCTCCATCATAAAGAAAGCAACTCCCTTATTTGGCCCGTTCTTCATCCGCATCGATAGACGAACTGCTCCTTTAAAATTCATGCGTTTTCCCGAGGCATCGTAAATGGAAGGACGTTGTAGCTGAGGTATTTCTTCAACGTCACCATCAAGGTCTACGCCAGCGCTTTGCGCCGTAAGTAGTACTTCCAACGACAGTATGCTGATTCGTGAACCAGAATCCAAAAGTGCTCTCCGCTTCAGACCTAACAGCTCAACTTTTACCAAGGTCTGGTCTCCTGCGAGCTCACTGGCATCTTCTTTTTCATATGTCGCACTGCAGGACCACTGTGGTTGTGAACGCCCCTGCAACATCTTTTTGTGGATTCTTCTTGTCGTTGTTTTGGCATTGCCTTGTACGAGCTCCTTACAGTCTCTTCTGAAGTGACCTGGCCTCTTTCAATTGTGACAGATCGGCTCACGCTTCTTCTTATCTTTATCATCTTGTGCATGACCTTCACGTTCTTGACCCGTTCGAAGCGTACCATTGTCACCACTCGAGGCGTTGAGTCCACTTCGAGCAGCTTTGAACGTGTGCGCATAATAAAGTCATCATGACGTGCCTGCTCTAACGTTTGATTTAGATACTCCCTGAACTGGTCAAGATCTAGCTCACCGAGGCGATCTAGCTGCCTAGACAACTGCCGGACTTCCGAGATATCCTGCTCAATCGCACCGCACGCGCTGTCTAGCTTGGGGCAGTTAGATTCCCTCGATTTCCCACTGATCTTGGTGGGTGATCCTTTCGATCCACCCTTTTCAACCAGTTCTGCACTCCTCTGATTCTGTCCAGTTGCTCATTCACGCTGAGCAGCATCGCCTTTACCTGCGATGCGTTTGCCATCATCATCGGCCTCCATCAGAATCATGGCTTCCATCTCCTCGTCGATGGATTGTTCAGCCTTTTTTTGCAAGACAGAGTTAGATTCTCTTCGCCAGTCGATTTTCACACTTATCGATCAGACGTGCAGGATTTGTGGTCGTTCGTATCACTGCGGAACTTTCACTGCTGTTTGAGCAACCTCTGTCCGTGCAAGAAAATTTGCGCAGAGTTTTGCCTTGCAGAAACGGTTGCTCTGCCGCCAAAATGCGCTAAAGAAGCACTCAGTTTAGTAGAGCTACTGGCGGAGTCACCCCAGCGGTGAATTTCAAGCACCACAGCGACGAGCGGCTCTACGTGCTTGTTTGTGCTCTGATTGGCCTTCCACAGACGACCTGTGGACCGACCAGCACGAAAGTTCCAAAAAAAAAAACGCGCATTCACCTAGGCAATTTCTGGAAGCGAATCAGAATGAACCTGGGATCTAAGAGAAAAGGATTGTGGAAATGATATGTATCGATTGCCACGTTACATCGCCATGGATCGCTGCAAAACGGAGCTCATGCCCGTACTCTCGAGGATGTGCCCAAAATGAACTGGCGTTTTGGATGATAGCGAAAATGGTAAAGATGGGTATCGGTTGCCACTCCCCTTTAATTATCACCCTTCCTTCGCCTGGAGTCTCCTCCTTCACTTTATCCATGTGGTGACCACCGGCGATCGTGGCGATCGCGACAACAGCCGGTCACGATTCCTGGCGAAGTCTGTGGGTTCTCTCACTCATTAGCGGACGAATAGATAGGAGAAATGGGAGAAGCGGTAATTTTGAACTTTCAAACTAAGGAAATTAATATGCAGTCTAGAAATTTGTGCCCGGTGGTCATTTTGTCTACTGAATCTATTGTCAACCATAGAAAAATACTACTGTTCCTGCATGCCGCGTAGTTGTAAAAAATAATGTAGTAGCATAGTTATGAAACACAGTTTATTATGCAGTTTTTTAAAGTTCTGAAAAAGGCACGGAAAATCGCCAGAAGCTCACCAAATAATTTTTGAACGAAGTTCAAGAATTTTTGATGAATCCTGTGCTGGAAACAAAACCGCTATCAAAGAGACTTTGGGACGCAATAGAATGTTTGAATGTGTTGTATGTCTATTTGAATATATTCAGCTGTCCAACAATTGTATTGGAATTCTCAAAAATAGGAGCCTTCAAAAAATCGGCTGCTCTCATCTCTTTGCTTTAACTTCTTTGTAGTGTGTGATATTCATGATGCAGTTTTATTGTTATTACTGAGCCAACATTTTCTGTTGTGGAGAATATTCTCTCGAATGCAGCCTTCTCAGTTATGATCCATCTTCTTACTTCTTCGGACTCTAAAGTTTTTCAAGCATTATCCACGGAATACTGAATAGCTAAAAAGATAAAACTTGCTTTGGGTCGTAGACGCATAGCACTGATAATTCATCATAAATTTGAGGGTAAAACTTTCCCCAACATCCATATCGAGTTACCAATGGGCTAGTCATCTGGAAATCTGTTCATACATTCTCCATCTACCAGGCGAAAGCATAATCATACCTGAAGTAATTTTCTCTCATTTCCAGGTTGCGCCATTGATTTGAATGCTACCTGCAGATTCTGGACTGTGGTTTTCCCATTGCTCTTCGGCAGCCTGCATTATCTGTGCGTATGGGGACAAACTTTCAGCGTGCGAAACAGGTGCTGGACATCGAACGCTAGGCTAATCAGCTGTCCTCAAAATTTAAGTGTACCCCTTGAAAAGCTATGAAATTTGTGTGTTTTGTAGAACGAGTTATGATGTCCGCGAGCGGACTAACGTCTAGTGTATCCTTAAATACGGCGTAGTCGTGAAGCATTCGAAGGCCAAGTGAAGCTGTTGTCTTCAAAGCATATAGTAGTGGCTATCCTGTGGGGGGGGGGGGGGGGGGGATCTCCAAAGAAAATTACTATCAACTAACTTGATTTTCACCATTCCCAAGCCTTTCGGAAGTTTGTAGCCTGGATTGTCCTGTTTGCGTCTTGCTTCAACCTCTAATTTACAGTCATATTCCTGCAAAATAAAAGACGTTTTATTAGATTATTGCATTCTTTGTTATCAAATACCTGTGGCTCAGTAAGAATTAGTTACTGGAAATTAAAATGGAAAACAATCAATTCTTCCGAAAAAGTGAAGAGCAACATGGTTATAGCAAAATATGGCAGATCAGGAGAATCGAATGCAAAACCTCTTCTTCACCATCAGTACAGCACCATCATTCTTTACTTAAACTGCGTTCCTGCTTTATCGCGACGCGATGTCGTTACGTCATCGACCACATCGAGCCTAATGTTAATTAGGTTTCAATTTGAAACAGCTGGACGGAGAAGGAAGCAAGAGCAGATCCTGCGTTCCATAACGTTGGTGAAATCGTCGCATCGGAACTGCTAGCAGAGGTGAAGCGAATTCGTCGCCGTAGTATGCGCGGGCTCTCCTACGAGATCAGCTGCTTTGGAAAAGTTTGCGTTGCGATCGCGCTGCGATGAAGTGTAAATACAACCTTACAGACAGCACTGCTCACATAAACTAATCCTTGCTAGTATATGGATATGAAGGTATTATAGAACAGTTTTTTGCCTTACAGAGTCTCCGTTTCCATCGCGGAGGTCTTTGTGATGCCTCTCAATTTTCTCTCTGTAGTGTTGTGCCATAGCGCAGTCTATAGCATTCTCTGGAAGATGAGTTGCAAATTCAGCGCAGTTCATGCGTTAAACGATAAAAGATAAATTCACCGAGAGAAGCACTTCCTGCGATTTGAGCCAGCTGAAAAGTGCAAGTTAGGACAAAAGAACTGATACAAAATAAGATGTTTGCACCAACTTCGGATAATCTCATTCACTTGAGTAGGTTTTACGCTCAAAAGGAAAGGAGGTTAGGCGGATATAAGGCACCTAGTCAATGCTTACTCTTCTTTGCACATTTTGCTAGTATGAACGCTGATTGCATTCTTACCAAGGCTTCCATAAGTTTGCAATTAAGCTATCGTTTCCCTTTGAGTGAACAGAAGGAGATCACAAGCAGGAAGTTTTATGTTTTGTGAGGTCTAAAGATAGCGTTCAGCATAGCTTAGCTTCTACAACAGTTGATGTGAGCGAAAGGATGCTGCTACGTTAAGGATGCTCGCAGGGTTTCGGAGCGCGCTTGCGCGCGTCTAGGCGTTTGTGAACGCTCGACGGATATCGACCTCGCCATGGCGCGTTGGTAGATCGCTGATAGAAAGAACCAATGCCCCCAGGCTAGCCACAAATTATGAAACGCGCGCAAGCGCGTCCCAGAACTCTACGGGCTGCCTCAACATTTAGCATTCCATCACCTTTCTATCGCCATAGGTAAACCTGTAGGATGACAGGTCATGAAGGCTCCGAACCGCTTCTCGTCATCCACACAATCTAAGTGCATTGTTAGTAAAGACTGTTGTCTCTTACCGCAATAAAGAGAGCTAGGAGCATCTGCATTTCGGCGGTTGGTGACTATGGTGACGAGTGAAGGTAGAGCAATGGCGGCGCTTTTATGCGGACTATATTCATTAGGCATCAAGTCCACTCAACAATGGCGCGTGCACTCTCCCCACCTAGCCCTCCGAATAAATACTTATTAGGTATTATTCGAGAAGAGAGTTATGAGATTTTCCGACAAATGTGTAGTGTTTCGTGTTTCGTTAGTGCGTGTATGTGGACAAAAGCGCAAGGAACGAAGGATTGCTTAACGAATATTTTGGAGTCTGATTTTTTTTCGCCTCCGTCCCACTGCCTTTAATATCCCTTATCTGTGACAGCTCCCGAGACTTTGTTGAGTGAAGCAAAGTTCACAACATAAGAGTAAGTATCAAACTGTTTCCCTCTAGAAATGAGCTCGCACTGAATATACTTTATTCAGAAAAGTGCGAGCATCCTTATGTTTTCCCCCGTGAGACAGCACATTTTCGAATCTATTCAGGAGCGCATAGTAAGGTGGAACAACATGGTGGTAATTGTGGCTGCGATACGCCTTTTCTGAAAGGTCCTTTTCAGTTCGAATTCTATATGTTTATCTCCAGCACAACAGTGTTGACTTGGAGTCTGTTACGCCTCTAATAACATGTTGTTTTTAAATCCGCTATGGACGAATAAGTGCTACAAAAGACTAACGAGTAACTATTGCTACTGTGAGCAACTCTGGGACGGGTAAGCCCATTTCATCTGGTTCAAGCATAGGACAGTGTAACCAGGGAGAACTAAGCAGGCGAATCTATTGTGGAACGATTGCTCCTTTCCCCGGATAGGCCGGAGCACTTTAACCTCGGTGTCGGCAGTTGTCAAAGTGTTTCCATTTTGACCACTACTATGCCTTGTCCTAGTGTCGACAGTTAGTGTCCCGACTCGTTGTGCCAGATGCCACGGCGAAGTATGTGTCCGCACCCAATTTTTTCGGTAAAGTTGATCAGTTTATTTTATCTTTCCATTTGATATGCAAAGAAAAGGGGTGGCGGTCAGGAAGAACGATAGGTCGTGACAGCTGGCAGCTGCACCACGTATCCCATGCAAAGGTTGCCAAGCCCATCTCGCATCGGGCAAACTGGTCTACTTTGCTCAAAGAAGTTGGGGTGCTCAAAGAAGTTGGGGTTTTATTTGGCTTAGGGTTAGTCTGATTGTGGAATTTCGGGATCTAGGGTAAAAATTTAATGACTCGTAGTGATTATCTATCACATTTCAATGAAAATTGAGCTTCTGTTCTTTCATCCTGCTGGATTTTGTTCGCTTAGGTTATGATCATCTTCGGGAAGGGAACATAACTAATCCTCATATAACTGTAATACCTGTAAATCTCTCTCACCTAACTAGGAGCGGAGCTACAATTGCATGGGTATTGACACAAGGGTTCATTGCAGCCAACTATTGCCAGCTGTAGTTCTTCCTGGTATACACCCCAAATGGAAACTTTTAAACATGCTGCTTCAAGACCGAATATTCGAGTCGAATATATTCATTCGACCTCCAGAAATACGGCACTATACGAACTGTTCATTAATTCGGATGGTTAGAAACGTTTGATACTCGAATAATTCATTGATTCGTTCATTATGAAAACTGAAAAACTCAAACCATTCAACAATAGTCGAATTATTCAAAAGTTCGAATATTTGAAAAATCGTGGAATTTTCCCAACATAGCAGCTATGTACTCGCCCTGGCGGAGAGATACCGCTCCTAGCGACGTGAGAGCGAGAGCTATTGCTCCTTGCGTTATGCCAGTGACTTGTCTAGCAGAAAACGGCTAATTCTGTTAAGAATAAGATGACCATGACCGAATAATGCAGGTGATGCATAGCAGCCCATCGCAGTATAGCTCTCGGAAAAGGTGGGGAATCACTTCATTTCCTAGCACCCCTCGTGCATTGTCATCGTTCTTGTTCTACCGCCAAATAGTAAAATTTGTCGAAATCCTGAACACAATCACATAAAGCATTCATTCAAAAAGTAAACTGTATTGCGTGAAAATGGCAGTGTTGAATGGCGGGCGATTCCAAGAAGAAAATCGACCGGTTCGGCAGACTCAAACCCAACTGCTCAGCACATTCAACACATAAACACCCGTCAAAAGCAAATGAATCTAAGAAGCGAGGAACTCACAAGTGAGCGAAAGAATGAACGGAAGCGAGGAGCAGCAACGGCTGCTCGTGGGGTAGAAAGACTGCCAGGCGACAAACCAAGAAACAACAGCGAAATTAGGTACAGAAGGTGCAAGCACACGGTGAGCGACGTCGATTCTAAGACTCAAGCGCTAATATTTCCATAATCTACGTTGAGCAATATGAGATGAATATATACAATCGCACCCGGAAAGTAAATCATGATTCAAACTAAAACAAAGCTCATTAAAACCACATGTTCGCGAAAGTCTTAGCTGGAAGTAAAGTATAGGTGAAATGGCGACAGTAGAGCGTATGGCTAACAGGGAACTCGTTAAACAATTATTCACCGGAGATGGCAAATTGACTAGAGTAGCAGATATCGAGGTAAAGTACAAGACCGTCCGGATTGGATCGTTCAGAACCGCTCCACCACCAAGGAAACTCCGGCGTCTCTCGAGTTTCGCGGCTGGTTCATCTCGTCGATCGTCAGGTTCGAAGGAGTTCGGTGTATCCGCAATTCACCGTGTACTGATTCAATGGAAGATTGGCTCCTAAAGAATTGCTATTGAGCTGAGGTTAACGTGAGAATGGACTGGATATGAATAGACTTCTGCCATAACATACCTGAGAGACCCCGTGTAACTGGTCCTAGACTGGAATCCACTAGACACGGCCTTCTTTTCGCTTGATACTGAACCAAGCGCAAGCGCCTTGTTGCGACGCAGCACCTGTAAGGGAGTCAATCACAAAAGATTGACAATTATACAATATCGAACTGAATGATCGTACTTCTATGCTGTTTGTTACGACGCCAGTCGTCTCAGTTTGTCTAGATTTGCTTTTCGCGACAGTTTCGTCCAAACGAGCCTCCAGGAAAGTGCACAGTGTGTAGACGCGGTAGTGCTGAAGCAGCATCAAGAAGATGCCAACGACCACTGCGAGAAGACCTGGAAAGGGCTCACTTTAACCAGATCCACTCTCGTCCAACCAGGAGAGCAGCGATGAAATCCATGAACACTAAATTTAATGATTTACAACATCTATCTAACAACAAGCCGTCCTGCTTCCTCACATCATGTCTCCGATCTTGATCTTATTGTTAGTTCTTGGAACAGAATAGTACTGTGCTAATCGTTGAACAACTTGTCCCCTATATAGCTTTCTTCGAAGCCGTTTTTGCACCTTATTGTTGAATTCGTGTATTCTACCTTATTCGTCGTTAATTCTATTACTCTTAAGTTAAAGCCATAATCGACGTGTAGTGTAGCACAATGCGACTGTGACAAAAACCTAACGACTGTGACACCCGTGGCTATCGTTTGCGGGAAGACGTCGCCGCAAGCGGCAGTGGCAATGGGCAAACGCCAACACTGGCGCAACAGAACGTTGCAAATATTAAAAAAGAAAAAAATTACATTTCGTCTAGTTTCCGTTTCGTTCCTACCACTGTATGAGAAGAAGGCAAAGATTAAGAACAAGACACAAGGAACGCTAAGGTTGGCGATCAGCCGCCGTCTTGGCTGACATTAAAGAAAAACGTTGCAGTGACGGTCACTAGAAGCATGCAAAGCCGCTAATCCGATTAAATTCTCACACCTTTCTCCCGCTCCTCTGATAGCCTCACGAAGAGATTCATATGAAACGCAGAGAAAAGGCTAAGGATTGCTTAGCTCAGTCCCTGTGAATGTGTATGATGCTACCTCTAATCAAACGAATAAGCCTTGTCCTGTTTTTTTTTTCAATTTCTTCATAATTTCTTCTACCATGCAACTTTTCAACTTTACGGAACTCGAAATTTTGGCACGGAGGATGGTTTTTCTTGGAGTTTCTCTGTATGTGAACAAAGCCTGGACAAAATGCACCTGCTATAGATCGCGCAACGACCATAGTTTTCTAATTTTTTCTTGTGGAGCACGTGACCTAGATGCTGTCAATGCAAATGTAGTCTTTAGTTTCAAGATCTCCTGGTTCTCCTACCACCATGACAAACAAATAAAAGGAATTCCAGTGGTCCGCACCCGCATGCACGTGTCGCACTATCACTGTTCTCATTCCGTTGCGTGGCGTGCGGACGTGTTCTTTTGCGGTTTTCTAAACGTAAGGTATGCGCTTGCACCCAGGGCTTGTCCTAGTTGGGCAATACCCATTTCTGGGAGAGGTGACGTCTCCTAGCGCTTGTCTACCACTTCCTATGAAAATTGGTCATTGTTTCTTTTAATTAACTAATTCCTCAGTTGCATATGGTGCTGGTACTGCTGGGTGAACGCTGGCGTATGTACATATTTGTGCCATACAGTGTTGACGTTTTTCGCTTTCCTATTCCCTCCCCCACCCCCCCCCCCCCC
>JARK01001348.1:2613143-2637240 GCA_000688135.1 Ancylostoma ceylanicum | reverse complement strand
AAATAATGAATTTGTCGACGCTCATCCCATTTGTGGGGAAATGAGCTATAGAAATTAATCATTGTTGCAAATTTGAACAGAAAATATCTGCAACAGCTCACCAACTGCAAACACACAGTAGAACGACCACTGGAAGCTCATTTTCATGACGATTCTTTTGCCATCCGTTCCAACAAATCCGATCTCGAGTTGACAAGGAGCCATCACCAGATACAGCAGGCACGCCAGCAACGCGGACAGTCCGGTGGCGAGCATCGCCTGGATAGAAATTCGTCATTCACAGAAAGAGCACTCAGTGAGAGCAGAGCTCACTCTGTCGTAGAAGTGTGGCAGCAGGAAGAGGAAAACAACCGCCAGTGACCAGCAGCCGAGAGCGAGGCTGAAAATTTAGAGAATGTAAGATTTCAGGAGTCTTTTCCAGCTTGCTATTATAGGAAGGATTTTTTTTCTGTTTCACTGAATAACTCAAAAAATTCCAAAGTTCCACACTGTACGATTTTTTGACCTCTCAAAGGAGGTTCCCTAAAGAGCAGATTAGCTTACCTTATTGCAGCCGAAGTGTAATGTCCGGCAGTACGATAGTGCCGTCCCCAATCGAACGCGTCTTGATTCAGGGAAAAGTACTCGAGGATGCTTAGGATCGGGTACGGTAGTCCTCGCTGGTAGGCGGAGCGTAGTTCCTCAGCCATTGACGAGACTAAACAGTGACGTTGAGCCCAATCGGAGACGCTTTGCAAGCAACTCATCCGCGCTACCTCCGGATATGTCGAACTTCTCGTTGTAGTAGAGTTGGCTCATGTCGATTCGAGACAAAT
This sequence comes from Ancylostoma ceylanicum, assembly GCA_000688135.1. NCBI lineage: Eukaryota > Metazoa > Nematoda > Chromadorea > Rhabditida > Ancylostomatidae > Ancylostoma > Ancylostoma ceylanicum. The sequence continues at coordinate 2,636,425 of JARK01001348.1, read as the reverse complement.
TGTCCTCCTTCACCATTTGCTCATCTGAAAGCGGGCGTTACTCGCATCACTGGTCAAATCTCCCAAAAGTAAAGCTTCGGAAACTCACATCGTAGGGTGATGTTGATGGTGTTCAAGCCGACGCTCACCCCAACCCGTGCACGCATCCGCTCGTTCACGTGAGACCTGCGAACCATTGTGTCAGTGCTCATTTCAGCAGGAGTTAATCAGATTCCTACCTCAACTGCGAGACTATCTTTGCCGATCCTCCTGTCCATCCGGGAAGATACATGGAGGCTGAAATAAGCATTACATTGTATATGTGCACAAAAAATTCACTGGAAATTTGGGCACCCACCTGCCAATACGGCTCCTACTAGTGCCGTGATCGTAAATACTGCTAAGGTAACTAGTCGCTTCTCTCGAACGCCAGGTAGAATAATGAGGAACGCCAGATATGGGATGACGAAGATGCTCGAGATCTGAATCAGGGAAATCTCAGGGTTACTAAATGCTTGAATTCATTATGGTAGTGATACGTATAATAGAGAAAACCTTTTTCTCTCCACTTTACCCTCCCTCCCACCCGTAAATCTCTTCCTATCTACAGGGTGGCTGAAAAGTATTGGCGCCAAGAAAAACATTATTTTTTCTTCTGTGAACCACAATTACTTTGGGTCTGGCATTGCTTCTGGTACACAAATACATGACTAATCAAATTCACAAAAAGTTTCCTGAATGGCCTTTCCTGACTTTGATGCAGGCCTTCATCTTTGCTCTCACAAAACACACGGTGCGCCGCAGGTAGTCCTCAATAAGTTTCAATCAGCTTGTCTGAGTTCGTGTGCGAGAGATCCTGAGTACATGTCATTTGTAATCTTCATATCCTTCTTCACAAATACTCAGTTGAAAAGATTCACTGGATTCAAATGTAGACCGCGGGAGCGTCATTAATTCCCGTTGGGGGAACCTGTGCACGCCGACTCTGAACACGCAATCGGTGTCTATGTGGTACTGTGGGACCGAGCATACTCCTGCTCAGAAGTCCTGTTGGGGATCTTTTAATTTCGTGGGACGACCGCTTTTCTGAGAATGCCATCTTGACAGGTCGTGGATTCGATTTTACNCATGACTAATCAAATTCACAAAAAGTTTCCTGAATGGCCTTTCCTGACTTTGATGCAGGCCTTCATCTTTGCTCTCACAAAACACACGGTGCGCCGCAGGTAGTCCTCAATAAGTTTCAATCAGCTTATCTGAGTTCGTGTGCGAGAGATCCTGAGTACATGTCATTTGTAATCTTCATATCCTTCTTCACAAATACTCAGTTGAACAGATTCACTGGTTTCAAATGTAGACCGCGGGAGCGTCATTAATTCCCGTTGGGGGAACCTGTGCACGCCGACTCTGCACACGCAATCGGTGTCTCGGTACTGTGGGGCCGAGCATACTCCTGCTCAGAAGTCCTGTTGGGGATCTTTTAATTTCGTGGGACGACCGCTTTTCTGAGAATGCCATCTTGACAGGTCGTGGATTCGATTTTACAGTTTTACTGTGTGAAAACCAAATGTGTCTTCGCTATCGCGAGCACTCATCTCAAAACCACTACAACTCTACGTAAGGACGAGACTGTGACTATTCTCTTTCTTTCTTGGGAGTTGGAGTTCTAACGGATAGGCTGGTGGTTGTTCATAGAAATGTGATCAACTCCACTGGTGAGAACTTTCTCATCAATCCCCTACACATCTTCGTGCGGCGCACCAGGAAGACCTGGAACATTTTTCCGCATTTCTCATCTTTGATCCATCAGTTATCTTTTTCACCTTAGCCAGTCGATAGCTGCGCAATCTCAGGCCCTTCATGGCGACTACCCATAAAGAGAAACGAGTGAGTGCAGGACTTTTCAACATCTTGCTCATTCTGACCCATCATTTCGACTGTTCCTCTTCTTCATGGTCTTAAAAGTTCTCCTTGTGATCAATAAACGGGGACAACACCTGGTTCTTCTCATGTTAGGGGCTCCTACATCTTTCCATAATTTAAAGATCTCCTAAACTGTTTTCAGAAGTGGTATGGCCTTTCTTTGTATTGGTGCAATGACTTCCCCAGAGCGCGTGTAGCACAAAATAGATTCGTGGTGAGCCCACTATTGCCTATCTCCATGAAACCAAACGAGTTGTGGGTAAGAAGGAAGAGCATTCGATGATGTATCAATCATATATGAGACAGAAATGAAATTACTCTTATTCATGAGAAAGCAGAAGCGCCAAACGAAGCGCCAATACTTTTCAGCCACCCTGTATATATAATATAAAATACGACTAATACTTCATCCCTTTCCACCAGTTTCCCTAGAGTTCCTTGTAAGAAGCCAATTCTGCAGTTAGTCTTCACTATTGTAAGATGTGCATTCATTGAATTTCACAAGAGTTCGGAATTTGCAGAATCAAATATTCTGGAAAGACATTTCAATCGGGGAAGATTTTTCGCTGTAAATTTGTCTTCTTTTGATTTTATGAGAAGAAAATTGCCCCTATCAAAGGGCTTCTTCAAAGACTTTCTGACCCGCTTATGGAACAATCTCGATCCGGCCATAAGACTTTTTACTCGATTGACTCGATTCGATATTCGAATTGTCACTGTTTGAACAGATCGAATTTTGAGTCAGTGCTGATTTCAAATATCATAACTCGACAAGATTTGAACTTTCGTGTTGTATTAGTCGAAAAATGAAAATTCGAACTACTCTGCACAATCTTTTTTCTTGATATTTCGATATCGAGTCAAACGCCTATGGGCTATGCACCTCCGGCGCACCGTGGTTGCCTTTCCATGCCATCTCCGCGAGTGTATCACAGAAAAAGGAGACCGGATTGAAGTCAATTCATAGAATAGCAATTTTGACTGTTAATTAGCTGTCAATCTTACTCAATAAAAATTATTGCAACAATTGTATCTATGACATTGTGGTAGAGGTTGATTTTACTACCAATACTTATTTTGCACCCTGTATGTACGTAAAATACATGGAGATTTCTTACGTTTCCTACATTAGAAATTTCTTTTGGAAAGTTTACTGTCTGATGAAAGAAGAAGTCGCTTATACAGAGTGTCATTTGAAAACATGAAACCTAATTCACATCACGGAGATAAATACTCCGATAAATGTGCGCTTGGAACACAGCACGAACATTGTCGAGTAGGAGTGCTAGCAGCCTCTCCTTCCTTCCGTCGTTGCCATCCTTCAGCAATTGCCGCTAAGTGGACGGAATCTGGGGGAGGATGGCAGGTGAGAGGAGATACTGCTATGGTTTCTACTCTACGTACCACGCTGTTTGGGTTGAGTTTCTAGCACATACTTATTTTTGAGACTATATAAGGAAATTGGTATACAAGGAGAAGGGAATCCTTCACAACTCACGATGATGGCTCGGACGTTGACGTCGGGCATCGCGGCGTTCGCATAGTCGGACGGCTCGGTGAAGCCTCCAAACCAGCTGTCCCACATTGGTCTAAACAAGAGGCTAAGGTTAGGACAGGCTCGGCACGAGCAACACAAGCGAACACTGAGAAACGAATAATCAGCGTCATAGAAATTCATTAGCCCAGCTTATTCGAAAACAAAAAAGAAATTGAAAATTCAGGAACGGCAGTGCAACAGAGGAATGTGCCCCAATGTGTGAGCATGAGGAATGCCGCCTGATTCAGCTCGAACAGCCACAATAAGTGTGTCGTTTCACAAGCGCCTGAGTGAGTTTATGCTCCTTTCGGTTGAATATTTATTTAGGAAATGCGACAGATGGAGTGAGTGCATCGGAGAGACGGAGGCCAGCAGAGACACCGGTACAAAGGATGATAGGTAAACAGCGTTTTGTTATGCTGCCGTTTGCCAACGCGTGGGGAGATCGTGAAAGATCAACGCAGTTAGGCTCCGCCACCACAGCACAACGTAACGCCTACGTTGAGTGCAAAGAGTACAGCGCTGGACATCGCCCAGGTCAAAGAATAAGGTGTAGAGCCCATGAAGCTGTGAAAAGTGGCCGAAGAGTTGCAGTAGTGTAGTAGCTATGGTAGTTGAAGCTGTAATTATACATAGCAGCTATAGTAACTATAGAAGATTTCCTACTAGTTAAAGTATGCAGCCATATTCGATAGTTACCCTAGTTACAGTACAAATGTGTAGCTACAGTAGTAGTAGTTGCTACAGGAGTTAAAGTAGTCATATTTGTTGAGTAGTTATAGTAGTAACACTCACTCTACGTAGCAGCTCCAATAACTATGTTAGTTATGATAGCTCTATGTAGTAGGCATGGAAATCATAGCAGTCACATGCATGTTTACCGTTAAACAACTAAATAAATAAAAAACCAACAAATAAATAATAAATAAATGGATAAATAGTATGTATCAGAAATTAGCACATTCAGGCCGCAGCATGAAAGTTGAAGAGGATTAAGCTTTTAATCTTTCTTACTAGACTATATTGCTGACAGGATAGAATACATATTTGTTTAGTTACTATTATATATAGTTAATGCTCTACTAACATTACATTATTGTTCTAAAATTATTCAAATATGGATTATTATTAACTATTATGATTGGTAATAATTATTTGAGGGATTCGAGCGTAGAAGTAACCAGAGGCTAGTACGATAATACTCTTCGTATTTCATACTCAAGGCCAGATTAGTGAGCATCCAGGACTAATGTACACACAAAATTTCAACATTTCAAGGATTTAGTGGTATTTAGGAAAGCTAATTTGAATTCCGCAAATTTCTGGAAAGTTGAAAACCGACCAGAGAAGGGTAAGGTGATTTCGCCAGTGGTCAAAGGTAGAGCGAGAGTTGTGTACTGATCCCACACTAAGTACCTGGAACTTTCTGTAACTCTAACAGAACAACTCTTCTGAGGGTTAATCATACTTTTCCTAGCATCCAAGAAATCTATCGTGTTTCGTCCTTCTTTCTTTCAAATTCTAGAGAACTCAGAAAATTGGAAAAATCGCTGCAGGAACGGAAATCTCGAAGGGAGAAACACATGCAAACGAGAACAATGCTTCACACTCTGCTAAAAGCCCGACTTTTATTCCTGAACCCGTTCCATAAGTCATTTCACACTCCAAAAACCTCGCTAATCTAAACAAACGGGTGCTTCACACAGTTAGTATTCGTACGAAAAACGGTGCGAATCCTGCGATAACATCTACCGAAGGGTGCGCGCTTTTCTCGCTCGTCACACACGTAGACGAAAGTGAGAATCGCAATAAAACTAAACTCCAGTCGTGGACTGAGGGTCTCAGGAGGTTCCCGGCATTTCCAGGAACAAATGCTTCTCAATGACAGAAGTAATGGCTATGTGTTTATGTAGATCATATCGAACGTGCAAAAGTTCTGGGAGAGATTGTTCAGCGTTGTTTTGCTTCTTGTGGTCAGGTTATCCCGCAACAGGTTCTAGGTTACTTAGTCGCCCAAAACTTAAAAACTCTATTAGGCTTCAAGCCCGGATTGTCCGAAGTTGCTGAGTTTTAAACCTAGAGCAGAGGTAATAGGTAAAATTTTACTTCACGAGTTTGAATATTGTGGAAGTTCTTCAAAACAGGGCTCAAAAATCCACAATCTGACAAGAATGTGCTGAGCACACAAAGGTTGGCTTCTGTTGGAGTGCATTATAATTTCGAGTGGATCAGTACCATCTTCACGCATCTGAAGAAGGCGCTCAGTAGCAATGTCAGGCCAAATAGAAGGTGTCCGAATAATCTCCGTTGCGTAGCGTTGTGAATTGATAAAAACTTTCGCTCCATCTCTTTTCCAGTGTTGTAAGTCGAACAGACAAGCTGTACGCGCCAAACTTCGAGAATTATCAGTTGTATGGTAATTATTATAGTGATTACTAGAGAGTCCATATAGCAATGACGATTGAATCCAAATGTTGGGAATTACCCAGAAACCAAAAAAAAACTTGGAAGAAAATAGTATTCTCATTCTTTGTATTTTAAGAGGGCAATTTTTTTTGGAAAAGTGGTGAAAGTGACAGCAAAAATAAATGGAGCGTTTGGCATATAATGCAGTTTTTCACGTTATGTAATCCTTCTTCCTTGACACCCTCACGCTCTTGTTCGTCCACATGGCAGGAAAAGGAAGAAACTAAGCACAAATTCATTGTTTTTGTTCAAAATGAACATCGCTTATAGCACCATTCGATAGACGTTTCCCTACTTGGTGAATGTTCCCCCATTCTTTTCTATTGGAAACTGGAATCAAAAATAATTGAATGATGCTTGATTGTAGATCTATTTGGGAGATTTGTTCCTTCGCTTTTGGAATTATATGAGGAAACTGGCACTTCTTGAGCGGATTTATACCTATCTGTCGTTGTCTTTCTAAGAAATTTATCAAATAGACGGAAAAATCAATCAGATGCAAAGATTTCGGAGATTAATTCAATGAGAAAACTCTCTAGATCTTTCGGGAGATGAATTTCTATAAGTTGGTGTGGATTTCGAGAGACCAGAGGAAAAGGCAAGTTGATTACCGGTGATGGATTTTCAACGTCTTTCAATGAAGGGAAGGACTTGATAGCTAATTATGGATAATTGACAATGTTTTGTTGGTAAACGAGTGACTGAGTCTTACAAATGGGTAATGGTTGAGGAGTCAAACTCTAAACACTAAGGAAAGCTCATAGACCAGCGTCACACCTCCTTGTCCTTTTGGACTTAGAAGCGCTATCCATTATCAACAAGGCTAAGCGAATTTTTTCTGCCGTATTGCTTTTATTCTTCGCTAAAACAAAGACGTTTTTTGTGGCTGTGAGACACTGAAATGTCAGCCGCCCATAAAGGGAAAAAGAAAAAAGGGGGAGAAAAAAGAAACAAGAAGAGGGAAAAAACCAGGAAGATGGTGCAGGTGAGTGGAGTTGTTTACAGGTCTTTGACAGTCCGAAACCTTCCCGTAACATTTGATATTAGCAAAACAGAGCGTCAATAAACATGAGCCTGGCACGCATCTGATCCTGGCCACTGTGGAACTCGCGCCACAACTGGTGGGATCCGGCCGGGGCGAGCTGCCGACAAACGTCACGACTGCCGAGGAGAAGCAGACAGGAAGTAAACTTCTAAGATTTCATGACCGCGATTGGAATGCCTAGGCGGCAAACACTCACACAAGTTTCATCTAGATAACGAGGCGACGAGCCCAAGGACGGTCCCTACGCGTGTTACACGGCAAAGGAATGCTACGCTACGCAGCCCGACGCTTGTTTCGGCTTCATGGTGGTCGTGGACGTTGGCGTCGTGAGGCTCACGTACGCAACGAGGGTTCACTTCGGATAGATCTCCTGGATAGAGCTTGGCTCGGATCTCACCCCGGTCTCGGACTAGTCCTACATAGTTCTCTCTTTTTGGACATTTTCTAGGAAGGTCGTTGGAAAAAAAAACTTGAACAGAGTTTCACAGTAGACCAGGTCAATCTATCACAAAATCAACGTTACCTCGGAGTATGACTACCCGAAAGCAACTAAGAGTATAGAAAGTTCACAACTGCATAAAATCCGGCGAAGGTGTCACTCTCGCCCAGAAGAGGAGAACTCGCCTCGAGAGGCAAAAACAGCAAATATGCAGCAGTGGAACTGAGGCCTCGAGCAAAATCTCTCGCGACAGTTTGCCCTGCCGTCGATGCGCAATGCTTCTCGCACTGCATCGAAAAGGAAAGTGGGCAAGAAGCGGCTGAAAACTTCCGCGTTCGCCGAGTCGATGATGTCAGTCACCATACAGTACTGCGATATTGAAGAGTAATCCAACGTTAACTATGTAAGTTATCCATCAATTACTACAGGTAATATATTTCCTTTTTTTCCAAAGAATTTCTTAATGTGATTGTTCAACGATTGGCCGCCACTAAAAAAACTGTTTCGTGCTGGCATATCCGGAAATATCCATGGAACAAGTTTGTGATTAGCTTTGTTAAGGAAACATGACTTCACTATGAACACCATCACTGCTACAGGAAGAAGTGGTAGGAATTCATGGAATAGTCCACTCTATAAACTGACTGCCATCTACGTCGTGGCTAGAAGAGATAGAAGAAAGCTCTACATTTCGGAAGACTTTATCTTGTTGTCATTTTGAAAAATTAGTAGATTAGTTTTTTAGGGATTAATGCTTTCCGTAGTTTTCGTCGGAAGCTCCCTAAGATGAATGTTGCCCTCCTCCTCATCAGAAAATTTAAACGTCTCTCGCGATGCAGGATAAACAGAAAAAAAATCGAATTAAGCAAAATTCTCGAATCAGAGATGAAGGACCATGGAAGATCCTTGATAGGGTAATAGAAAAAACTTGCGCTCCTTAGCCTTAATCGTCATAACAGTAATATGTAGCCTTTACTTATCAATACCTTCCTTACTTCCCTAGCTTCATTTTCCTTTTATTCGGAGACCCACAATTGTAAAAGTATAATATGATACGCGCATTCCAGTGATGACTACACATTACTTTCGCTACTGTGGGAAATAGCAACGTTAAAAACGCAACAAACTAAAGATTTTTTGTGGAAGAGCTAGTACTAAATACACATTCAAGCTTCATATGTTCTCACTTTCGACCTAACCTCAGTGATACAATGGAGTTTGTCATCAGTTTATGCTGTCTTATAAAGGTTTGTTAGGAGAAATGCATTGCTCTGTCTCCTCTGATCACGGATTTCTCCTGACAAGTTCAGTATGCTCGAGAAGGACGACCACGAAGGACATCTACTGTTCTTTTCTTATTTTAGGCTGGTAAGAAAGTCTTGAGCCGTTTGATTTTTTTCTGCTTCATTCGTTCGTTCAGCATACAATGGGATCCACTCAACAATATAAAAACCATCATCATTCACTGCAGTGTCCCACCTAATGGGCATTTCAGCGATCCCCCTTCATCCAGAACTGGAGAGACTAGGGGTAAGAAAAATCGCTGACCGCCTCTTCATCATTTTCGACTTTGATGACTTTTTCTCTAATATTATTTGCACTGCTATCCTTGATAGCATCACTTTATAAGAAGAGGTTCGAAGTAAGTAGCCTTGACAGCCTTGTTCAGAGCCTGCGATGGGAAAAGGGAGACGAGATTTACTCTTCAAAGTGTCTTATCCAGGACAAAAACGACGAAAGAACAGAGTTCGTGTGATGGTTGGCAGAGTAGGAGGAAGCCGAGATTCTTTTATTGTAAGCGCGATATCCAGAAAAGAGCAAGATCGCCACCATCAGAACAAACACAAAGAAGCTATGGATTAGAAACCTGCATAGGAAAGACAGCAGAGGTAAAGTGAGTTCCCCTCGAGCAAGCTGTACCTTTATAGGAGGGTACAAACTGATAGGAGAAAGTTTATTGTGTCAACGAGGTCAACAGCGAGTGAGTCACAGTAATTTCGTGCAGAGCGTTCGCTGTACCAACAAAACAGCAAAGAAACGTCGCGTCGCCCCGCCCGCGGAAGAAGCCCCGTCAACGTTGCATGGTAATCGAATCAGGTGGCGCTAATCGGGGTGATCATGGCTAGGATAGAGTATGTTTAGCTGTGGCGTGTGTTCGACTGGTCTGCGGCCAGCCCTCTGGAAGAAACACGAAACTGCCCCGGGCGCTGATGTTGCCTATGCAGTAGAAAGCCGTTCGTCACCGGCTGCCGAACGACAGCACAAATTTGACAAATGACTTTGGTCCTGAGGACCGTTCTGGGATGTCGCCAGGCAGACGTTGCAAACCGCGAACAAGAAGGCAGGGGCGAAGACCTTGAGGGCACATTCCGCTGATGCGCGCCGCTCGGCGAAATCGCGAAGATTCGCGTTCCTGACGCCAGATATTACACTGTTATTCTGACCTCTGCTATGAGATCAGGGCGAAGCTGGTTTCAGGCGATCGCTTATCAGCGAAATCCGCACCTCCGAACCGAAAATAACGTGTCGTCGGCCGACCGCGTTTCGTCGCGCGGGCCTCGAGCCGCGCCCCGAGGGCGGAAGCCGCAAAAACAACCACCAGACGACGTGACGACGACACTCGTCATAGAAGCGTTTTCCCACGGTGACTGGGAAATTGGCTCAAGAACGAAAATTGCTATGAAAAGATGGTAATATTGTATCTAAAATACTAATTACCTGGATGTTTACCTTTCGTTTCCAATTTTATTTCAGTGACTGAGCTCATTCGCCCTCTTAGTATGATTAGGTATTTGAACTTCAAGTCAAGGCCGAACTAGTTATAATTAAAGTCCAATAAACTAAACCACATGGTACCTAGGACAACTACAGTTCACCTACACAAAATAGTATCGCACTACCAACTTACAGTGCTAAAGCACGGACCTCCACACTTCAAAAAAAATTATAGGAATAGTTCAGTTTATTTAGTATGATTACTTACTACGGAACAACAACAAACAACAAATAAACAAGGAAATGTGCATGTGAATAAATGAAAAGACAGTTCTGATGCTACACAAGTGTATATTAATGGCGGAAGCAGAGAAGGAAGGAGAGGGGGGATGGGAGGGCGTGGAAAAGAAACTGATGTCTCTGCCACTTTAGAACTCGAAAGACCGTAAAATCGAGAGTCCAGCTGTTACAAAATGACTTAAAATTTGAGAATATTAGGAGTTAAAAAAGTTCGAGTATTATCAAGAGAAAAAAAACAGATTAAAAAGGAAGTAATAATGAGGTATTTTTTCCTATATCGTCAATTCATATATAAAACACTCCTCAAACTTCAGGTGATTGGCAGGACTTGTAATTTACTTACTTGCCCATTTATTCTTTTAATTTTTTCGTGATCGGAGTAGAAGACACGATCCCATCATGACATGCTTCACGAGCTTTATAATGGACAGTGGGGAAAATCTGTGAAGAAATGCAAAAAAAAAACCTGCTTGTGTCAATACGAAGATTTTTACTGACTACTCCGACGTAATTATTACTCGGATGGGAGTCCAAAATCTGATCGCATCGAGCTCAATTGGTGAAATACGAACTTGCACAAAAATTCCTCGTGCCAGAATGGTATATAGTCCGTTATCTCAGAGAGTGCCCATGGGTGGACTCGGTCTGCAATTACGACCGCAGTCGTATTGGCTGGCTGATCGACTAGTTCGATCGGAAACTGTGGTGAAACATCTAAATGGGAGGGTTCGTACCACGGGTATAAAAAATGGGTCGAACCAGCCAATCGCTTGGCCGATACCGCTACGGTCGTAGTTGCAGACAGTGCCCTTCCTTGGGCACTTCCTAAGCTAACAGACCATACCTTTGCTCGAATGGAAGCAGCTCATATCAGCTCAAATTGCCTTTTGATAAGGAAATATGGAAGCAGCACTTAGCTCAGGAAAAGCCCTGAGCAAAGCAGAGCACTACTTCATCTTCCAGCATAGGATAGAGAGGGCCGAAAGAGCATAGCATTCAAAAAACCCCTCAAAAAACCCTGCCATACCCGAGCCAGCAAGTCTCCAGCGATGATGAGCATTTTTAGAAGAGCTTCTGAGCTCAAACAAGCCTTCATGTGGACTAGCAGAAGCAGTCGATGCAAGGTCTGTTGAAGGGTCCACTGAATTGCAGCAGAAGAGCCGCAGTGAGAAGTCGACCCGCAACCCTTACCAGAATTCTTCTCGCTCTCTTGCTGCGTCTATTGGGCATTTTAGTCTTACTGTAACTTTGTCTAAGAGTTCACAAATCAACCACTTCTCAAATAGACGCTGCTTTACTAGAGCACAATACCATTTCACGGCTCCTTCGAGCAAAGGTGAACAGTCGACGATCGCTGAACTCCTCGCCCGATTCTCGCTCTCCAAGGCAAGTGTTTGACCCCAGCGGCGACGAAGTTGGCGACGAGGGGTGGCGACGCGCATGTGACACGTGTAAATCGCCGCTTACAGCATACGAAGTGACAATGGAGTCGCTGTGCGATTCACACAGAGAAAGAACTGCTGAACCCGGCCCGGTGTGTGTGGTTCTGTGTAATGATCGAATCATCTCTGTGTTTGCCATTTGCGGTCAGCGACGAGCAGTTGCCGTGGAGGTCTCAGTTCGTCCTGGAGAAAGTCCGTGGACCGCGGGCGAAAGCCGGTATCCCCACGGCGGGAGACAAACCGCTGTCCGTAACCATAAACTGCGCGCAACACGTTTTTAGTGGTAATTTGTGAGTGTGGCCAGTGGAGAAAGTGAAGCGCGGCTCTGTATCAATGTATGTGCGTGTGGTGTATGATGGGCAGATGAACTGGTTAGCGTAGCAAGCAGGAGGTCATCGAAGGAATGTCACGACACGACCACGACACACCACTCGCAGAGACACACAGCCAAATAAAAACAACAAATCAACACTCTGCATTAGTTCCTGGACAGAGGCCCAGCACTCGTCACAACCCGAGGAATTCGCAAAACAACCGGCCGAACGACAACACAGCAGTTTCCAGTGCTATTTATACACTGGTTAACTTTTACCAGGAATGGAGGGCCTATTGATAAGTCCATTCCTTTGCAGTATGCACAGCGCCGAATTGTGTTTGGTACGCATTCAATTTCGAATATCGGTTCCAAAGAGAAGTTAAAAATTCTGTAGTTTAGAAGTTTAGGAAGAAACAGTGCGACTGTGAAAGAGAAAGAAGAATAGCCGTGGGGTTTCTTCATAAGAATTCAAACTTTTTAGAGGCGGTCCCAATATTAATAATTAAATTCCGCGGTTAATTATTTGTTTTTAAACGTACATAGTTGTTGAACGTGATGCAGTCCAAACAGCATTCCAAAGAGCAAAGAGTCCATGCCTGGCTTCACGTAAAGCTTAGCGGCCCAGTCAGTGCCGTCAACGGAAGCGACAAAGAAACTCAGAATTGTTCTACTTCCGAAGAAGTTATGTGATTTCTATCTCCGAAAATTTCTATTCTATTTATATCTACATAATCTGTAACAGTAAACTACAGAAAAGTCATAAAGAGTTTGAAAGCGATGGAAATCACCCCATAGCTGCTTCACATTCCTGTTAAGTTCCTTTTCATCACGGAAAACTGCTTATTTTCTTTTTAGACAAAAGAAAGAAAAACGAGGTCCTTCAGGGCAAACTGTCGTCAAAGCAAAAGCGACTCCCATTCACCCACCACTCATGTATGCACGTAATTAAAAAACCCACAGGTACAAACTCTGAAAACAGTAGCTTGGGTTGAGAAGGTTGACCAGTGACCTAGCTCGAAAGCAGACAGATTTCTTCGTCAGAGAATAGCTTCTCCTTTGAAAGTGAACAACTTCCTCTCTTTCCTCCGAGGAGTTTTGGAGGAGGTTGTTTAATATTTTTTCCTCCGTCTGAGGGAAAGAACAAAATGGAGCCTTTTCTTTATTTTTGTTTCCTTTATAGTTTTTGTATTTTTTATTTATTAGTAGTTTTAATTATTTATTTTACATGAAAAAATACGTAAGCGATAAACATCTCGAGTTAAGAATGGAAATGTATGCACTATACATATTGATTATTTCAAATTAAATACGGGGAGACTCTGGAAGACACTACGTCTCTGAACACATCCAGTACATCAAAACCAAATCATGAGAAGAATGCGAGGACAAATGAACACTTCGGGAAGTCTCTAGACCTCCTAGACAGAGACTCGTGAAACCTTAACCTCACAAACCAAAGACACTTGACTGACTATCCTGAAGACTTTGCAATGCTAGGAAAGCAAAACGTCGAAGGTGGTTTGCTAACATGACCCCGCTCGGGCATGAGTTCATTGGGTTCCTCGCCTTGATTTTGCACGATAGTGAATTGAGGAGTTTTCGGAATAGCGTGAAAACAAGGCGAATCAGACCGAATCAACTTATTTTACAAAAATAAACCCTTCTCAGATCGCTTACATGTTCCCTGATTTTTGAACCTGGGCATCCTGATATTATGTTTTGAATTAAAAAAATTAAAAATTAAATTTAAAAAAATCAACCCTTCTCAGATCGATTTGAGGCTTGCGATAATGAGAAATCATTTATGAGGAGGATTTATCAATATAACAACATACCTCTTCAGTGGAGAATTTTTATGCCGCCCTGTATGCGAGACAAACTTTTCAGGCAAATTTCTACAGTTTTTATCTTCTATTGCTGCTACCATTTCTAGGGTTACTATATATGACGAGTTGCCCATAATGGGCGCACATATCAATTTTTGCCATGGTAAACGCGTCCATTTTAAAAAACGAGGAAGCTGCAGTACCCACTAGACGTTTGACTTGATATCGAAATGTCGACATCGAGTCAATCGAATAATTCGGACTTCCGTTCTTTTTCGAATAATCGATATCATGAAAATATGGATCTTTTGGAGTTGTCTCAAAAGTCAGCATCATGTAGCTTTGACTTGACATTCCAACCGTGTCTATTCAAAGGTCGTATCGAGTCAATCGAGCCAAATGTCTAGTATCCGTGGATCTGCTACAGGAGCCGCCGTACTCTGTAGAGAAACAAGGCGCACACAGCATTTTTGCATGACTTCTCCCGCTGCTGCGGCTTGTTATTCTACGTTGTCATTCGAACTTCATTCAGGTATTCGAACATTCGAATGATCAACTGTTTCAGAGATGAATGGGACGGAAATAGGACGGATGCCGTAAATTAAAGTTATGCTGGACAATCCGTAGAACTCAAATATAGGTTGCGCGAATTTGATAGCCAGAAAAGAAGGTATCATAACCCTTTCACCATTAAAAAATACACGGTTATACAGACCTGTGAGGAAATTCTCCAATAATTCAAATATTTGCTCGAAACTACTCCCTCAAATAGCAATTTATGCATCTTGTAATCTCCTTCTTCCACTTTTTCCTAGTCGTTCTCCCAAGGGTTGAGAGTGATGTTTCTCGAGTAGTAGCGTCACTTTCTCGTGCCCGTATTCATGAATTTTCCCAGAAAGGTTGTGATCTACCTGCCATTCTAAAGTGGACGAATTCTCAGGTAAGAATGAGTATACTTCATCGGAGCGACTTGTCTCACTAAGTAATAACAAATAGTGGTAAAGCTGGCAAGAGAAGTAACATATTAAGCGGTAAACTCGTCCACTCTGGATGAGCGCGGAGCCTAGAACCATGCCGAGAATTTCCACGAATATGGGCTCCGAATTTGAACCACTGCTGGCAGTGAGCCTCAACAGCCATATGTTCTTCTCTCTCCTAGTTACCCACCAAGGGACCAACAGCCCAGTATGGCAAAAATATTCCACCCGAGAACAAGATAGCATTACCATTTTCTTGGACCACTCATCTAGTGGTAATCGGCAAATGCTGCCGAAAAGGGCCACGCCAATCCATAAAAGGAAGATAAGAGATCAAAATCTTGTAGTTTCATGCCTTGGAATGCAGGAGATCAGATGAATGCCGTACGTTTGAAACACAGTTGAAACCTGTACAAGTATGCAACGAAATAAACGAACACTGACTACTAGTATGCCGATTGCCATCTCAGCATGAGATTCGCAAGCGCCGACAAACTGGAAAAGAGGCTAAGGATTGGTGATCAGCGTCGAAGATATAGCGAGGGAAACAAAAACGAGCAGCACAAATGCTTAGCGCGCCGGGCAGAGCACGAATAAGGAAAGTTTCCTGGATATGGAGGTGGGGGAGGGCGACTTGGGAACGAAGAGCTTTTGGAACATAAGAAATTGGTGGAAATGCAAGAGGGAAGTGTAAATCGATGACTGAAGTGATTCCGATGACCGAATCACAGGACCGAAATCCACACGCGCAAGAGAAAGTGCTCGGCATGACCTTGGGGGACGCCCCAAGGTCTCATTAGGGATCAAAGCGGGCTGCACGATCAGCATTCGGCGCAGGGAATCCAGCAGCTTTCCAGGACGAAAAACTTGCAAGCGATTCTCCATTTGAATTCATTGCTAAAAAAAACGCCTCAGCTAATGGATATGACGGATGTAGTAGTCTTAGAAGATTCCTCAGATATCAAATATTGAGCTGATAGTAATATAGTTTCTAGTATACAATAGTAACAGTTTTTAATGAATAGTAAAATTAATATTTTATCTCAAGGTAGGCCATAGGCCACCAAAATGGTAGCAAGATTTCATTAGGGTTGCGTATGGTCCTAAATGGATACAAAAAAAAAAAAACGAAAGACAGAGAAGAGTGGGCTAAGATCATGGAAACCGATCATTGCGCAATTCACAGCTGAATAAGGTATGCAGTAAGATCGAGAATGATGTGTAGTATTCCTCGTACTATACCGCAAGCACACCAGTGGAGAACTACAAATAAATGAACAACTACTATGACGTACTGTAACCGTAAAAAAGGGCATAATGTGGTAATTCCTTAAATTTAAGGTAAGATGGAGTCCGACCACTCTTTGTACTACTGTGTTTTACTGGTACTCAATAACTAGTGTAACTAGTTGTCGTGTTATCGCATTCATCACCTACAAACAACCACTCGGTAAATCGACGTCAACACAAAAATTCAAAGGCACTTTTTGGAATTCTTTAATTGTGAATGATTAGATCCAGAATCAGTAGGACGTTGAGTAATCGACTCGGTTTAGCGATTTCGAATATCTCAATAGAACTGGAAAAATTGGAGTTGCTGAAAATGGAGACCTCCTTATTCCCTATTTCAAGTTTACGCATTTCCCAATCATTGCAGCGGTTCCACACTCTGTGGTGCTGTTCGCTAATTTAGCTGAACATCGTTGTTTTATTTTTATTCCTTTTTTCACGTTGCGACTTCAACATTGCTGGCATTACTTGTGTTTAACTTTACGTAAAGAGCAACTTAAGTGCATTGTGGATATAAATAAATAAATAAATAAATAAATAAATAAATAAATAAACCAGAAAGGCGAAAACAAACAATCTTTCTTTCTTAACCCATTTCGGTATTTTCCTCCTGCCAATTACGTAACCATGGGCTTCTTGAAAAAGTAGATTTGGTGGTGTAGAAATGTTGACGGCGTACAATGTAAGGAAAAGAATGAACCATTTCTCGACCGATTTGGATTATTAACTACTAATTGAAGTGTGTGGGTCACGATGCGGCAAAAGTGGGTGGGCAATGTGTCTGCGATTGGTCTAATCAAGCCCTCTCCAAGCCCTTCACTATCGACTCGTACTCATTCGTGGGCGATTTCACCATGAATGCATAGGCAAATATGAATGTGAGTGGGGACGAGTTAACACCAAAGGGAGGGAAATCTCCGCCCAATTTTACCCCATAGTGACCCACACCCCTAATCCAGCGTGAATCATCAATTTATCAAGTAAACCATCCAGTTGAATATAAGGGATAGCTTCCATGATCTCTCTTCGTAGAACCTGGGCACCCATACATGAACATCCCTAACGATACTATCAAGCGTCAGTTGGTCAGAAACAGACTCTACGACAGGGCCTGCATGTCGGAAAACTGTGTGATCTGTCCGTATGGGAAATCTGGGGACTGTGCAACAATGGGGGTTATATATGAAATCGAATGCTTGACTTGCCAGGCAACCTATATTGGAGAGACTGGTAGACCGCTGTGGGTACGCATAAATGAACACCTCGCTAGCAAAAAACGGGAAAGCCTGATAACACCTCTGGGAAAGCATAGGAAAGAAGACCACGGTGGAGCTGACTTCAGCATAAGGTGTACTATTCTGGCAACCGAATCGCAAACATTAGCCAGGAAAGCCCTTGAGGCATTTTGGATCTCAAAAAGGGCCCCAAGACTGAATAGCAGGAATGAGCACTTGGCGGTTACCAGTGGCCTTATGCCTTTCGTATCATTATGCGAGCTATAAGATCTCTGTAGATCACTTACGCGTAACCAGTACGGTCTAGTGATCCGCGTTAGCTCGCCAGTAGCGGTCTGCTGTTCTGTTATAACGTGAAGCGGGATCCATCTCCGCTAGACTCGTGGAGCACCTGGTAAGTGTCATCTCCTACTGAAGACCTCACGGTGATCTAGTTAACCCGAGTTGAACACACTGGGCGATGAAGTACTTGATGGGATAAATTGCAAATTCGGGTAAACATGAGCCACTTTCAGGCCTCTGAGGACGACGAATTGTTGAAACGTCAGGCCCAATAAAGGTGTTCAAATAACAACCTGTGAGGCATAATATCACAATTTGAACAATAAGGGATAGCTTTACCAATACGTTTCGCTCAAGCTGCCGTGATTATCCATTAATTTTTCAGAGCTTTGAATTGAAATCTCTGGACGTTCTCGGAAGTCGACGGAAGGCAAGTTACTTACAGCGGTGATAGTGCAGGAAAACTTGTTTGTTCATTTAACACTTCTTTATCTCATTCAATTGTAGCTATAGGAGCGAGCATACCTGAACGCGAAACTGTAAACAACAACTACGGCATTTTTTGAACCGGAGAATAACATGGCAAGAGAGTTTATTTACAGGAGAGATGAAGAGGAACAGATTTTTCACGAAAATTGGCGCACTGTCACTGAGAAGCAACTCTTCAAAAGTGCAAGGTTTCCAGTAATAAGGTAAATGAGATCTAGAAAATCGTCGAATAGGTGGAGTAGGAGATAGGATTAGTGGCTTGCAAAGCTGCACGACTCCATGCACCGACACTTGTAATCCAGTAAGCGCCGAAGGCGAGAACAATGGGGGGAAGACATGGTGGTGATGGTGGTGTTGGTTGTTGTCAGCTACCACCAATCGATGTTATGTTTATTGACCTCTCGACCCAACTTGTTTTCTGATAAGTCGGACACTAACTCCGTTAGCGCTCGATGCCTGGTCAGTCGCTACACACGGACTGTCACCGCCTCACCCGGTCAAGGAGACGAGGAGGCTACCTGCCTCGGTGGTGGGGCGTGGGTTAGCCTCGGCAAACCTACGCTGCAGAAACTCAATGTGCTCTAAAAGCAAGGCGGACAAGGCAAATCATAGATTGGACACTCGTGGGGACTACTGATGAGTAGGACAGGTACACCGCGCTTTCTGTCCAGTTCATGTCCCAAATTTGTCGTGGAAAAATTTGTAGCCATTCTCGTCTCTGAAAATACTCCCTAGAGCTTTCAGTCCTCCCCTCTACTGAAGTGCTTTACCTGTCTATAGGTTTTTACAGGCCAAATACAAATAATGCTAAAACGATGATAAATAAAATAAAAATAACAAAAAACAAAGCAAATAACGAACGAAATAAAATATTGTCCAAATAATGTTAAATATAGTACATGGAACAAAGAAGAAAAAAATGGAAACAGCCGATCTGAATAGAAGTGCGCGCTGATGTACCACGGCTACGTTTGTTGGAAAAATAGCACCCTTTGAATGTTTTTTTATTATTTTTATTATGCGACTCAGTTTTCTGTTACTTATTCATTAATGTTTTACAAGTGGGAACCTAAAATTATGCAAAAGTTGCTGAAAACTCAATTACCGGCACTTAGGAGACCCTGTAGCTCACGGTCGGAGGCGTTAAAAATTACCCTCGACGAGGTTACAAGATCGTAGTGGCGAAGTGCCAGCGAAAAAGATAAACGATTGTTATGACCGTAACCGAATCTCTCCCTTTTTCAAGACTTTTTACGATAACTTTGTAAAATAATTTCAAAAAAATAGAAATAAAACTTTCTAACATAAATTTCAGAAGTCATGAAATCTTCAACATTGACTGTTCCGCTTATTAATTTCAATTACTTTTTAACATTATAGACAGATGAAAACTCTGTTATTTGCCCTAAATATATGGTTCGCGAGCCCACGTGGCAGTATGTTGATCAAATAATGTATTAGATGCACTCGATATTCGAATATTCGATTTCGATGAATCGACAAAAAGGCAAATAGAAGTGTCAGAAAAGGGAGGACCATACATTCTTGGTTGAAAGGAAGGAAAAGTTGTGAATTTGAAATGTGTGTGTGAAATGTGAATTTGAAATGTGAAAATTCGTGAATCAAATTAATTAGGTTCGTTCGATGAATATTCGGTCAATACATTGCCAAAGTGGCCAACATACTAAGTAGATAGACATGAATATGTGTGCCCTCTGCACTATTGGCGACCGAGAGTGAGGATTCCATAATTTTCCAACGTCTTCAGGGAAACTGAATTAAAAAAAAATAGATGGGCAATGAAGAATGTAGGGTCGAATTTTTGACATTACTGGATTTTTCTGGACTATTCCCTATCTATTTACACCTCTCTTCTGGCTCGTCAAATGCAACATCAACAGTTGGGACAGAATTGACCACGAGACTGTAAAGTTCACATTTGCTGCATTCCTTACGTTCTCTCGCAATTCTCCTTATCGCAATTCCAGAATTGTCAACTTCCGCTCGGAACAACTGTGACTTTGTAAACACTCCGTTGTTATTGACTATTATTAGTTAGTCACAGAGCGAAATGGAGTGAAAGTTAAATAACAAGTATCGCGGAGCAATTCGTGGATAATTAAACAATGACTCAAGGAATTTCAGAAAATCTGAGCTGATTAGAAGAACAGTTATGTTCGAATAGACGTAGCAGGTGGCGATCGCACAACATCTTTTCGAGTGGTGGACAAACACAAAGACCATGCCAGACAATATTAGGAATGGTCTGCCGAATATATGGTAAATGAGGTGGCTAACGGGGTTAAGGTGTAAAGTAATAACGAAAAGAAAGCGCTGACAAGTATAAACATTATTATTGGCTAATACGAGTTAGAGTAATTGTCTCAATTATAGGAGGGCAATGGAAGAATAAAGGTAAATGGTGAAAACTAAACAACGAAACTCTTATGCCGTGGTCCCGCTCAAGTCTCAAAAGTAAAGGCATCGACCGTAAATCCGGCAGGGGCAGTAGAGCACAATTGGGTTTGACCCTCGATCTTTATAACTATTACTCTTCGTTGTTCGTCTCACAACTGTTCAATAATGCTAAGGTCAGTACTTTGACCGCGATAGTCCATAATAACAGGTTTTCCACTCTTCACAGAGCTGGTTATTTTCTGAAAGGCATCTGATCTCACGGTTTTTGGCCACTTGTGCAAGTGAATTGCACGAGAAATATGTGGGTAGATAAATATCAGGTTCTGGAACAGGTAAATGCAATATGAACTCCAATTTTTTACGCAGAATGAGAGAGATGCTTCGATGGTTTTATTTATGGAAGAGAAAGGAAGAATCCATCAAAGACTTCTAAAAATATCCACTAAAGAAGTAGAAACAGGAAAGAAGGAAGAAACGGTGGATGAGTGAATGAATGAGTGAATGAATGAATGAATGAGTGAATGAATGAATGAGTGAATGAATGAATGAATGAATGAATGAATGAATGAATAAATAAATAAATGAGGGAATGAATGAATGAACTAACGAATACGTAAATGGATGGGTGAATGAATGAGTGGATAAATAAATGTATGAATGAATGGGTGAATGATCGAAAGAATGGAATGAATCAATCAATGAATCAATGAATCAAGGAAAGAAATGAGTGAGTCAATGAATGAGTAAATGAATAGTATATATGATTTTCCTCGAGGTAGCAATATTTTTTTTGCTGAATTTGAACTTTTCTGACATAAAAATTCAAAATGTGAAAATCCCGCCGTATATATCCTCCCAACGACCCCACTACTGTATGGGTCGAGGGTTAGAACGGCGATATCAATGAGATGTGTGGCTGCGCAGACAATTAGAGTGCCACGTCCCAAATGATGCAGCGCTGCCAGTAGGCCCAGATTCATGAAATGTACTATAGAGTAGTTCTCAAGGATTACTTGTGGTTTGCAGGTTTTTTAGAGGAAGAATGCGAATATGTGCATACATAAGTTAAGCATCTGTCCCTCAGTTTCTGTTCCTACCGTTTAAGAAACAACAACGCTGTTAGTGGGACACGCTCGAAACACGCCAAAGCAAAGAAATCTAAATAATCGAAATAAAACAAATAATCGGTTTATAAACCCTAACAATTTCACATCCTGCAAATTCAATATCGGATTGGACAGCTTTTGGGGTGACCCCAACTCGTTGTAGGTGAAGGTATCAGAAGTTAAGCGTTATGCTCCCTTGATGTTCCGAAGGTGCTACTGTAAATAACGGGGATGGTGATGATCAAAGATGGAGGGTAAACACCTACCCTCGGCGCGATTCTGCCATAGAAATGAAAAGATCAAGACAGAATGAAAACGGCACGCATTTCTTGAATTTGAGCAGCAAGTTGCCGAATGAGTGAATCACAGCGAGCTTTGTGCCACCACAATCAGTCCACGTTCATTCCGAAGAAAGGCCCGTAAAGCGAAACCGCTTGTGCGTCATGCTTGAACTTTACGACCGCAGGAGGTGTCTGGGAAGTGTCCCAAACGCTGGCGTCGGGAGCGGGTCATCGCGGCAGCGTCATCAATCTGACGACACAGCCCATATTTCACGGCTGGCGACCACACCATTGTTGTGGACAACGCCCAGAAGCGCGCTGTTCCCGGGGACGTGCCCGGGTCTTCGGAACAAACACACTGACCCGTCGGCCCCTAGTCAGCCGGCACTTCGACACGGGGCATGGCAGGCATCCGTGGCGCGGGCGCGTCCCAGTTCTGGAGGAGTGGGGCGTGGTGGCCGCGCAAAACTTACAGTTCTGCGATGACTACTGACTCGTCGGCCAATAATCGAGCCGCTCGTGTTATTTGGACTGTGGTTTCTCGCTGACTTCCTAAGGAAATCGAATTGGCGCGAGAGTTGGCCACATTTCGGCGATTGATTGGCTGTTTACTGCCATTAACTAACTGATTAAGCACTCTGCACAGAAAACAAAGTCGCTCTTTCCAGTTGACTAGGTAAATTAACGAGCCGAGAAAAGAGGGCAAAACAGAGGAATTTGCCCCAGATTCCTACTTTTTGAGAGAGAGTTAACTACCAAAGACCCACATGGGCGTGTCGAACAGTTCAAAACCTCAAATTACGTTGCTTTAAGTTGTCGCAGCAGTTTATGTAAAAAAATGCTCTATTCAGTAGGGAATATGGGAAGAAGGTGACTTTAGTAGGGTTCCCATAGCCTTTAGAAGCCACTTTAAAGTTTTAGTTTTTATCTCAAATGTGTCCAGAGGAGGTACTTCTGGGACCACTATCAATCCTTTGACACCTTTACAAGCCCTATCAAATCCTCGCCCAATCAAAGAGGTACTATAACGGCCACTTAGCTTGAACACCCATCATCATTGACTTGAACAATTGAGTCAACGACAAAACATATTACACGTTCCAGAAACTGAGTTGCAGGAGTGAAAATTACCAGCTCCCTTTGCGCCTTTAGTAATGCAATGTACGTATGCTAACCAGTAACGGAGGCAGAATCACATACCCGAAGGAGGGTGGGG
>JARK01001348.1:2584385-2597309 GCA_000688135.1 Ancylostoma ceylanicum | reverse complement strand
ACGCAGAAAGTGGGCGGGAGGGGGGGGGCGTGGGAAAAAACTGGGGTCTCCGCCGTTTTGGGGACCCAGACGGAAAATAAAATTAATAAAAATATTAATTTTAATAATAGATAATAAATAATCAATATTTTAAGAACAGTAATAAAAATAAACAAATAAAAATAAACTAATACAAGATTTTTATTTGCATTGTAAAGTAACTTCAAAAATTTGGCGACCTCTCGGGTCTCGGGCCCCCCGCCGCCTCCCCACCCCCCTGCGTCCGCCACTGGTATACATGTAGTAAATGAGTTATCGTCCTTTCACGCGGAATCTTCTCTGCTTATGCAAGGAAAGGCTACCTCAAACGCTGATTACGAACATCAACACTATTCTTCTTAAAATTGCCGTTTTCCTTCCGAAATAAGCATTTGCTTCCATTTCCGGGCGATTATTTCGAAAAATTAAAACAGAAACAAGGTCACTGTACGAAATTGATGCTATAATAATGTTCAGCCCCGTGAAAGCCACCGCCACGCAAAGCCTTAACTGGAATTTTTTTTCGAAATTTTTAGTTCGTGGAAGTGGAAAAGTGCCGTTTGCTGTGTGTGAAATCAGCCTATTTTTGAATAACACCCTAGGCTTACAGGAAAGGCCAATCACGATTGCCACTCCCGCTGCTGCAACATTCACGCGGCGCGGGCGAGGCAACACCCAACATCCACAGCGCTCACCCGCAGCGCGGCCGCGGGAGTGGCAATCGTGATTGACGTTCCCTGTACACGTCAACTTACACATATTGTCAAGGTAGAAACGCGCGGATGTCATCTCCAGTCGTCAAAAATCCAAAACAAAGGAGTATTAGAGTGGGCAAGAGAGTGCGCAAGATAAGGACTTCAACGCTTCTGACTTCTGTGCACATGGGTGGTCCACTGCTGCTTCAATACCACGAAGATAACTGTTTCCGATTTTATTTTCAGTGCTAGTTGTTTTAGTCTTACTCCCTCAAAAAAAGGTGGAATTTTCAAGACAGGTAAAAATATTTGTTTTTAACTATAGGAACTTGAAAAGAATTATCGACCTCAAACGAGGGTATTCAAATGATTCCTTAAATGTGGAGGAGGTGGAGGAAAAATATGTTTTCATTTGATCAGGTTTATGCTAAAATAATGCGCATTTTTCATTGCATCTTTTCCGACGCAGAAAACTTCGAGTTGTCATAATCAGGTAATCCGGCCTCTATCAGTCATAATCAGGTAACCCGGGCCCTATCAATAAAATGGATCCTGTACTCCTACCCAGTGCTGTCCAGCCACAAGCCGCACACCAAAAACTCCACAGGTTGGAGCAATTAGGCTGGGAAGTTCTTCATCACACAGTATAGTCAGTAAACTTCTTGCTTACCAAACACCACTTTCTCGAGCATCTAAACGACCTTATGGTGTTAGAACTTCTTCTAGGACTGAAATTGTAAGAAAATCAACTTCCGGGAGTTCGTCTATCCTAGAAGGCTCCGTTCCAAGTTCGGGGTGGTAGGAGAACATCTACATTATTTCCAAAGGTTTGGGAATTATAATGGTTCTTAACATCATTGGAAACATTAAGTTGTGAGCGAGTTATGGGCCCAGGAAATAAAGGGTTGAAAATGCGCAATATCTTTGCACCAACCTAATAGTATGAAACACAGAGAAGCGAAGTCCATCAGTGATTCACGTGCACGTACATATCGGTGGTACGGTTAGTCAATTACAGGCAATGTGAAGGAAATATTTATTTATTTATTTATTTATTTATTTATTTATTTATTTATTTATTTATTTATTTATTTATTCATTTATTTATTTATTTATTTATTTATTTATTTATTTATTTATTTATTTATACATCGTAGTTCATGTGCTTGATACCGCAACAGTTCATAGGACAAATAAGCATCAGTGAGCAGTGTTGATTGCACGGAAAAAGAAAAGGGGAAAACGAATGGGGGTTTTCTGAGTAATTTAGATAATAATGCTTTACTAAGTCATGCTGCCAAACATAATTTTTTTTTGGTCTCGATATCAGAGTATCAGTAGGCAGAAAGAAAATATGAGAGCCGTTGCATGGTCAGAGAAGTGCGAGCCCCTCAAACACGCATCGTAAAGCTCCTAGCAGGAAGTTAATTGATACAACTGTTATAAAGAACCGGTTAATTGGTGGGAGGGTAGACTTAGTCAATCGCTTTGGAACGTACATATTCAGCATCAAACACATGAGCCCATACTGTGGCAAACGTATCCGCGCTTCATTAATTTTAACAGAGAAAACCCGAATGAAATCGAGAAATTATTGGTCGGGGTGTGAAGATCCTCGAAGTTCACATTATATTATATAGGCCCCGCCCAGTGGCAAACACGATGGGTGCAGGTTAATCTCGTCGTAACCCCGTGTGCAAACAACACAACCAGAGTTGCACGCGCGCCAGCATGATCGGCAGCGATCAAGCAGCTCCACCAGAGATCGCTGGCAGCTTCGCGTTGGGCTTTTGATCCAGGAAAGATATCACCGAAAAGAGAACTTCCATGGATGAGCGGAAGTAGAACACTTCAGATTGAAAAAAAAAACTCCTCTGGATAGAAAACTGGGTAGACGGGATTGCATCTAGGGCTAGCCTAAGTACGACAAGATCTTCCAGAAGCTTGAGTATTCAAGCTTAGAGCATGCCCACATTGATCTATTGGGTTGGGCAATAAGTTCGTGCGGTTTTTCAGGGGCACTAGAAGTACTACTTTTCACGAACAACATAAATTGCAACATGTGATTTATATAGCCCCATTACTCCGCTATTAATGCTATCAAGAGACGGAGCAGCTCCCCGGTTCCCTTTCCATGAAAAGCCACATTGTTTGGAACGACCAAATTTGTGACTCTCAACTGCATCTTCTCAATGGAACTCTAGAAATTGCCCAAGGAAATAACCAAAATATGTAGCTAGGGATTGCTTCAGGCTTGTAGAGGTTGTATGAGTAAGTTTACGTTTTATTCTAGAATGTAGGACACCGTTTTAATGGAATTTGGCCGGAGGTAGCGCGCCTTCTTAATATGCGGGGTCACCTCGTACTGAGCTCCTCGAAGTTTTTTTCGGGAAATGAATCAGTTAAACTTAGTTTTCTCTAGAATTCAATATTCTTAGTGTTTCTTCTTCATATCTGGAGCAAAACCTGGCGCTTAAACGTCTCACTGTTCTTCAAACTCCACTTTTGGAAGGGGGACATCTTCTGGGCTGAAATTAACCTCTCTAAGGTGAGCATCTATTTTTGCGCCGTTTTTTCAACAGTAAGGGCTTCTCTTAACATGTCGTTGATAGCAGTTGCCTTTTGAATTGCATTCGATCCACGGTAGAAGTCAAATAGTAGGAGTGATCGGTGGTAGTCGTCTTTGTCGGAATGGTGCTTCACACTCCAGGCGTTAGAAAATGAGGTGCGGCGACAATTGAGGAAATCGGCTTGAATATTTACAAGGAGTAAATCAAGGTCTACAAAATGGTTACTGAAACGCACTCAAACAATGTTTGGTTCCCAACAAAAAATTAAGATGAAAAAACCGCACGAACTTATTGCCCAACCCAATACATACTGATTGGGAAGAAGGAGTTCTACTTATCCTTGATCAATCTGCACCAGAATAAGTCGTATCGTGTAGTAAACTGAGTTCAGAATAGGACTATGCCGAAATAAAGATAGTGGGCATACGGTAAGCGTCGATTAAAGTGCGTTTTCCGCGGACCTGGAATTTACGCTGCGCGACCGCGCCGCTAGCTATAAGATCACCGCAGTAGTAGGAGATTTTTCGAGAAAGTTTTTAAAATAGTTTTTCATCACATTTGATACCAACTACCAAGAAAACCAACTAATTATCAAGGGAACCCCCTGGTCTGTTGTTGATTCCAGTGCGAACGGCGCGGTCGCATTGCGTGCTCCCGAGCCAGTGGGAAACGCTCTTCCAACGACGATCACTGTAGGTATGCGAAGAAAAAATGTGAATATGAGTGTCTATTGGAAAATTATAAAAAATCCTTCCGGATCAAAAAAAAGTACAGGAGTTTATAATAGATCCGCCACTTTTATTCACTTCAAGCTTGCTAGCTTACGACGTGTTGCTTCTGACTGTGTCAAAAGCTCCATAGCAATATACATAGCACTCTTGTTTAGTGGTATGTAAATCCAACAACGAGCAGCAATTGTTTTCTAGTGTTAGTGTAACAATGAAACAACCCATGCAGATCTTACACCCTACACGATTATGAAGTAACTCCGGCTAAATTTGACGTGAATCTTGTCTTTTTTCTCTGTAAAACAGTTCTCTACATGTCCGTTGCAATCCAAATTTACCTCAGCATAGATTCGGTCCAACCCAAAATCCTCAAGAATCCATCTTTTCGATTACATGTTCACGTAATGATGTGCATACTTACACATACCTCACTGTACGAAGCAAATGATGTGAAATATCTTTCTCTTGTAAGACTAGCTCACCTCTTCTACCCCATGCTCAGCAAGTGGTCAGTTTCTTTTTCGCTGTCCACCTAAGCTAAGTGCAGGCCAGAGATCGAAAGGACCACCTTTGTTTGTTGTACTAACGAAACTGTCTCGACAGTTCCCGAGCAAATGAACCTTCCGCGCCCTCAGCTGCGTCTCTGTTGATCTTCTCCCTTTTGCCAACAACCTTTTTTTTCTCGATAAACATGCGCGACCTGTCTTGAACCCGCCTGAATTGTCCCGCCATTTGGCCCTGAACCAGATGCGAGATCGAGGCAGCCATCGGTACTGAATACACAATATGACGGCAATAAAACGCGGCATTGTGTCGTGCTGCTCCTGCTCTCAATTCACTATCTCAAGCTGAAAAACCCTTAATGATTGCTATAACATCTTGCCTGCATCTGCTTGTCTATTTCGCATAGAGAACTAGTTTCTCCAATGAATTCCACATACTGTTTATGTACTTTTTCTGCAGCGGCAGTTCTGGCAATTTCGCAAACACCAACGATCAGGCCAATGCAGTCGAAGGTGAAAAGGCATGTAGAGGACAAATTATTGTTGTTGCAGTTCACGTCATAATCCACAGTCTACAGTATCTCCGCAGTCTTCTTTAAAAAAGAAAACAAAATAGTCTGCTGCTCGAATTTGCGTTCTTTCCGTTCTATTCTTACAAATTTGCTAAACTGAAGTGCATCAAAAACTCAAGCGGGCGTAATTGGATAGTTTACATACGTATTTAGCAGTGGCGGACGCAGAAAGTGGGCGGAAGGGGGGAGGGAGTGGAGGAGGCGTGGGAAAAAATTGGGGGCTCCGCCATTTTGGGGATCCAGACGGAAAATAAAATTAATACAAATATTATTTGTTTGATAGATATGTTGAAGACTCCGATGCTTTATATGTTTACTGGCCAGCTCTCGGCATTAATGCCTTTGTCAAACCTTAATGTTACCAACAAATCGCTATCCCATCATAAGCTAGCAAGCATGCAAAGTACAATAACAATAACAATACCAAATGGCCGATAGTTAACAACCCTTTCGATTTCGGAGCCAGTGATGGATGTTACCTACATTTGGTAGCTTAGCTAACACGTGAACACAACTTAACATGAGCAACCAACCTCACCCCTACGCTGTTAACTATAAAATAAGACTGTCGCGGAAAAGCTAAAGATATTAAGGCGCTTATACTTAAAATCAAGCAATCAATCGCAACACTTGTTGATTTTGGGGTTGTGTCTCTTTATTTCAACCGCGTCCATGATTTTTCTTTCTAAAGTTTGTGTCAGATGTCGGTGAATGACGGTTACTCTCAAAGTTGGAGCGCGCTCAGTTGTGTGTTTCAAGGTGCGATGCCTTGAAAAGCTTTCCGACGGGTAGGAGGCAGGGTTCGTTAACGCCCTGCGGTGTTCATCCAATCTCCTTCGTAATGGTCTCATAGTCTCTCCCACATATTTCTTCTCCACAACCATCACACTTGATGGGGTATACCGTACCCCGTAGCTGACAGATCTTCTCTTCGTTACAATACGACAGTCAACCTGGGGGCACCTTTCTTCGTGGATGCGGGTCAGGGATGAGCGGAATTCCGACTTCCGACTTCCGAAAAACGCGAAAAAAGCCGGAAGTTTTCGAAAGTTCTAGGAGTTTTTTTTTGGACATTGAACAAATTGCATTTTCTCGCATGAGCTCCCACAGAGGCAGACGCAGATGGAGGGGAAGTGGAGAGGGTGGGGGAAGTGCTAAAAACACTTTGCAGTAGGTCAACTTGATTTCATGGCTTTCGTTATCAATTTTATAATTTATTAGGGTGATTCATAAGTTTCAGGAATATTTCAAATGCTTTCCTAAAAGGGCAACAGTTCGCGATTTTCCTTTGTAATGAATCACTGTGACCCTACACGGTATAGCAACAAATGCCCAGGCTGCGGTTGTCCCTATCATACTGTGATCGGCTCTACAACAGATAATGACGGCAAACGGATTTCAGTTAATTTTTTGACATTCAGTCGTTTTTTCTCTCAACAATGCTGGAGATTACCGTTTGCCTGCTATTCTGAAAGAATATCGCTCATGCGACGCAAAAGAGGAAGAAGAAGTTTTATCTTCAACTTGGCGTGCTAGAACAATTCCAAATTCATTTGCTGGCGACCCCTGGCCTCCACACTTTGTGATTAATGCTCTACAAAAACCCAGCATATTGAGAGCCAAAAGCTCTCATGTAACCTATGTCTGGGCTAAATATCTCTGAATAGTAGTGCCATGTGATATTTGGTTTCAAGCAGTAAATCAAGAGAAAAGCAACAAAGACCTAAAATGGTCAGAAACGCAATTTTGCTACCTTTCTTGAGTTAAAAAAGGATTGCTTCCAAGTGCAGTGAAAGAACAACCCCGTTGTGTTGTAGAGCGAACTTCATTTGCGCTCTGGAACTTCAAGAAAATCTATAGGAAGATTCCTAAAACTTACGACTCACCCTAATAAAACTTGATCGTCTGATGTTAGAATAAGCACTCAATTTTGCTTTTGAATTTTCGCCCAACAAATATATAATAGAATGAAGGAAACTCGAGCTATTCAACTTATATACTTCTCCCTGGCTGCCCAATAATGCCTCCGCCACTGACTGTCACTGACTTCTGCGCAGTTTTTGAATAAGAAATCGGCGCTATGTACACTGCATTTTTCTAAATCTGTAGGAGAGGATCGCACATATTTTTTATTTATTTTCTATTACCTTAATTTATTAGCTCCACAACTTCTCAATATTATTAGGAAGAGCGTGTTTGATGAACTCTAGTGAGTTAACCGCTGCATACACCTCTGGGTATCCATATGCATACACGTACATACATACACATACGTATACACCTCTTCACTTGTGCCCTCTGTACTTCCGACTTCCGACTTCCGGTACTTCCGATATTCCGGTGATTTTTGGAGCTTCCGACTTCCGAGTTCCGACTTCCGAAATTTCAAATCTGACTTCCGCTCATCCCTGATGCGGGTAGAAGTCAAGAGGTGCTTCAGTGTCGGCGGTGGGTGAAACACAAGTCTAATGGGTGGCCCCGACTGTCTCACCACTTTGTTGACTGCTTGTGCTGGTTGGTCTCCCAAATAAGGAAGGATTAGTGGAATCCCATCCGGTGTTGAGTGTGGGAGCCAGATAGCGATTGTGGCAGGATCCCCGCTATAACCGTTCTCTTCAAGTATGCGTGCTATCGTCATCTCTACTATCGAGTCTATAGCTGTGCACAACTTGTCCTTCGTCCTGATTAGATTTCTGACCACATTCGATTTGATAAAGTGTGGGTGTGCGCTCCTTGCATGTACCAAAATGTTGTCTGATACCTCCTTTTTGTGCCACACATGTTCCTTCTGACCACCAATGAATCAAACCTTAGTATTCAGAAAAGGGAGATAACCTTCGTTATCAGGCCTCTCCATCGTGAACCATACATTTGGATCAAAAGAGTTCAGCTTCTCGAACAAGATTTCAACATCTACTTCAGTCGTACCCATCACAAACACGTCATCAATATTTATCTTGCGAAGAAGGATGCCCGGAGTCAGGGTCATTCGTTCGACGTGGTCCAGGAATATTATTGCCAGTAGAGGAGCGATACGGTTTCCCATGGCCAAGCCTCGTCTTTGCTCATAGAATCGGTTTTCGAAGCGAAAGACATTCCAGGATAACACAGAGTTTATCATGGTTGTGATATCGTCTGCGTTGAAACCCATAGTCGATATTTGGCCTTCGTCCTTGAACGTCGGAACGCTGACCGGTAAGACGAGGGAGATCGCAGATTTCATGAAACGAAGGAGGATTCACGTTCTGTGTCTGCAGGAGACGAGATGGAAAGGGTCCAAAGCCAGAGAGATCGGAGACGGCATCAAGTTGTTTTATCACGGACTTGAGGCAAAAAGGAATGGTGTGGCAATCGCAGTATCTGGGCCCTTAAAAGAACATGTGTCGTCTGTGAATCGTGTTAGCGATAGGATAATATCCCTTCGAATCGCTACCAAGGACGGTTTCTGGACAGTAGTGTCCGTATATGCTCCGCAGTGCGGCTGTACCGAGGCTGATAAGGAGGCATTCTACGAGGAGCTCGACGACGTCATTAGAAGTGCGCCTGAAGGGGACTACGTGACTGTTGCAGGAGATTTCAATGGTCATGTAGGGCAAGATAGACAGGGTTTCGAAAGAGTTCATGGAGGAATAGGTTTTGGAAGGAGAAATCAAGAAGGTGAGAGGATCATTGAGCTGGCTGAAGCGCACGATCTTGCGATTGCAAGCACCTTCTTCATAAAGAGAGAGTCTCAGAAGATTACGTATTGCAGCGGAGGTCGGCAAAGTGAGATTGACCACATCCTCGTTAGAAGACAATTTCTGAAAACAGTCAAGGATGTGAAGACCATCCCAGGAGAGGAAATCGCAGGACAGCATCGACCTGTGGTGGCGGATGTATGCATAGCTTTACCGAAGCAAACCAAAGCTGTACGAGAGCCACGTATCCGGTGGTGGAAGCTGACAGGTGAAACGCAGAAGACATTCCGTGAGAAGATTGCCGCTGTCGGTTTGCCAGATCCCTGCGGTCTCATAGACCCTGTGTGGGCTAGCGCTGCAAGTACTATCCTGACGTGTGCTAGGGATACACTAGGAGAAACTAAAGGTGGAAGGAGAGGAGATAGGGCAACGTGGTTCTGGAACGAAGACGTGCAAAAAATGGTTAAGGCTAAGAAGGATGCGTACAAAGCATGGCAGAAGACCAAGTCCCTCTCTATGCTGGCGGAGTACAAGTTAAAGAAGAAGGAGGCGAAAGCTGCGGTAGCTCGTGCTAAAAACGCTGCCATGGACGAACTATACGATAAGCTAGAGAGCTCACAGGCTGAAAAGCACGTGTTCCGACTAGCGAAAGCACGCCGAAGGGCATCCCTGGATGTGACTGAGGTCAGAGCTGTCAAGAACGAAGACGGTGAAGTTCTGAGAGATGCTGTAGCAGTCAAGGAGCGGTGGAGAGCGTATTTTGAGCAGCTTCTGAACGAAGAGTTCTCAAGAAAGGAAAGAAATTCCGCGGAACCAGTAGCTGGGCCGATACAGCCTTGGACAGTCGACGAGGTGAGAATGGCTATGAAGAAAATGAAGGCTGGTAAAGCCTCAGGTCCAGATGGAATTCCTGTGGAGGCGTGGAGGTCTCTCGGCGAGTTAGGAGTGCGGTGGCTGACCATGTTCTTCAACAACATCACAAGGTCAGAGAAGATTCCAGAGGCGTGGAAAGACAGCATCATTGTGCCGATATTCAAAAGAAAAGGTGATGCGATGAATTGTGCGAACTACAGAGGTATAAAGCTCATCGCACATACGATGAAGATCTACGAACGCCTTCTGGATATGCGGCTGAGAGATATGGTGGAAATTGCATCAGATCAGTTTGGATTTGTCCCAGAGCGATCGACAATCGACGCCATCTTTATCGCCCGTCAAGTGATGGAAAAGTATCGCGAAAAGAATAAGCCATGCCATCTCGCATTTCTGGATTTGGAAAAAGCGTATGACAGGTTGCCGCGCGCAGTGCTTTGGGAGGTGATGAGAGAAAGAGGCATTCCAGAGTGCATGGTGAGGACAGTCCAAGTCATGTATGACGGATCAACAGCAAGGGTGCGCACCTCACATGGAATAACATCAAAGTTCGATATAACGGTGGGGGTGCACCAAGGTTCAGCCTTGAGCCCATTCCTGTTCATCATGACATTGGATACAGTGGTGAAACATCTCTTGGAAGGTCCACCATTCACACTGCTCTATGCTGATGATGTCGCGCTAATCGCAGATTCGAGAGCAGAACTCCAGCTCAAGATTCAGAAGTGGCAGTCAGCTCTGGCGGACGCGGGTCTGAAGCTGAATCTGAGGAAAACTGAGATCATGAGCAGCTTAGGTGGAGACGACGTCGTGCTAGACGCAAACGGTACTGCTTTCACACAAACCGAACAGTTCCAGTATTTGGGAAGCATCTTAAGTGCTGACGGAACAGTGGATGCAGCAGTTAGAGGACGGATTGCCTGCGCATGGTTGAAGTGGAGGGAAGCAACAGGAATTCTCTGTGATCGAAGGTGCTCGAGGGTGTTAAAAGGGAAGATCTACCGCACTGTGGTGAGGCCGGCGATGATGTATGGCAGTGAGTGCTGGCCGGTGACGAAGGCGCACGAGAGGATGTTGAACACGGCGGAGATGCGCATGCTTAGATGGGCATGTGGACTTACGCGACGTGATAAGGTATGCAATGAAGACATAAGAACAATGATGCAGACGGCGCCCATACAGCGAAAACTGCGTGCACAGAGGTTGCGGTGGTTTGGACACGTTATGAGAAGATCACCACTACACCCTACCCGGCAGGCCTTGGAGATGGAAGTTACCGGAAAGCGCCCCAGAGGCGCACCGAAAAAACGATGGAAGGACACCGTATGCAAGGATATGAGAGAGCTTGGAGTCACCAAGGATGACGCTCAGGATCGAGATCTATGGCGCAGAAGAACCAAAACAGCGGACCCCGTGAATGCGCGGGATAGACGCTAAGGAGAAGAAGAAGAAGAAGAAGAAGAAGGAGAAGAAGAAGAGGAGCGATACGGTTTCCCATGGCCAAGCCTCGTCTTTGCTCATAGAATCGGTTTTCGAAGCAAAAGACATTCCAGGATAACACAGAGTTTATCATGGTTGTGATATCGTCTGCGTTGAAACCCATAGTCGATATTTGGCCTTCGTGTTGTTCGAAGAGGAAAATCACAGATCTTATCGCACCGTTGTTATCGACGTATACAGTGATACCACAGCTGGCATAAGCTGCTGTGGGTGGTAGTTGGCATTCCGAAAGTGAGGACAAAATGCTTCCACTTTCATTATATGTGCTCCGACAAACTGAAGCAAAGATGAAAGCAGCTGCACTAGAAGCCAACTCAATCTGTCTGAGGGGCTACCACAAGATGACACAATGGGCGCGCTTTGATAGTGCTGGCGAAAAGATGGAGATGTGCAACTGACGCTGGTAGTTTATGCGTTTTCACCAAGCAGTAGAACGTAGGCACAACTGGGCACGAATCCGAGAGAGCTTTAGCAACATTTTGGCCGAGTCTCGGCTTTAACACAGCTGATATGGTCTCCCTTACTTTCTTGCATGTACTTCGAAAAGCAGCGACAGTGGTCTCAGCATAGGTCGTTGAGTCAGACAGCATCTGATTAACGATCTCCTTATCCAGTGATTGTGGTAAGACAACAAAAGATCCGCATTCATCTCCAATCATGTATCGTAACCTGTCTTTCAACCGAATGAGCTTTTTGAATCCTCTTTGCTCAATCATCGTCAAATTACTTTGGTACTTCTGTGTTGCTTCGTTTTTGTAGATTCTTCGCATTGCAAGCTCAAGGATTTCAACCTTCGAATCGACGCTGGGGATGGAACAAGGGCGCCGGATTCCTCGTGGTGGGAAAGGCATCAAACACAGGAGTGTTGATTCTCGATCAAGTACTGTAGGTCCTCTCTGCATTCTTGAACGTAATCGGTGGGCAAAGTGGTGAACGAGTGCTTCGTCGATCGTAGCGTTGGTTACCCTTTGGGAAATAGCGAAAGAGGGCCCAAGATGTAGGACGGCTACCATATCATTGTCGATTTCACTAGTACCGATAACAACATGACGCTTAGCAGGAATCGCATACATTCTCATGAAAGTTGAACGTATTTGCGGTTGAGATCGTTCTCGCAGTTTCCCCAGTTTTTTCTCCAAGCGGCACTTTTCCTGTTGACGTAAGCGTTCACAAATGATCTGGTTGATCCTTTCCTGAATACCAATGTTCGATTCATTGGTGGTCAGAAGGAACAAGTGTGGCACAAAAAAGAGGTATCAGCCAACATTTTGGTACATGCAAGGAGCGCCCACCCACACTTTATCAAAGCGAATGTGGTCAGAAGTCTGATCAGGACGAAGGACAAGTTGTTCACAGCTATAGACTCGATAGTAAAAATGGCGATAGCACGCATACTTGAAGAGAACGGTTATAGCAGGGATCCTGCCACAATCGCTGCCTGGTTCCCACACTCAACACCGGATGGGATTCCACTGATCCTTCCTTATTTGGGAGACCGACCAGCACGAACAGTCAACAAAGTGGTGAAACAGTCGGGACCATCCATTCTTAGATAACAGAACAGCCCAATGGCAGCACGAACGCGTTTCTCCAGCAGTAATACTTCGGTTTCAAGCCCCAAATTGGGCGTGGCCTTTCCCCCCATTGCTGCCATCGTCCCCTCCACTGCTGCCATCGTCCCCCCGATTGCTGCTAAAATACGGGAGCACGTTAATGGCAGCACATGAATCTAGGATGGCAGCAATGTCAGAGCTGGAACGCAGCCATATCCTGCGTTAGTCCTGCCAT
>JARK01001348.1:2572881-2583533 GCA_000688135.1 Ancylostoma ceylanicum | reverse complement strand
GGGCCACGGTTTAATCCGGGCCTCAGCCGGCCAGACAAGCCCCGCAGAGCTTGCCTAGTCTCCGCCGGAGCGGAGACACGACTGAGCTCTGACGTTCAACGACCGGCTTATATACACCTCCCAGGGGGCGGGACATCACGTGACAATGAGGGGGATGAACGCAGGTTCAACGGAACCGTGGTTGACCTGGCAGCAAGCTGCCCCCTTAACGCAGCCGAAACACAGGGTTTGCTGCTCTCAAAACTAGGAACGCAGCAATTCTTGATCATGCAGCAATGTCTGCCTTCCACTTCCTGGGGGCGTGGCTCAGCAGGTTCTGCTGCGTTTGCCTTGCCCAGTTATCAGAGTTAGACTTGTGTTTCACCCACCGCCGACACTGAAGCACCTATGGTTTGACAAAGACATTAATGCCGAAAGCTAGCCAGTAAACATATAACGCATCGGAGTCTTCAACATATCTATCAAATAATTGAAGTATGAAGCTCAGAGACAGAACAGTATTGAAAAATAATAATTTTAATAATAAATAATAAATTGATTGTTTAAATTCAATTGTTATGCCTCACAGTTTGTTGTCTGAGCACCTTTATTTGACCTGACGTTTCAACAGATCGTCGTCTTCAGAGGCCTGAAAGTGATTCATGTTTACCCGAATTTGCAATTCATCCCATCAAGCACTTCCTCTACCAGTGCGTTCAATTTGGATTAGCTAGATCACAATGAGGTCCTCAGTAGAATGCTCCTAGCGGAGATGGATTTCCGCCTCAAATAGTCACATTAGGCGCCCCCCACCCCGCGTCCGCCACTGGTGTTTAGCTTCCTCTTGTTTTGAGCTGCTTTTTAACCATTAGGTTGATGCAAAAGAAATGGCGCGTTTTTGGGTTGGCTATATTTTTTCTCCACGACTCTAATAGACGGCAACCTTGGCGGACGACATAACACCTATGGTTAGCGAGGACCATTGCTTATTGTATGGGCAGGTCCCCGAAGTCCTGCGCTTAGGATTCGGAAAAATGAGAACCGAATAACGAGATAAACTTCGTCTTCAGGTCGTCATGTTTGACCTTTTTTTCTTGTAGTATAAAGGATTCTGAAGCTGGGGACATTGACAGAAATGCGACAATTTTCCTGTAGAGGATTATGACTGCTCATATGTCCACCACGGAAGTTATCAAAATTGGAGCCAGCCCTTGGAAGTAAATTTTGGTGAAAAGATGTGATGCAGAAAATGCGCTCTTGAGCATCTTTAGCGTTTTTCTAGCAGACCCCTTGCGAGTTTCTGTTGCAATTAACAGCAGCAGGTATTGTGGAGGGTGTTGTTTCTAAAAGGCGGCTTGGAGAGAATTACCCACCAAGAATCCTAAAAATACTAAGGGAGAACCTTCGAAAAGTGCTCGTCGCTGTTTCACCAACAGCGATCCCGTTGCGCCAGGCTCCCATGTGGGTTATATACTGACGTCCTGACCTAACACAAAAAAGGTATTTTGGACTGTGTTGCTCGTGGTATTACAGAAAAATCCTCAAAATCCAGAAATCAGGAGACGGGATTTTCGGAAACTTTTTCCGTGGTTCCCAGCCCTAGCCGACACCGCACGTACGCATAGATGGAAAGAGCTAGTTTTGCTCTACAAGACTGTAACTATAACTATTTGTCATACTAAGTCCAAACCAAATTATATCATTTTGAAAAAAAGTGCGCCATTTCTTTTGCATCAACCTAATAATTCACACGTTTTACTTTCAATCCATCTTGGCGCTGAGACTTTTTCCTTTTTCAATAATGACGAGGTTACTATACAAATCTATTAACTGCAGGTGTCATAAGTTCCTGTACATAGTTTGTTAGCTTACTTCTCTGCAGTAGTAAAATGGTTTCCATCGTGCTAGGTATTGCTTGAGAGAACTGAATTTGCTCCATTTTCCGGTAACAAAGGAGTCTTGAATTATTGCAGGATTGGGAAAAATCGTCGGGAACTTTCAATGCAGATTTTTTACGTCGCCAAATGAACTGATCCAACCCACAATTTCCGAGCAGAAAAAGCTACAATAACAATTTTTGACAACGGTTTTGGGGGATAAAATATCTTACTCTCGGCGACGATTATAAGATGTATGCGCACAATTTGCTCAAATGTATTGGTAAGGGCATAGAACGAGGCTGTTCTTTCAAAAAAAACCGAGGCTATTCTGAATGTTTGGGTAAGAAAAGCAGGCCTTAGGTTTCGAGAAGCATGGCAGTCTATATATGGGCCTGCTCATAGTAGTGCATAGCCACATTTTTATTCAATTATAGTTTCCAAGCCGCGTTTACATCTTGACTCCTGTCTCGTCTTCAGGAGGAAAAGTTACTCGAGAGGGAATCTAGTGAAATTGGCCACCACTGGAAACATAGAGTAGCGGTTTTCGCTCTCATATTTCTCGTTATCAGGTCCTATGGGCAGAAAAGTCCAAATTTTCATTTTCTAATGCGGAATAGAAATAAGTTCATATGTGGCCATTTCGTTGATCACTCTTCTTGAAAAAATGTTTTATCCACAAAATGAGATCTCTTGGTGAGACTTCAACACGATTTCACTTTTTTACAACAAAATTTGCTCATATCTGCTAGAAAATATGTGTAAGCTGATCACCGGATAGCATCTGCCAAGATTACTTGAGGTCAATTTAACAGTGATCCTCCATCGTTGTTCCTGTCATTTTCGTACGTTTTCTCAGCCCTGTTAAGATAACAGCACTGCTGCTGATGATACTTTAATTCCAGGTGTCTTCACCTCGTTTTTGCGAGCAATTGTATTTGTCCAAAGATTTTTGACGCACCCAGTACATGACTGATTGTTACGTAGTCTTCTAATATCTGCTTCTTCGAATACTCCAAGCGTGTTCGAGCTAATCGCAGCGCAGTCGCTGGAGACATCATGGAGAAGAAGATGTGGATCTTTTTCTTCCTCCGAAGGTGATGCTCTCTCGTCGCCATATGAACCATATATCATGCCGCTTCGAATTCACTGGAGTAGGTCTTGCAAATATTACGACAACTTCACAAGACAGTTGCAAGATTCTAGCAAACCTTGAGCGACTTTATCAAGCATGAAGTCCTTGAGAACAAGGATGGGCTTCCCATCTTCTTTTCTCAAATTTTTGTTGGCTTTTGTGACGCAGGTGCGGAAGGTCCAATCGTGGAAAATTTCATGAAGTCGTTGGTCTGAGAAGATATTGGTGGAATGACTGCTCTATGTGGCTCAATTTGCACTGCACTCGCCGGACAGGAATTCTCCTCATCTTATCAGTTTACTCCTTCAATATTTTACTATGAAGACAACATCTCCTCCTGTACATAGAGAACTGAATCTGGAGCCAGATTACGTTGCAATCCTTTGCTGAGCCACAGCGATCTCCTGCATGTACATATTTTCGTAATACGCCCTTCTCTCACTTAATATTAGAGCTGCTAGATTTGGTATTCCTGCTACCACAGAGAAGAATTTGTTTGATGGCGATTCTTTCCGCAATTCAATGACTTCAATCGGCGATCTTCCGAACATTTCAGAAAGAATGGAAAAGGAAGTTCTCTGAGCAGTATTGCTGTTTAGGATACCAAAAACAACTTAGCGTAGGTCTCCAATGACACGTTGACAAATATGAAAAAAGCACCGCGCATTCATAGTTTTGCACCCTGTTATTGTTAGCAGTAAGCAACCAAGAGTTTCATAACACCATCACAAAAGCACGAATTAAAAAATCTGAAGATCAATTTATTGACTTTCTTAACTTTTCAGCAGTTTTGCCCTGGGACAGGGGGTCGTTTTTGTTCCTGTAGGGAGAGGACGGGAATGGTGACTCGAGAGCCAGGAGAGGATAAGCGCACGAGGAGTCGCTCCCCATGCACTCCCTCTCCCGCATGAAAGTGCTCGATAGAAGATTTTCATACCAGCCCTGCTTGAACAAACCTCACCGAAATTAACCACATGGGACCCGCAGTGTTGAAGGTTCTTCAGTCAAAGCAGACGACTTTTCAACCCGGCGGGGTCTAGCTGCCTAATCGCTAATGCGGTCTGATTTACCCAGAGGAGCATTATGTCGCTGATTGATATTGTTTCATTTCAAGGTTATTTAGTTTTGAATCGAAAGTTGATGACAGGGACAGAACTTATGTGTCAACCTTTTGAATTGTTGCTTCGTGCAAAAATATAACCCTACGTTAATACCTGTCCTCGTCTGGATTACAGCACTTGTTCTCCTTTCTCGTCGAGATATAAGATTGATGGAGAACTGGTAGCGGGGCAAAATTAATTCGATCAGTAGAGACACCTTAGTAGGTCTATTTCATTGAAAAAAAAACAATGCGAGTAAACTAGATTTATTTTAGGATTCTAGTCTTCACAATAACTACAGGCACTTCGATATGCACATATAAATCACTAGCAATGTGAAATAGCAATCTTAGTACAGTCTCATGCACTACTGAGCCAGATTCAAGTTGGTGACGCGTCGCCGAGCAGCCACAACCAAGGGAGGCAAAAACGGCAGGATCAAATTGGATCATTGGAAGAATTAATGCATTGTTTATATGTACATCGTAGAACACTCTTGAAGAGGTGTGAGTATTTGCTGACTTCTTATTTTGCTTGAAAAGAAGGCAGTTATGTCAAATTGCGATCTATTAATTCAGCCTCGTTGCTTCTGAGGGGCTATGCCCATGTACTTGCAGATGATCGACAACATGACTTCGTCAGCGCCGGCGCCAACAGAGTGCAGTCGGAGATCGCGATGCATCCGACACACCGGGTTCTCCCACGTGAATCCAGTTCCGCCCCAGAACTGAAAACGATCAGCTGTTCGCGCAAAAAAAACTTTCATTGTTTTGTTTTCTTACAGACGCTCGCCAAATCAGGGAGAGAAAACGAGAGCACCCACCTGCAAACAGCTGTCGGTCACGACCCGAGCCAGTCGGCCCGCCTTCAGCTTCGCCATTGAGGCCAGAAGTGTGACGTCGTCACCGTGAAGTCGTGACAGCACTGCTCTAGGAACGACGTTTATCGGGTGAATCTGGTGGAACTGGTACGCGTGGAGCAGTACCTGTATAGAAGGGCGCGGACGGCTTCGAGTTCTGACTGCAGCTCGGCCAGCGTGAAGTGCACAGTCTGGAAAGTGGTCTTTTGAAGATGGAGACATGGCTCGAAGAATGCTATGTAACAGAACCTGTTG
The DNA here is from genome assembly GCA_000688135.1 of Ancylostoma ceylanicum. Classification (NCBI taxonomy): domain Eukaryota; kingdom Metazoa; phylum Nematoda; class Chromadorea; order Rhabditida; family Ancylostomatidae; genus Ancylostoma; species Ancylostoma ceylanicum. Next base: position 2,578,328 of record JARK01001348.1, on the reverse strand, counting down.
GTTCAGAACAGTGCTGCCGAAGATCTTTCGCTCTCTCGCGTATTCAGCTGTCAGCGTGATGCATCGTTGCAGTGGCTCTAGCACTGAAATGGATGCACCCGTCAAGGACCACTTGAGATTCATGCCTTACTTACACACAGCAGCAGCTACCAGCCGCTCGTCTTGGAATTGCAGCATCTGGTAGACGAAACCTTGTCCTTCTTCGCCGATTATGTGCCGAGCTGGCACCTAAAGTGATCAGTAGAAATGTCACATATCGAGTAAGCTTTCTCGATAGTTTCATGGAGCTGAAACCATTATTATGTAGCTAAATTGAATAGTGAACAGTTTAGATATGGTAGGATGGTGCTATCTCGGAGCCTCATTCAGTATATAGCTTCTTCTTGTAGACAGTATAGACTCCTGTTTGATCTTTTTTATTGGCAAGCTTTCGGTGTTATAACACCGTCCTCAGGCCTACAATATAAACCAACATATCTACTAACACTCATACAATCACGGTAAACAAGGAGGATAGAGTGAGTAGACTGACCAGGCTGAGTGAGTAAGATGACAAACAGCTCAACAATAAGTCAGTAGAACAATGAGAGCTACAGAGGATGGCACATCAATGACATGGTCACAATCACGACCGCTCTGCGTGATATAGTCGCAATCACGGCCGCACTACGTGATAAGCCTGAGGGTATCCCAAAGCTCATCCCTATTGTTTATTTCGGGTCTTTCGTTCACCATCTTTCGCCGTTGCTCCTGCAGTGAATCAAGAACTCTTGAATTCAGTAATGTGCGGTTTCTATAAGTTTGCATATCAGGCTCGATGGCGAGAAAACTCTTCACCGACTGTTCCAGACAGAATTACTTCATTCATCACCTCCATTCCTTTCCCTCGAACATCGGTTTTAACACCAAAACCAGCTCCTGCCCTCGAACCTGCTCTGGCCTCGCTTGAACTGAACATCATGCAAGCCTACAAACGTCAGAGTTAAGCAAAGCCAGGATCAAACCTAACTGAACGAGAAAGACGCGGATTGAAAAAGTTGCTATATTTACGGAAGGAGCTCCGATACAACATAAGCGATAAAGGTGGAGACTTCGTAGTTCTGCCCCAAACACTGGACAAGAAACTCAGCCGCGAAGACCTTTCCGATTCAACAATATATGAAAGATCTTCCTTACGTGCCTTCGACAAGGTTTCGAACGATCTTCAAAATATAATACAATCAAACGAGTGCTAGGCAAGATACTGAATACGAGAAACGTCAAGCGTTTCATACAGACTCAGCCCACTATTCCGACCTACTATGCTTTGGTCAAAACGCACAAAATTCCTGTAGAGGTAGATCCGCAATGTATAAATGAAAAAGGAATCAAAGTGAGACCAATCATATCATCATGTGGCGGTCCATCAAATCGAATAAGCTGGCTTCTCGTCAAAATTCTGTCACCGCTCCTACAACATGTAGCAGCACACATAACAAATGTAGAAGAATTCATATCTGCCTTAAACCGTTGCGAGCTTCCTAACAATGCATGCTACGCAAGTTTCGACGCAGTCTCTCTATACACAAACGTCAACAACGATGAGGCAATTCACGCCATACTAGAACTTCTAAGCAGGCACCAAAACGAAGTTCACACTTTCGGACTATGACCTTCGAGACCTTCTAGTAGCTACGTTAGTATGCAACATCTTCCAATTCGACGGAGTGTTCTATGCGCAGAAACATGGTCTCGCCATGGGGTTGAGGATTTCACCGTTGCTGGCCATCGTCTATCTGAATCGAATTGAAAGAAAATCGCTCATCTCCGGAATTCTGTTTTATAAGCGATACGTAGACGATGTGTTTGTCATAAGTTCTAACGATGAGGAGTTACACACCATGCTTGAAAACCTGAACAAGTGTGACTCGAACGTCAAATTCACAACGGAACTGCCTGACAAAAACGGTTATCTCCTCTTCCTCAATACAAAAGTCCGAATAAGCAAAGGCAGAAAACAATTTCGGTGGCACAAGAAAACTCACTCGAAAAACGCACTACTACACTCTAGGAGTGCACATCCGATATATATGAAAGTTAATATGGTGCGAAATATCATTGTTACCAAGGAAAGGACTTGCAGCGAAGAATCAGAAGAAGTGGAAGACTCAGTTAAACAAAGCCTAAGAGAAAATGGTTACACAACTTTAGAGGCAAGATCTTGGCGCCCATATTCCGTTGCAGGAGGTATACCACTTGTGCTACCTTTTGTGAACGAACAGTGTGCGAGGGACGTCAACCGAATCGTGCGATCGTCAGGTCTCCCAATAAAACTGATTTTCCGACCTCCACCTAATCTGAAGAGCTTGCTGGCATCCTCGCGGATCTATGAAGAAAAATGTGGCCGGAACAGTTGCACATATTGCACGGAAAGAAAAATATGTCAACAACAAGGAACAGTGTACATGGTAACATGCGAAGGGTGTGGTGAAAAGTATGTTGGAGAGACAGCACGACCTCTCCACAAACGGATCGATGAACATCTACGAGCATTGCGGAATCATGCTTCCTACCCAAACAGTAGCTTTTCGCATCACCGCACCCTACGCCACACACGAGAAGATCCGCCTGGAGTTAGAGTTACGGTGCTGCACCGCTCACTAAGAAGTCCCTTGGAAAGGAAGCTACTAGAGGCTCTGGAGATAAAACGTATCACGCCCGAAATAAACAATAGGGATGAGCTTTGGGATACCCTCAGGCTTATCACGTAGAGCGGTCGTGATTGCGACTATATCACGCAGAGCGGTCGTGATTGTGACCATGTCATTGATGTGCCATCCTCTGTAGCTCTCATTGTTCTACTGACTTATTGTTGAGCTGTTTGTCATCTTACTCACTCGGCCTGGTCAGTCTACCCACTCTATCCTCCTTGTTCACCATAATTGTATGAGTGTTAGTAGATATGTTGGTTTATATTGTAGGCCTGAGGACGGTGTTATAACACCGAAAGCTTGCCAATAAAAAAGATCAAACAGGAGTCTATACTGTCTACAACACGAAGTGAACAGTTTAATGAATAGTTTAGTGAATAGTTTATTTCAGTCGATAACGGTGTTATAAGACAGAACGGAAGCAGATGAGGAACAAATGATCGACCATGAGTACAACTGCTGTTTAGCCAGAAAATTCGTCGTACTGTTCTCATTAACTCGAAAAAGAGACCAGCGAGCCCACGGGCAAAAGCTAGCTGGCCAAACCCCCAGATGAGAAGTGACAAAGAAGACTTTGTCTGTTTATTTATTTATTTATTTATTTTTATTTATATTTATTTATTTATTTATATTTATTTATTTATTTATTTATTTAAATTTATTTATTTATTATTTATTATTTATTTATTTATTTATTATTTATTTATTTATTTATTACGCTCGCAGGCGCTCCACAACCTAATGAGCAATTTCCGGCGAGACGATCGTGATGGCTAAAGCAAAGTAAAACAACCAACAGAATTGGTTGAAAAAACAAATCAGAGATACTAGGCTAAGAAAAGCTAGATTCAGGAACGAACTACCTCTGCAAAGTTAGGTTACATAATTCCGAGCATGTCACTCTAGGGACCCCTATCTACAGTATCAGTCTCGTTGACGATCTGTCCAGGACCACTAAACGCAAACACCCACACCAGAGGTCGAATTCCGGCGTGGCCGCGGCCAGCCACCTTTGGCCGGCCAGATTCGGCCACCAACAGATTCCTTCGTTTTTTGCATGCTCACGGTAGACACAGTATCTCACAGAATTCCCTCATATTTTGTATATAGTGGTTATTCGATATGCTAAACACAAATACCGCATTCATTTTGTACCGTACCCTCGTTTTTGTAAAATTACGATGAGTGGTGGAAAACGTAATTCCCGGCGCCTTTTGGCCAGCCTTTAACGGCCACATTTGGCCACGGGAAGCGGCCACATTTGGCCGTCTTTTGGAAGGTGGCCAAATGTGGCCGTTAAAGCCTGGCCATATGGCGCCGGGAATTACGTTTTCCACCACTCATCGTAATTTCACAAAAACGAAGGTATGGTGCAAAATGAATGCGGTATTTGTATTTAGCATATCGAATAACCCCTGTATGTAAAATTTAAGGGAGTTCTGTGAAATACCGTGTCTACCGTGAGCATGCAAAGAACGAAGGGATCTGTTGGTGGCCGAATCTGGCCGGACAAAGGTGGCTGGCCGCGGCCGCGCCGGAATTCGACCTCAGCTAGCAATATGCCCTGGTTCAGAAGTAGACTCAGTAGAGTCAAGAGAACATTACCGGCAGTTCGGCAAAGGGGTATACTGGCTAGTCCCGTTCAACCGGCACGTCGGATGAGAGCAACTGGCTCTAAGACTAATCACCTTGTAAAATATCTCAGAGTGTGTAGGAGGATAAGGCTAAAGGCTAAAAGTAAAACCCGCAATTACACTGTACGGAACTGGCCAACCACCAAATCGAGTAGGAAGAAACGGGCTACACTGCAGGAAGAATCCGAACCTCACCCCACCGCACAGTTTTCTGGTGACAACAACAGGGTAGAAGTTGGTAGCAGAGTTCACAAGGATGAATTATCTATTATTTTCAAAGCACAGACTCGTAGAACTTTCCACAATTACACGTCTCATCGACTCTACCACAAATTCTATGAACAATTTGTGGTAGGGTTTTTTTATTTTTTCACCATAACTAGCGCCCCTACGGGACCCTAGAAAGTGGGGTGGGGCAGCCACTTGAGGTATGTGCAAAGTATTCCCACTTTCGAAATCCTCAGAAAATTAAGAAACAAGCGAAAATCATCAATTGTGCCCAGACACGAAACCCCCTCTACGAAATCCGCATATTCTGCAATTCTGACACCCCAGCTGACGTCGGACTTCCAACCTTGATGGCAGCCATGATCGAAAATTCTTACACATGTTCTCCTGTAAACTTACTCTCCGGTGTAATGTTCTTTCTTCCTCTCCCATTCTTTATCACAACATTTCTTTACACGTATCTGGACGTTTGCCACTGTTGAGATGAAGCGCACCCGTACTGCTTTGACAAATTCGTGGCTTATTCGTTTTCAGGCTATTGAGCTCCGGACTACCCTCCTTAACCAAGGGTTTCCCACAGTGCGCAGCGCTGACTCACCTTCCTCCATCGGTGGACCCATATCCCTGGGTTTTCCACAGTACTGGACCAAGCCACCTTTTTGTATCGGTGGACCCATATCCTTGGCGTTCTTCACACTACTCCCCGCCAGGACACCCCTACTCCATTGGTGATCTCGTATCCCGGCGTTTTCCGTAGTATTGGGTGCTGGCGCCCCCTTGCCACCCGGGGACCGATATCCTGGCGTTTTCAAACCCTGCACACCATCGGTGCAACCGCACCCTGCAAATCTTGTGGGCAATAGAAGGTTATTCAGAAAAGGTGGTGGTGTCCAAG
>JARK01001348.1:2545497-2572623 GCA_000688135.1 Ancylostoma ceylanicum | reverse complement strand
GGGGGGGGGGGGGGTTGGCGCTAGCACACCGCTGCTATCCAGCGCCCTCGCAGAACTCCTCGCGCAGCCACCTACCTCGTGTGGAAGACTTCGGTCGTGCGTACGCCGCACAGCACCGCCGCGATCGGGGCATCTGTGGGCCGCACAGCACCGCCGCGATCGAGACATCTGTGGGCCACACAGCAACGCCGCGATCGGGGCATCTGTGGGCCACACAGTGCCGCAATGAACCGCATAGCACCGCGTAGCGATAATCCTGCTCTGTACATTATGCAGCCTGAAAACTCGTAACGCTGTCTAACTCGTAGGACGCGGGGCTGCCAGCGCAGGAGGCTGGTCCCACCGTGAAATCCTGAAAGCATTGTCTAAGTCTCTCGCTTTTATCACTGGCGACTGTATCCATCATCATCGTGACCAACGGAACCAGCAAAAGGTGGGTCCCAACGCGAGTTCCACTACATCTATGCACTTATGATGAAACATCGGCCGACCGTCTCGTCAGCTTCGCCTCATCCGCCAACACTCTCTATGAGCTGAGCACATGATGAAAGGATGCGATCACGTGCCGGCCCCCCACGTCTGCACTCTAGAAAAATTTCATGCATTACCATGATTTATATAAGAGGATTACTCGTATATGATTAGCGAACGGAATGGGCAATTAGGATCACATTTCTTTATTTTCTTTCAGTTCAATAATTAGCTGTTATGATTATTTCTCCTATCCCTCTATGAATAAAAACAAAAGTTCCAGAAACTTCCGGGTTCACGTCACGATAAGTGGATCCATAATAAGTGCAAGCGCCACCTATCAATCATACAAAAACTAACGAATTTTGGACACAGTGACACCGATCCAAGTGAAATCGAGCGTTTTTTTTTTCATCCATGAGTAGGTTCGTCACCTTCATCATGGGGGTTACGGTGGACCCCTCAAGAAAAACTCCACTCAATGATCAAGTATGAACAGATTTATTAACTCACTCTGACATCGTCGAAGAAAATCTCCGCAGTATCTGAACTGTGCATACCCAACTTTTTTAGGTTTGCAGTGCGATGCACTCCTGAAAACTTAATTTTTCTTTACTATGTAGTGTTGGGTTAAGGAAGAGGCCTTGAACCTGGTTCGTCAAGCCGCACACAGACGAGGCTTTTGTTTCGATGGGGTGATGAGTTGTAGCTGGTGTTCACGAGGACGCACGCCCAGTCGGCCTGCAGATGAAAAGAATTCGTTGAATTATTTCCAGCCGTTTTTTAAGACACAGTTCGCTTCTCATCACTGACACAGTGCACACGAGGGGCCGCATGCATAATTGCGATTACCCACGGTAAGCGTGGTAATAACCCACAAGTTTACCCATCGTCATCAAGGGTGTCAACATGGTTACCCTGAGTTATCTCAATTATGCATCCAAGCGCACGGGTAGGGAACAACAAGTCTTCTCCCCCGCCCCCTCTCCCAAAGTGACATCTTTCATCTTCAGAAAAAAAACTTTCCAGCCGGTCAAAAACCACATTTTGATCAGCTGCTATGATTGCGGTGGTTTTTTTTTTCAAAATTAAAGAGCGTTTCACGAAACGAGAAAATTTTGCTTAAATAGATCCACAGGACCGCGACCATACGAACAAGAAATATCGGGATGGGTCCACGCTACAGCAGATCCATGTGAAGTATCGATATTTCAGAAAAATTTCAAGCTTCAAATCATTGGAAGAGATAGAAACCGAAAAACCAACAAACTAAGTATGTACATGTGACTGTAAAGCGGCGAAAACTCAAAAAAAAAATTTTGGAGCTGCAGCAAGTGCTATGTATAAAAACATTCGGACCTGCGCGCCATTCGTAATCCACATTTTGTGACCGTTTATGATGAGATCGGAGCCGCTTCTGGTAGCCGTAGTTCGAATCGCTGACATTGGAATGTTGCAAGTTACTTTAGTTTGAAAAAAAAAAACCTCAAAATTCCACAACTCCTCACCCGCCACGTCGCTACCTGCCTCTGGCTCGCTCACAGCAATGCAGGCCACCAAATCGCCGGCCATGGATGGAGTCAGAAACTCGGACCTAAGTGAGTCGCTGCCGAACTCAGCCAGTGCTGGAGTGGCCATGTGGGTCTGAATGTAGCAAATTGCCGCATCTGAGAGATTAAGGAATTCCACTCGCAAAGCAGTGCACCTGAACGCAGACGGACATGGGAATCGCTGCACAGTCGATGCTGCCCAACTCCTCGGCGACGGCGATGGAGTACGAGAAGTCCAGGCCGAGCCCTCCGAACGCTATGCGATACAATTGCTAGGTTTTCACGAATTGTCCTAGATGGATCAAGGTCTCCCAGGGCACTCACCAGGAGGCTTGCTGACCGCCAGGACGCCCATGTTTCCCAGTTGCTTGAAAACAGCGTGCGCTGGAAACCTGCCCGCTTCCTCCCACTTCTGCACGTGCGGATTTATCGATCGCTCGATCAGCTGAAAACAGTCTCACGGATCAAATGTCTATGGATTAACTTATCCAGTTGGAGTCCTCTTGTGGGAGACTAAATATTCACAGAATACGCACTTTCTGACAAAGGAATGTTATCGAAAACCAGTAAATCCTCGGACAGCATGGAAAACGATGAGATTTTGTAATTCTGTGGCACTCCCACTGTATGACTGAAAACTGCCTGACAGGGAGGTGTTTCTATGCAGCCATTAAAACAAAATCAGCACAGAGCCATTCCATATTGAGGTACCTTATGTGTTATTTCTCAAGTTGTGCTACAACGTGAGATGTTTACTAGTAATGTTATTGAAAATTTACTAAATTGTTAGTTCGTCAGCAAAACCTGGATTTTTCGACGATCTTTTCCAGAAAAACCAAAGCCTCTGCAGCAATCAGGCAAAAATGAACTCGTGTGAGATTCCACAGTAATTTTAACCAACGAAGAAATGACAAGAACAGTCAACCACCTTGCGCAGCTCTCTTCGCATCTCCATGTGCTTTTCCGTGTAAAGCATATGGTGCTTGGTCGGCACAGCACGGGCTCCAGCCCGCAACGCTGCCTTGGACATCAGTTGAGCAGTATTTTCAACAGTGTGTCTGAACGAAAACTGTATCTAGAATGGATCTAGAATGGAGCTGAAGCAGAGGTAACGATGTGCAGGCATCAGAGATCGAGAAAACCGAAGTAATAGTGCGAGACTGTACATAGAATACATATGCTAAGCAGTGACGGCGACTGCAACGATAGTGACGCAGTCGGCTAGAGGCTAGCTGCGACGGCGACGGCGATTAGCCAACCAGCCGAACTGGCTCGATCCGGCCGCTTCCAGCCAAACGAGGGGAGGCCCTCGAATGACCATGACAACAACTTTGAGACGAGGATTCACGGTGAAACACCTGCCTCTTTCTCACTTATAACTACTCACAATTTAGGGTATTGATGCAAAGAAGTCATTACAAACACTGTGGCTTCTTCGCAAGCCCCACATCTACACATTATAGAGGCGCAGCAAAGGAACACCCAAAAAATCCAGAAGATCCACGGAAATAAAGTGCACAGCCAACCGCTCATGCATGCCATCAAAGACGACAAATGAAGGAATGTAAAGAAGGCGAATGAAAAAATCAAATATAGGTTGATCTCAACGGTAACGAGTCTCCTCTACGATAAATACAAATCTGTTGAACATTCTTGAACCGTCCAAGACCTGACTTGTGCCTGACACAGCATCTCAACAAACTTACGAACCTTCCCGCCTCATTTGCCAAACAGATTTGCGAACTATTCTGCCATCTTAGCCAATATTCTCATTCTCATAAGAGTGCGCCTATTTATTCATTCATTTAATCTGTTTACTGTACTTCAAATAGGAATCAAAAGAGTGACAACATATCGAAGTAAATTAACGAAACAAAAAAAAACTTCTCGGTGAGGTGAGATGACCAACAAATAAAAAAAAAGAAGAACAAGAGCTTCGGACATGATGGGAGGAAATTCAAGAATTTCTCATTGCATTTCTGAGCGCATCATACCTCTGCTTCTGTGCGTTCAGAGGTCAGCCCTAAGTTATTAGCATCAGTTTGGGAGGTGTTGTCGAAAGGCGTCGAAAAAACAAGACCCTTGAGATCAGATATATTTAAAATCAGAAAAAGATCTTGTTTACTCACTCATCCAAAAAAATGAATGGAGACCCTGGGGCAGAATGCAGCTGATCCATACCCGAGGAAACAGAAGGATAACTCGAAGAAACTTAAGGAAAGCAGTTTTCATGAATCAAACAGGGATTTTATTCTTTTTGGTTACTTCAACTCAAAGCTGAATCCGCAGGCATCCCGAGCAATAAAGACCCACAGTGAAACGAAAAGTGAAGAGCCCATATTGCCACGTCAAGAAAACTGTTAACTGCTCCATTTTGTCACAATCAATCCTCTAACGGAACGCCTACAGAATAAAGAAAAAGAGAAATTTATGGTTCTATAGGAACTGGAAGGCGCGTTCGTCTCTCAGCCAAAGAGTATGCTGTTCCTTTTTTTCTTTGGATTTAGTCCTAACATTGGCGTAAACATTTAATTCGGTCCAACCTTCACTTTCAATTTGTCTCCGACGCCTCTCGTTGTCTCCGAACTCTTCCATTTCTATAATATCAGATTCCGGAAACCGACTAACTCGAATGTTTTTACACGAAATGCCGACATTTCAACGCTCAGGAGCCTGTCGTCAGAGGCAAAATTTCAAGGACAAAGACCTGTATAGCGACGAAGTAACATCAATGCCAAATTTTGCGTTCATGTAGTTGATTCTCACTTCCAGTTCAGCATTTTTTCTAGTTGAACATATGAACCACTTCTTAATTACAAACATCTAAAAGAAAACTAGGTCTGCTCACTAGTGCTCGTATTCGTCAACGTTGCCGAGAAGGTCGTGTTCTACCCGCCTTTCTGATGTGGACAATTTCTTCGGTTTAAAATAAGTATATTATACTTCATTGGAGCGGCTTGTCTCATTCAGACAATGGTGAAAAAAGCAAGACAAATCACATTTTCCCTAGGAATTTGTCTAATTTGGTGGAGCAGAAAGCTTAGGACCTTTCTAGGAAAATTCATGAATATAGGCACAGGGATAGAACTTCTCATACTTCGCCCTGGGCCAAGGAGGGACTGCGGCTTCTGCCTCTGCTCCAAGTATTGACCCACAAACTGTTTTTTGAGCGTCATCCAGGGGGGAATTGCTTTCGGAAGTCCATCAGCATCACCACTCAAAAAAATGATGAAGAAAAGTGGAGAATTTTTTAGTATTGTTGTGTTCCAGGCACTTTTTTATGCATAGAAATATCAATGAGGCTCGTTTCACACGAACGTTTAGCAAGAAGAAAGCATGTATAGAGGTGATATTTTAGTGTGATCAGACAGACAGCATGCACTATATACGCCGATAATTCTTGCAAAGCTGACAGAAGAAACCGTCGGCGGTGAAGCAGTGGAATACGCTTCCATGAGCGATGCAGCCTCGACTGGATTTCACGGTGGGCTGCTACTAAAAAGGGCGTCACGCGCGAAAACCAGGACGACCGCTTGGAAGAACGAGGAGTGACGGAGCGGGGGGCGCCCTTGGACAGGCGATCGCAGGTGAAGTTGACTTTCACTTCGCCAAGCGCATGCTGACCAGCTTCTGCGTCACAGGAGGGCGACGCTGCACGAGGGGGCATCGCCGAGTGCCCAGACGTTGGCGGGATTTGCGGAGAGAAAAGTGCGAGAAGAACCGGACACGCTCGGGAACAAAAGACACATCGACACCTCCAATGATGCAGATTCGCCGTGTTTTGATAGGGCTGTGCGGTTTCAAAGATAACATGCCGGATTGCGGGATCGGCGACGATTTGACATCTCTAAAGAATGCGATGTAAAACTCCGCGCTTAGCTAAAGAGGTACATTGAAGCCGCTGGGGACTACATAAGTTGCATACATTTCTCCTGGATTTTATGGAGTGCGTTTCCGAGACCAAAACACACAATATACTGATCTCAAAAACCAGCTCTAATTAGCGCTAGTTCTAATTAGAGTTCTAGTTAGCTTGCAGAAACCTTGTGACTTCCAGGTGTAATCCCATAAACAGGTTTCTCACTGACACAGCCAAAATCCTTGTAGTTCGGCCTGTTCCCTGGAGACTGGAAGATCCCACCCCTTCTGCTGAGTTTTTACGAATCTGAGTTGTTAACTGCAGATATCTGGTGTGTACGCTTATTTTTGAAGCAAAACAAACCATTAGTAATTATAACAGTCAACACCCGATCATTGCCTTTTTACAAGACTCTTAAAGGCAGCACCCGCGGAAATCCTTACGTTGGAAACTTCCCCGAATTTTGGGGTTTTTCGGGACGCAAACTCATAGGCAGGGATGAAATTGCGTGAAAAACGCAAGAAACGCAAGAGGTGAAGGCGTTCTTTCCCACTTGTCGGACGAGTGCTCCGCTGCAGGGTGTGCGCGTGTCCCGCCACGAAACCCTGTGAATGGTGCGAATTGCACGCATTCACTGGGGCAGACCACCCACTGCGATAGCGTTAACCGGCGCGTCGTGCCGTTGAAAACCCGGCGTGGCCGCGACAGCGATCCTTTTTTCTTTGCAGGTAGGTCATCATTCCTTGTGTTTTTTTTTTTCACATTTGTGATGTGCTCACTCTCTATTTTACGAATTGCACCTCAGCTCCGAGTCGAGGATTTCGGCTGATGCTGCCTTTAAGTGCAAGTGCCAAATATCTGACGAATGCCCTAAATTTCGGAAGCGTATAGCAACATGACTTGCTATTTCCGAGCATGTAGTGGCTACCACCTTCACTGTCACCCCTTTCCCAAATCATTTCGTATCTCTTTAGAGGACACTAGAAGGCAACATAATCTATGGCAATCGTAGTCCTTTCATTTCCACTAAAAATGGATGCCAATCTGATGAGACATCCAACTTTCGGAAGAAGTTGCTCATAAGAAGCAGTAATGTATTAGGTCGCTTCACAAGCTATGTCCCTATCAGCAGTTTTGGTTTCGAAATTAAATAAGTTCGCCACAATGTTTTCACCAACTGTGTAGGCAATCTCGCACTATGTGCTACGCAGCTGAATGGTTCCGTAGCTTCAGGAGGCTGGCTTGAACTGAAAGAATCCCAGCAGTGCTGGCTCCATACTGCCATGATCAGCAACGACTTTTCCAGACAGGAGGCTCTCTAGTCACACAACTAGATAATGATTGATAGAACTAGGTCTTGGAGTAGTTTCAATGGAAACTGACTTTCCAGCCAGACCTCTTCAGAAATATCGGCGCAGATTGCACAGCCTGTGGAGAGGTACTGTTCTGGCAAGAGTTAAAATGAGAATGAGGAGGAACCATTGTGATGTCATTTCTCTGCAGTTTACTGCCAAGGCCCAGTCTAATCAGAATGTCAAATATTAACTTAATGAAATACCTTTTCCATGGATAAAACTCTAATAATATACTTGCCACCGGGAAACAATACTGCTTGAACTTCTTCAGCCCGAGCTGGGCTTTCCCTGAAGCCATGGTGGCACGGTTATTCTTAAAAGTTAGGGCATAGTCGCGGACAACATCGATCAGCATAATATTGCTTAATACTGGGTTACAGCAATGTTATTTAGACTTCAAGTGGCATTTTCTATAGGGACAGAACTTATGAATCAACTCAATAGCTGTGCTCAATTGGAATGAAACTATATAAAATAAATATTCATTTGGCAAGATAAAAAATGACAACACCGAGAATGACACACACACATGTTAACGTAATGACACAATTGAAGCATGAGAGAACTAAGGAATGTTCTATTCAGTGCCTATAACACGGCCTAGCGCGGGTATAAGGACTAACTACGCTTGAAGCTGTTTCTGCATGACGTAGGCATCGGCAGGAATGCATCGATTGTAGTAATTCTTCGTCGTTTCAGCAATAACAAATCCTCTTTTCTGGTAGAATTGAATGGCGCTTCCGTTACTCACCTGGAAAACTGGAGGATGAGCTGAGATGTCAGTCTACAGCGATCACCGCAATGAACAAAACCTGAGTAAAAAAAGGAATAAATCCTAAAAACTTCATCAGTGAAGAAATGGAAACCTCCTCATTTTCACTTGCAGAAGCCTTCCATATAATTTGAATGCTTGAATAGCTATTCTAGTGCCGCTTTCACGTCAAAGATGGGTCAAGACCTACTTGCACATGAAGCCTTACTAGTGGCACGCGATGGCTTTCCGCCTTAGCGATCGCAAAGTCGAGGAGCATAGCTCCTATTCCACGGCACCGGTACAGTGGATGAACTGCAATGAGCTGTAGGAAATACAAACCATCGGATATATAGTGGGCGTCAATGGCGGTGACCCGTCTGCGGCCTCGAACAGGACGCGGCGCGACCGCGCCGCTCACGCTAGAACCGTCGCTGCAGTGGCTTGTCTGGGTTTTCTTGATAGTTGTTCATTATATTTGATAATAACTAATAAGAAAACTAAATGACTTTCAAGAAAACCCCATGGTTTGATGTCCCAGAGAGGATTCTCGTTCGAGCGACGCCGTCGCGCCGCGTTCCTTTCGAGGCCGCAGACGGGTCACCGTTATTGACGCCCACTGTAACTCAGAAGGTGTCTAATAAAACTCCAAAGCTAACCTGCCAGCGACATGATGTAAAGAGTCTTCGTGCAGGCGACTATTTCGAAAGTGCAGCAGACGACACCAATGCACTCTCCATTCAGCATCACGGCGGCACACAATTCATTGTTGAGCACCTGTAGCGAAACAATCTAACACCACCCTATCTTAAACCTGGAGTTTACCATCCTACGTCGCAACCATCAACTACACTGATTCCGATATCTGTTAAAGTGAACGGATCTGCTCGAGCCACCGATAATCTGCCAAATACGTGTCGGACTCGGTGTCGCCTGAGCGACGCTGATGCAGGACGCAAAACCCGCAATAAAGTATAGGGGCAGCGCAACGACGCAACATATCGAAAGATTCATTTATTTTTTGACAGCCTGACATATTTTCACTGTTTAAATATTCGAAATAAGAAGTGTGAGCTGTGTGACACTACTTTTGGGACATTTGGCTTCAATTTTTCTTGAAGGCAGCACCTGCAGAAATTCTTGTGTTGGAGATTTTTCCGAATTTAGGGGTTTTCGGGAACGGTAAACTCATAGGCAGGGTTGAAACTGCGTGAAAGAAGCGAGAAATGCAAGAAATGGAGGCGCTCTTTACCATGTGTCGAAGGCGCGGACCAGGGATGAGCGGAAGTCAAATTTGAAATTTCGGAAGTCCGAACTCGGAAGTCGGAAGCTCCAAAATTCGCCAGAATATCGGAAGTACCGGAAGTCGGAAGTCGGAAGTACAGGGGGTATAAGTACACACATGTGCATGAATGTGTATGCATGTGTATGCACAGAGGTGTATGCAGCTGTTAACTTACTGGACTTCTTCTGAAACGTTTTTTCTACTAATGTTCGGAAGTTTCGGAATTAATTAATTGAGGCAATGAAAAATAAATTTAAAAATATGCATCTTCCTCCTCGATAGATTTTAAAAAATGAGGACATAAACATGGTCACTGCAGCCCCCAGCTAGGTACTAAAAAA
Organism: Ancylostoma ceylanicum; assembly: GCA_000688135.1. Lineage (NCBI taxonomy): Eukaryota > Metazoa > Nematoda > Chromadorea > Rhabditida > Ancylostomatidae > Ancylostoma > Ancylostoma ceylanicum. Next base: position 2,563,011 of record JARK01001348.1, on the reverse strand, counting down.
GAAGCGTATGTAGTTACATTGTTAGTGATGGCGAATAGGAACGACCAATTTACATATTCTCACCCAATTCTTCAACAAGTTGTCGGCAGTTACAGAGGACAGTTACAGAGGTTCCGTCAGTTACAGTTACAGAAGTAAATAGTTCACTCGCTGATACCGCTGTTCGACTTCCTTACACTGACATTTCCTTCGCAAGCTGTTTTTGAATGCCGATCTTACTCAACACATTCCCGACCTTACGCTCTCGGCATGGTGCGCCCGTGGGACACGGGCGGTTCCTCGAGCACGCATTTGTGCTCGACCGGTTGAGCGGTCCCACGCGTCGCACCATGTGTGCCAACAAGTTGAGCACATTGTCGCAAATGTGTGAATGGTCCTTAGGAAGACACTAGCAGTTTAACAGAAACGAACATCACTATGTACGCTTCCATTTTTAAGACCTCAGAGAAACCATTGTAAAAATTCATTCCAAGGGTTGCAGTCACGCTTTGATTGTTTACCCTATATTGTGGTACCGTGTTTGAGAACAACATTCGAGGAAAAATAGACAGATAGGTACCTAAGAAAGCGTCACTTTCTTTTTTACAACTGCTGTGCAGTGGACATAGCAACGGTTTCTCGCTCAAAAACTGCGCAGAAGTCAGTGGCAATCAGTTCTGGACGCATTGCTTGGTAGCCAGGGAGAAGTACAGTGAATCCGCGCCGACGAGGCCGCCACAGCGGTCGGCGGCGCGTATGCTGTTAGCTGCCAAGTCGTCCACGTCACAGCCAGATCATTGGCTGATACCGTGAAGATAACGATGAAACGTGATACGCAGATTAGAGGTGGTGACGTGGAGTGCTGGCAAACGTGGCTGTAGTGCTGGCAACCGCAGCCGCCTCTGGATCGCCGACCGCTGTGGCGGCCTCGTCGGCGCGGATTCACTATATGTAGGTTGAATAGCTAGAGTTTCCGTCATTCTGCAGATCTACAGAGCAAAATTTCAAAAACAAAGCAGAGTGCTAATCTGAACATCAGACGATCAAATTTAAATATATAAAATTGATGATGGAAGCAAAGCATTCAAATTGACCTGCAGCGAAGTATTTTGGGAAATTTTTTAGCACCTCCCTCCACCCTCTTCGCTTCCCCTTCACCTGTGTCTGCCACTGGTAGCAGCTCATGCGGGAAAAATGCAAGTTGTTCAGTGTCCCTCTAAAACTTCCGAAAACTTCCGGGTTTTTTTCGCATTTTTCGGAAGTCGGAAGTCGGAAGCCCGAAAAACACCGGAATATCGGAAGTTTCGGAAGTCGGAAGTCGGAATTCCGCTCATCCCTGGCGCGGACGAGTGCTCCGCCATGGGGTGTGTGCATCCCGCCACGAAACCCTATGAATGGTACACACTGCACGCGCCCACTGCGCCAGACCACCCACGGCGATAGCGTTAACTGGCGCGTCGGGCCGCTGAAAGGCCGGCGTAGCCGCGACAGCGATTCCTGTTTCTCTGCAGGTACATAGGTCATCATTCATTGTGTTCTTCTCGCCTTTGTGATGTGCTCACTCTCTATTTTACCACTCACACCTCAGCTCCTAGTCGAGGATTTCGGTTGGTTCTGCCTTTAATTTCAAATCGATAAATCTCTTCTCAAAGGCGAAAAGGAATGTGGATCATGATGTGGTCAAACGAGGAGCGTGTGACTGGCCCTTCCCTTAAAATACCAGCCCAACCCATCTCGCCAGTTCATGACCCATAACTGTCAAGAAATGTCATATGAAAGCAAGTTAAATATTGCCTCAGTCATGGGAGAATGCTAGTTGATGTATCGCTCAGAAAAGAAGGGACGGTGCTGATATCAAGCCCACTATTTACGCTGTTAACATTGGAGCAAAAAAGGTAAGCATGAAAAGAAAAAATGCTGCACCTTCTGGAAAAAGGCGTCAGAATACTGGACAGGAAAAACACCAGCATGAAGATTCTTCACTGAGCGTAAATTATCCTTGTCAATGTTGCATAAAGACATGGACGGATGCCTGTAAAGAAGTGTTGAATACATACTGAACATGCGAGTCCTTGAACTTCCTGACAGACGCATAATCACAACAGCGTGTGATCTTCCATATAAGACAGCTAATAACGGTAGATAAATTGCATATGAATCACCTTCAGTATTGCTGCCGCCGTCTGTCTCAAAATTTTCCCATTTTGGGAAAAAATAACATAGTCTTCTTCAAACTCAAATCAAAGCGATGTTAAGCGGGTATGCTGTGAAATGACCCATCCTCCGGTAACTCGTGCCAACCAGTGCCAATAACTCTACATACAGGGAACGTCGACTACCATTGCTACTCCCGCGGCCAGGAGCGCCGCGCAGATGTTGCGGCTCGCCAGCCCGCGGGACTACCGACCGTGACTGGTGTTCCCTGTACCTTCCTCTCGGCAGAAACTCATCCTTTCAACTCGTGAACTTGGATTGTGGACGTTGCTTTTTCCTAATTGCATTTCACGTTCAAGAAACCGCACTGGTCGAAATCCGACACATGCACGCCTCCATATGTTCGGACAAAAAAAACGAACAGACAACTGTAACCATCAATGATTAGTGTGATTAGTAGATTAGTAGGCTCCAGTGACCAAGGCCTACAGCTCGCGTATTGCAAACACAAGGGGAATTGGATTCATGAATGCATAACCGTGCGAAACCATGCTGGTGAACAAATTTAGCATCCTGTGCCTCCTAAAAGTACGTAGTCCACACGATTACTAGTCACGCTAACCATCCGAAAGTTTCAGTTTTAACACTGCAAAAACATAAAAGCCATTCAGGAGTTGATATTCTGGGGTTAATCGCTGAGTTCTTGCAAACTACAGAACCCATACTATGAAGCCTTATTGGAGCCACTTTCAGCTTCGAAGCAGCTTCACAAATTACGGGGCAGATGCCAAGACTCAGAGCTAGCGATTGCCATCATATTAAGGTGCTCACCTCATTCACTCGTATAGACTGAAGAGATTCAGATGAAGATGTCACACATTAACAATTTCCTACCCGACAGAAGTAGGGAAGGTGCAGAATCATGGGCAACTGATTCTATAAAATATATGAATACATCTTCTAAGACAGTGCTCCACTCAGACCACAAAATGGCACAGTTTTTCATTTTCTGAACGCGAAGAAGAACTGCACATTTTATTACATAACGATTTATTAGACTTTCAAAGCAATACACATGGCGAATCAACAGTGAGTAAAATCAAGGTATCAGCACAAGAAACTAACAAGTAATGGAGCCAGATAAAAACTACGTGCCTTGCTTGCAGCCCAACAAACTGTGCACTCAGAAAAGAAGGGCAATTTTTCTTACAAAAAGCTTTCGAGAGGTCACAGCATTGAAAGAGGAAACTGGATAATTGAGACACCGACATCTGCTGAAACAAAGTGCTTGCTTGCGTGAAATTTTGAGGTGACACAAGCATTAGAAACAACCGACGAAGACAATAAGAAGCAGTGAATTCTTAGAGATGAATAATTTTTCTATCACTTCTAAAAAAACAATGTCTTTGAACAAAAGTAAAATCTCTTTAGTGAACAATGAGAAGAAAATCAACAAAAATCCCCAATAAATTAACCCTTCACCACAGGCTACTGGACTATAACAATATCCTCTTACCTCGAATACCAAAAGAGAAAAAAAATTCATCGCCTGTAGTCTACTCAGAGAACTCGGTAAAGAGCTGCACTTCGTCACAGCTACATTTATTACTAGGTGTGAGCAAAGGTTTTCACGATGATGGTTTTAACTAAACTAGGTTACCCGTCACTTACGAGATAAATAATGGAAACCAGCAAAGAAAATTTGTACAGCATAATATAGTAACACGTTCACTCAGCAGCCCGTGTCACTTGGTCATCCAAGAAGGTGACATCTGTCCAAACGAGAACTTTGTGACTTAGTGAGCTCTGTGGACACAATAAACTCATACGTTTCTCCTCCATGTTGATCTGAAACGCAAAAATTTGGTTACTATTGATTTCAGGGAAAATCTTGACCAATAAAAACATTTCTAGAACGAAAAAACGAAACGAAACGAAAACGAAAAATCTTGTGTCAATCAAAAAGTTGATGGCATTCGTGGCCATAAGACATTTGAAAACAGAAACTGAACAAATTAAAAACGTCGTTTTGAAAACTAACTATTAACGAGGAGTTTACCTCAGTAATCACAACAAATCCTAGAACACTTGCTTTGAGAACAGCCTGTGAAACAGTAGGACAAGGAGTGACAGCAAACATTCGGTGAGCCATGTCAGTAGAGGGGTTGATAGTCACGACCTATAAATAACAAAAGTGCAAAACTTTACCATCAAGGGAGAGACTCCAATCGAAACGCACCTTTGTCTGATGATCCTCAACCTTTGAGCCGAATGGTAGACAAGATTCGGGCAACTTTTCCGTACCAATCTTACAGAATATCACTTCACTGAAGTTCAATTCAAATGTGAAAGGAAAGTATGGATTCGAGTGGACGCCGTAGAAATACTGAAAAACGAGCATGAAACACAAAATTACTACGAGTCCTCATGAGAAGAGAGAAGAGTTAAGATAAAATTGCAAACCCGATGTATAGATGCGCTACGGGCAGCGATTCTTGACTGACGGGACCGTGTCTCTACTCCACCAGATTTTGGTTGATGCAGTATCTGTGGATGTAATGGGTATTGTCTCATATTACGAGATTATTTTGAAACATTTTTATATAACACAAAACATGGATATTCTTCGAATCTGTAACCACTAACCTTGACGAAAGTAGGTAAGTCGCGCTGCAACTCGTTGTACAGCCGTTCATGATCCAGTACAATAACGACATCCACTTCAAAAGCCTCGGCCGCAGCAACAATACAGGCGTAACTGAAAATGTTGGAGGAAATCAAACTGTGGACATTTCATACAAGAAGTAAGGAAATGGAACACTTTCGTCAAGCTCCCTTGACATCTAATTTGATGAAGCCCAAATTTTTAATGACTTAAACACCATATTTCTTGTTACGAACAAGAGTGTACCAAAATTAATATTCGATGTAATTTTTTGACATTATTTCTGGGTAGAATATAGATAATTTAACAACTATGAGCGTATCATTCAAGTATAGCTTATTCTCATCAAGAAACACCCGTTTTCACCATTTTCTTTCCAGTCGTTCCCTAAATTACTACGAATGCGTGAATTGACGCTAATTCTGAGCTCAATAACAAATTTTCTATGTAACGCCTAGAAGCTGTTTCCGTGCTCCAGGTGCAATTTGTTCATTGTGAACACCAGTCTTAGTGTTTACGAATAAGATTTAGGTGCAAAACATCATAGAACTGAGAACCTCTCGCAGTCTGCATTGTAAGGAAAATGAACAAATGCGAAACTCACCCCTCTCCAGTTACCCAGCCACAAGTGTTGATTACGAGACCACCAAGATTTGCCTCCGGATGAGTTGCGCACCGAAGAGTAACCGAGTCAGCCAGCTCCTTCACCAGCAGATCGTAGAGGGGCAGATTTTCACCAGGTGATATATGGCCGAACTTAATATGGAACCGACGTAACATAACGATCACAAATCAGCAGCAATCAGACCTACATTATAGACAAGCGGCTTTGAACGATCAAACCCTTCCACAACGTCCGCTGTTTTGTTGATGAAAAGTGCACCAATCGTTCCAGGGACGGAGATGCTTCCCTGAAATTGGATTGACTTCAGAATGTTGAAAAAATTGTGAATTGTAATCGCCAAGGCGTTTTCAAATAGCCACCTGTCCAACGTCCAGATCAATGTAGACAGGTGATCTTCCTTGTCGGACGGCGTAATTGCAAAGAATTCGACAAACAGTTGATTTTCCAACATCTGTTGGGCCGACTGAAGTAAAAATTATAGGAATTCAAGAAAATATGCTGTTGAAGCTCCATAGCAAAACCCTCTCACTATATTCAGCTTAGCATTATACATTTCGAAAAGTGTTCATACCTAGCATAATCCGTGGACCTTTGGGGTTCTCCCCTCCACCGACAGCCACTTGCTCTTCCGAGTGTTGCCGCAATTGTTCCAGTGCGGCATGTGTGTTAAGATAAATCACCTTAAATTCGTTTTATGGTCTCAATTAAAGTAGAAAAAGAGAAAATATATCAAACAATGCAAATACTCACCATGGGGGTGTGCTCGGCAACATAGGCGCTGTTCGTTGGTCCTATCAACTCGACAGAGGCTCCTTTCCAACTGAACACGGCCACACGAGTATCTGCAAAACGCGCAAGATTGGAAACTAGGTGATAACCGAATAGAAGCTGTTAATAAATCATTGATATAGCAAACAAAAATTCTGTGACATAAAAAGCAACTTCCAAAATACATGCGGGATATATCTAAATTCTTCCAGCATATCTCTTAGCGGAATACTCATAGTCGATTCGTTTCGACGCGTTTGCTGTGACAACGGCTCCGATGGCACTGAGGCCCACAGCGCGTTCGGTCAAACAGCTGATCCACGATCCATTCGAAGTCTTCGGTAAATTCTATCGCTTGTTTCCTCTTATAATTGTTCTTTCATAGCTCTTGTAATAACTGTAGGAAGAAAAAATGATAAAACTCAACGAAAACGCCGCATCAATCGGCATTCAGCTGTGGGGCTGACTGCGTCGCGGGACCCAGGGCTGATGGAGCCGCTTTCACGGCAAATGCATTATCATAACGAATCGACTGTAAAAGTTAGCCCCTCGGAAAAGAATAAGCTTCGCGCACAGAATTATAAAAGGTGACTTGTCATCGGATATTTAAATTTTTGCCTGTACTTCTTTTTAGGGGTTATTCGATACCCTAATCATGAAAATCGCGCTAGTTTTCTACCGTAGCCCCGATCTGTAAGATCGCGGTTAAAATTATGTGGGAGAGTGAAAAAAATGCTAACTTCGCCAATGACATCAGAGAATTGACAGTGGCGTTAGCAGCAGCCTAGCTAGTGGCTATGGTAAAAAACGAATACGATATTCATGTTTATCACTTTAAATAACTCTTTACTCAATCAGCAGAGAAATTTCTGGGATTATTCGAGCAAAGAAAAAGAGGGATAGAGTCTGATCAGACTGCCATTTCCTCGCCAAAATTTAATTTTCTTCTTTGTTACTCACTATGATATTGCCATATCGATACAAAAAAAAGACAGCTAAGACTAAAAAAAGAAACTATTGCGATTTTCGCGATCTGAGAGTCAGATAACCCCCTAAATTGTATTTAAGGCAAAAAATTTATACAAAAAGCCAATCCGACAACAAATCACCTCTAATGATTCTGTGATTCGTACACACTGCGAGGACATTTTGCGTTGAAATATTAATCGCCATAAATCGTAAACTCACTCGGTGGGAACGCATATTTCTTGTGCATTTCTAGTTCCGTTCCGAAGACCTCGGCTCTTCCTTGGACCAACTCTAGCACAACTTCCGTGTTGCCAACCTGAAATGGAAAATATTTAAAAGAAAGAACAAATAGGTGGGAACGACTGTGAAGCTCAGGTCCAAAAATAGACATATATAATGGTCAAACTCACTACTAACGAGCTATACACAAACAAAGGCATAACATTAAGCAAACCTCGAATCGTAATTCATGGTCCTCTTTGAGGGTGAACTCTTGCAACTTCGGCTCCTCCGACATCACGGCGCTAGCGGCACTGGCCTTATGAATATCGCCGCTGCCCTGAATTAGTTTTCAGAGGTACTTTTTTTTTCGAAACTGATATTCACTACGAATAGTCGTCGAATGTAAGACATGTTGTGTAATTGCAGGAAATTATTAGATACGCCTAAATTGTGTTCTGTCTGCAATCACACTGAGTACGTTCAATCTAACGTGCACAATACCACAATACAAATTTGTTTTGTGAATATCGCCAATTATTTTTTTTTTCGTTTTTTCCCCTCACTTCAGGGATTTTATGAAGTTTAAGTCTTCTTTCCGTCGTGGAGTCACCAATGAAGTGTCAAAAGTTTTGATTGTTGGCCTTTACTGCAGTGTTTGATAGCAATTTTAGCGCCTGATTTGTTTGTGCTGCTGATATCCTGCTTTTGTTTGTCACTTTCCCTTCAGTTTCTACTCCTTTTGTATTGACTCCTTGTGATTTGTTTCTTGCCTCAGACAGTGGCTTTCATGATTTAATGTTGATTCAGAAATGGCGACGGTAGTTTCTCAAGTTGCTGTTAATCTTGAAAAGCCAGTGGATAGAGAGAAGGTATTCAATGGTTTCTTCCGAATTTCGCTCTGATTTCCCAAGAATTTCTCTTCTCTTCAGACTTGTCCATTACTTCTGCGAGTTTTCTGCGCTAACGGAAGGCATAATCCCATCTCGGATTACATGAGAGGTGGAGTTCCAGCCAATGAGCTTCAGATGTACACATGGTATGGTTTACCGCCGATTTTTCGGTTACTATCAAGTGCAGGATAACATTTTCTTGTAAATTGAAGGATGGATTGCACTCTTCGTGAGCTCACATCTCTCATCAAGGAAGTGAATCCAGATGCTCGTCGACGTGGGACTACATTTGACTTTGCTATAGGTAACTACTGCTTATTCACATCCTCTGGAACACACGAATAGACTCGGGTCTGTTATGAAGATCCCTAATCAACTAGGTGTAGGGTATGGAAGCTTCCTTTCTGCTTCCCCTTTTCTTTGGTGGTTTCAAATGAGAAAAATTAATTCAGTGCTGTTAAGTAAAAACAGTTTCCTTTTCCAAGTTGCCGATTTTATAGTGGCGCCTGATCGCATGAACAACCGATACACCATTCGCGACATTGGCAACACTATGAATGGTCAGAGAGGTGTTGACGATGGAAAATCGGTGGGCCTCTTACTTTGTTTTAATGCTCATTTATCATTTTACCAAATAATTTTCAATGAGGATAATACCATGGTGAAACTATATGTGTGCAATAAGGTTACGTCTTGCGGTGACGGTGCAAACCAGTTCATCGCTGGTCCATCTGTTTTTGTATTTATCAACAAACGTTTTTTTTTCCTCCTCATTTTGCTGTTTAACAGCTTCGGAAAATTTGTGAGACCTTTCCGCAACAGAATATTGCTCACCCTATAGCATAGGAGTCCTAGAGAATTCCCGAATTGTAGTCTTATTCCCTTAGTTCACCAAAAAAGTGGTGTCCAGGTTGTGCTGATCGGTTCTTTTTCCGTTAATGAGGTATCTGCCTAGAAATTAGTTGTTGGTCTTGAGAGCTTATGCTCGAATATGGTCATTGTTTTACAATTGATTGCGAAACCTCTCCAATGTCTCGACTATGAGCAGGTGCTAATGCTAGCTAATACTAGCAAAAAGTACTGTCAGCTTATGGAATTATTCATGCTTTCCGTCAGACAAGTACGGAATGTTTTTGATTTCGGCGTCACGATCACCGCACGAACAAACCACGCTTCAATTTACGCCGCATGGAGACAACGCGAAAATGTCTTGAAATTTTGGTGCAACGCGTCAACTTACTCGCGTATTTTGCGCTTTTGGATATGAAATCTACGTCCTCGAAAACCTCCAAATCCGACATCTCCTGCAAAAAAATTTGGGCGGGTGCTGCTTTCAGTAGAACAGCAGATTATCAAATAGGAAGTTATTGCATTCAACTCGGAAATTAATGGAATTTTGTCACTGAAAATTTTCGAAACTTCCAAACTTAACACCTTCTGATGATTTGTTGATATGGTTGCCATCTCATTTGGTTTAGCTTACTGTGTGGTACAGTCCTTGTCGAAAAAATAGACGGATTGCGTCAGGTAGCCACTATACTCCTCGAGGAGTATAGCGGCAGTGTCACTACACCGTCGCGACGGGGCCTGAACGAGGGATGCGGAGAGAGCATGCTTCAAGTGAGAGGGTCGAATAGGTCCCGCCGCGACTCCGCAGCCGCAACGCTAAGGAACCGCACGCGCAATCAGGCTATCTTTTCGACAAGGGCTGTTGATCGTGGACGCGGTTTTTTTTTCAAAAATAAGCCAAGTTGGAAACTTTTTCTTTTTATTCTACATGCGTATTTTAGTTTGCTTTGTATATCCATTCAGTAACCTATTATCACAATTGCAATCATTCAGCTGTCTATGTGTAAATTCGAAATTGGAGACTTCATTGACGTCGCCATCNATCACCAACATTGGCGACGATCGATCGCCAATGTTGGCGGCCGCGACGCCCCGCCCACAATCGATGCGCACTGGCCTCACAGTCGCCAGCGACAGCGAATCGCGGTGCTATACTCCTCGAGGAGTATAGCGGCAGTGTCACTACACCGTCGCGACGGGGCCTGAACGAGGGATGCGGAGAGAGCATGCTTCAAGTGAGAGGGTCGAATAGGTCCCGCCGCGACTCCGCAGCCGCAACGCTAAGGAACCGCACGCGCAATCAGGCTATCTTTTCGACAAGGGCTGTTGATCGTGGACGCGGTTTTTTTTTCAAAAATAAGCCAAGTTGGAAACTTTTTCTTTTTATTCTACATGCGTATTTTAGTTTGCTTTGTATATCCATTCAGTAACCTATTATCACAATTGCAATCATTCAGCTGTCTATGTGTAAATTCGAAATTGGAGACTTCATTGACGTCGCCATCACAATGCCAGGTGTAGGACCAGGTCCAGTGAGGAGGTATGTGTTATGTAACTACAGTGAACTTACTTGAGTAATGAGAATCAGGGTGTACCTCCTACATCACGAGCGGGGATGTTAGTTTGAGCAGGTACAGTGTATCCGAAACGACGAGTCCGCCCAGGCGGTCCACGTCACAGCCGGATCATTGCTTGATATCAGAAAGACAACGATGAAACGTGATACGCAGAGTAGATATGAAAAAGAATAGATGACGTGGACTGCTCGCAAGCGTGGCTGCCTCGACCGCTTGACCGGACTCGTCGTTTCGGATAGACGGTATATAGCAGTGATTGATCACGAATGAGAGCGGTGATATCAACAGAATGTGTGGGTGGGGTAGGCCATCGAAGTGCCGTACCAGTTGCCGTTTAGTGCGTGCTGATGGTTTTCGACCACTACCATCCCTCTCAAGGCAGATTCCCACCTCAGAAAACCTTCCTTTACTAAAATCGAATCTAGATTTTCTACCAAAAACAGGACCTCCTCGAAATGACGACGGCATACTTGCAAAACCATCGATAATCATATTTTTGAGATGTTGTTTGCCGCTGGAGGGCGAGGCTTTCGGCATCGATTGGAGATAACCGATGCCTCCTCATCAATGGGATGCATTCGTTGCGTGGTTTTTGACATGGAATTGAAGACTCGTTTGCACACACTTTAAATGAAGGCTATTGTCTATGAACTCCATCGGTAGAATCGTGAACAAAAAAAGCGGTACGTGCGCGTAGTGGTTAGATGATGACGGTGGAACTCTGCCGCTACTCAGCTGTTTTCCGCTTGGATGAGTGCTTTTCAGTACCATTCAATGCTTTTCTACTTTATGATGCTAGCGTGAATCGTTGTACTGATCCCACTAGTCTACTGAACTCAGACAGCAGAGTGGTGGACGAGAGTGCACGCTCTGCTAGGTTCACGCCCCTACCAATGGGTTTCATAGACTATACTTGCACAACCCGCATGTGGTTTTATCTCCGCAGAACTGTTCACTGACCATTTCGAGATAGTTCACTTATACCCTTGGAATCAGTGTGTTCAGTAGGATTGGGGTGAGGTGGGACCCTACCATTAATAGCGCATTCGTGATCATCTTGCTTCCAGTTTGCTTCCACGGGAAAAAAGTATCTGGATGTTCGTTATAGGTACGGATCTTTCGGTGGAGGAATGAGGCGCAACGGCGATGATTTCGACAGGGACAGGAGGAGATTCAGTCCAGTTCGGGATAGATATTGAAGTGAAATTGATCTCCTTGTTGTGTCCTTTTTGCTCGGAAACTTTCTTACGCTGGAAACTTCCGTAATCAATAATATATTTTCGTTGTTTTGAGTGTACACTCGTTGTTTTGTGTGTATTCGGCAATATCGTTGCTTTTGCACTGAAATTATCTGCCGAAATAAATTTTTCTTACAATACGTAGTACATAATGAAGTACGCAGATAGAAGTCTCTATTAACAACAATGACAAACACATTCACCATTGCAATTTCTGGGCAATATTAGTATCTACTTTATGATAATCTGTATATAGAAGTGTCCTCCAATCAGGATTTAGCTGAGACCAGGTATCAGCAATCTTCCTAAAAATTCCTCACTATCAAACAGCAACTTTTCAGCACTTAATCTGTACTAACCGCATTTCTGACGCACAACTCCGTTGTATGCTGGCAAAAGCTTCCTCTACACTAGATAGAATCCGTTCCCTGTCATCGTTGGTTTCTCCACGGATTTGTGCACCGCCATTACCACACCCTTAATTAAGCTCAAAAACTTCGAAATAGGTATTGACCAATGAATGATCTTCGTTACATACCACTAGGACATGCCATGACTTCCACATAGTCGTAAGCATTCTTGTTGCTTTTCAACTTCCGTACTAAATTCTGTATATTCCTGAACCCATAGATCCGAGCCGCTCTCAATATCACTTCGCCGTCACGAGTTACTGAGATCGCATCCACATTCCTCGCTCTGTAAGATAGAGTGGTGAAAGTCGAGAAATTCTCTTAATTAAGATTCCCTGAGAACTTACATCCTCTGCTCACTGATTTCGCCACCGTGTTGTTCTACAAATTTTTTAACTAATACGTCAACCCAACCTCCAGAAGTACCTCCTGCGTTTCCATAAAGAACACCTACAACAAAACATTCAAGTACACACCACTGCTCGAAACACGAATACATAGTATCGTTGAATAATAACTTACTGACCTCTGCTAAAATCTCCTAACCATCCAATTTCATCAGACTGGATAATTTCGTTGACATCGTCTAGAAGGCAGTCAACCTCTACTGGAAAGAGAACCAACAGTAAATCTACGATTAAAGTGCCTCATAGCAACATGCTCTCTGAAGTGGCATGTTAATGTATAGTCCTTCTCAAAAGATAGACGGAGTGCGCGTGCGGTTTCTTAGTGTTGCGACTGCACCATCGCGGTGGGACCCACTCGATCCTCTCACTTGAACATGCTCTCTCTGCATCCCTCGTTCAGGCCCCGCCCCGATGGTGCAAACGCGCAATCCGTCTATCTTTTTGAGAAGAAATGTAATCTGTTTCCCACCTTTTTGAGAGAACAAGACTGTAAGGATGGAATGAAGGAGGGAAACGGGGCGTGCCACGTATCCACGATTGGTCCACTCAAATAAGCAATTTAAGTGCATACGTGTGTCAGTTACGACTACATGGTTTTGAACAACGGTTCCACACCGATCCAGATTTAAAAAAAAAACCCAAAAAGTAGGTGCAAAATCAGTTAGGGCACAACGGCAATACATCACTTAGTAAGATCCAATCACAACCAAGTACGAAGAGCTATTGTAACAACCATTCTGTTGACTCAATAATCAAAGGAGACGAAAACTCCGTGTCAGCTCTAGAAACTAGAAGACAAAAAAGGTGTGTGGTGAAAAGCTGCTCGGTCATGAACTTTCATAAAAGAGACACAATATCAAGTAGATGGTCTTGTTGAGAAGGTATTCCGATTTCCATAACGTGTAGCGCTGATACCTCTAACCTGCGTATCATCGGTGAGCATTATCATTACTTGCCTCTAACATCCCGATCTACGATCAGCTTGCTAGGGATATTGATACTTACAGCACTGCACGCATAGTAATTCGGTGTTAGTTCCTTCGCTTACACCGGCTCACAGCCGCGAACTACATCGGCGTAGCGCTGTGGTGGGTTCAAATGTATTGGGAAGAAATGGTCGCTTTGAACCCCTCAGGATACATATGGTGCATCTCAAAATATGACACAATAATCGGATCAGCGCAATGGAAGCGAGTTGCGGCGTTGCTGTTGAGCGGTGGCAAGGTGGCGCCAGCGACGGAACCAAAACTGAGTCAGGATGACTATACATATCTGATCTGAACAGCTGATAGTAACCATTAAATTACCAAGGTCATACCTGTACTTATAACGCAGTCTGTTTCGCGTATTTCCGAGTCATGCGCATAGAAATCACGTCGTGATGCTTCGAGTTTCTTGTCAAAACAAGGCATCACAGCAGCGTGATAGATGTCAGAGACTGGAACACCAAGTTTCCGAGAAAGGAAGTCTTTTACTAACGCACCACATATGGCTTGCGGAGATCTAAAGAAACGTAGCATGGCGAGTGTCTTGGACCTTTAACGAAATCTTCTTACCTGACTTTGCTGAGGAAGGGAAGGAGAAAAGCCCCATGACTTTTTTCAGCGTAGCAAACGAAGCCAGGGCAGGAGGATACCAAAACAGGGCGAGAAGATGTTGAACAATACTCATTATAAGCTTCTTCTAAAGAGAATGCTCGGCCGAATGATGAGTCGATCACATAGTGTACGCCTGAAATTTGCAAAATGTTCTCGAAAATACGACTCATACATGAAAAGTGATGATACATTTAAAGGCAGAGGACCACCTCGTTTCTCACTTAGACGATATCAGCATATCCTTGACCTACTCGCCTCGCTGATCCCAACAACGTACAGCTTAAGTCACAGAAGTGACAAAAACCCTGTTTTTGGTAGGGTCAAAGTACCCGCTTTTTGGAGTGGGGGCGGATCCGCTCCAAAAAGCGGGTACTTGGTGCTGGCTGCCCGCCACGGCAGCAACGTCGGGTGAACACGTCTTGTCCTGTCCGATCGATGAGATCAACGGTGATACACGTCTTTGCACGTAAATTTGTTCCAGCAAACTGGTACAAACCCCGTCACGGAAAACGGGTTTAGAGGCCATTTTGGGACATTTCAAGTACATTGCCGGAATCAGCGCATCGAGGAGGTTCGGAATATATTAATAACTCGAAAACGATATGAGGTGGCCCTCTGCCTTTAAGCACATTCCAGCGAGTTATATAGCAAAGTAATTGGGAACAATCCTATCGCAGTGGTAAGTAAACTTCGAAGTTTCGGCAAGACTTCCAAATGAGGGGTTAACTGCCGATCACCGCAACGCACATGTCTCTACACTACATAACTGCGAACAACAGCATCTACGCGACGGCTCCATCGCGACGAAGTATAAACACGGTCGTAGTAGTTTCAAGAGCGGAGCTTGCAATGCTCCTAGTTGCATTTAACGTTTCGACCATTCTGAACAATTTTTACGACAACACCACCACCCACGTTTTAACTATCAAAATTAATTTTAAAAAAGGCAAATCCTCTGACGAAATAAGAATGAAATCATAAAAAGAACGGGAAAATGTTGGGAGCTTTAACGAACCTTTCGAGAAGAAAAATGAGGCGATCAACTTTGCGGCTTCTGACACTGACATTTGCCTCTTCACAGCGATCGAGCATACGCTTTGAGGGGATACCGTTACCACACAAAGTTGCTTTCCGGACATCCCATCCAGTAGCCTAACCAGTAAAAATATGTACAATGTCACCAAAAACGGAATGCTAAAGAGAACAAACCTTGAAAATGACTGTTCTTCAACCAGAACAGTCTCCGCACTCGTGATACAACCGCTGCATGCGAGGCAATCATTAAGTGAAATCTTCACAACTCCCTGGAAAGTGCTGCGTCCAAATATGGTCTAGTTCACCAGATATCATACGAGTAATTCACCCTTTTAATCTTGCTTCCATTTGGCTGTTTCTTTCGTACGGCTACCAATGGCTCTTCTACCGTTTTCGTTTCCAAGGGTATGATACAGTTCTAAACAAACATAATACGATCTGCGCCAAAAATATGTGTACAAACCAACGTCGGAGGTTTTGTCGTAAATTTAAGAAATGGGAAATGTTTTCATTGAAAGGGAATGCCCTGCTACTGAGACGGTCAAAAATCATTCCATATAGAGGAGAGACTTACCAGATTTGGAGCAATGAAGTCACTTATATTCGAGATGCGCACAGTGCCACTAAACCCTTCATCCATCTGTAGAAAGAGACAGCAAAATTTTCCTTCGAAAGAAACAGTTGTTCAAAGTAGAAGTGATTAACACTTAGTAACAATTCACGTTCAAAGAATGAAAGTTTTCATTTTATACAATATTATGTTGGAAGAGCATTGGTAGGACAGGAAAAGCTACAACTCAGAACTGTTGCAGAGTATTTGCACAGCGGTTTTCATCAATGACCTGAAAAAGTTACAACTATCAACCGTAAAAGTTATAGCAGGGAATGAATAGTAAGTAAAACTCACTTTGATTGGATTTCGCTTCCAAATGTGTGGAAAGGGTTGGAAATTGCGTTGCAGTACAAAGTATGAAATCGCTTGAAAATCCCTCGCACGTCCAAATCCTTCAGATCTGTGTTGCTTGCCTCCAAGACCAGAATCATTCGAACACCGGTATTTGTAATGAAACCGTATGACTGAAACGTACGAATGCAATATACTACATTACATAGATTAATTACTATTTTGTTGCAGAAAGATACGGGACTATTCGGCCAGCACCATCGCAAGTCATACTTTTCGCAGAAGTCTTGCATATGGTGGTTATTTAAAGGCAGCACCCGCGGAAATCCTTGCGTTGGAGGTTTTCCCGAATTTAGGGGTTTTCGGGGACGGTAAACTCATAGGCAGGGATAAAACTGCGTGAAAGAAGCGTGAAATGCAAGAAATGAAGGCGCTCTTTACCATATGCCGAAGGCGCAGGCGAGTGCTCCGCCGTGGAGTGTGCGTGTGTTCCGCCACGAAGCCCTATGAACAGTACGCATTGCACGCGTCCGCTGACCACCCACGGCGATAGCGTTAACTGGCGCGTCGGGCCGTTGAAAGGCCGACGTGGCCGCGACAGCGATACTTGTTTCTCTGCAGGTAGGTCATCATTCATTGTGTTCTTCTCACATTTGTGATGTGCTCACCCTCTATTTCACCACACACACTTCAGCTCCTAGTCGAGGATTTCGGCTGGTGCTGCCTTTAATGCGCTGCTCGCGATTATTACACTACTTTATACTGCAAACCCGCAACTGTTAAAGGCAGCGTTCAACTTACTACTGGGATTGTCAAGCGGCCAGCCGCATGGTAAGCGACTCCCTTCAGAGATGAGAAGTTCCGTGGGTGGTGCCTGTTACAGTACTCCACTATGGCGGAGCCAAAAAGTTGTGAAATTGTCCCGAAAACACTGTATACCGGAGTTATTTGAGGGGCTGAACACAAACACCTCATCCATTTAGAGTCCTAACCCATTTTTTTACGGTTGCTGTAGGCATACGATAGGTTCAAAATCTCACAGAATCCTTTCAAGTTTTGCACATATGTAGAACCTCACATAACCCTACCACGAAAAATTTTAGAAGATTCTGTGGTACCTACAGCACACCTACCCCAATTTTATAAAAGTGGAGTTGTAGTAGGGAATGAATACAATATTCATGTTCAGCCTCGCGAACATCCCCCCCCCCCCACCCCCTCGCT
>JARK01001348.1:2513028-2545374 GCA_000688135.1 Ancylostoma ceylanicum | reverse complement strand
AATATTCATGTTCAGCCTCGCGAACATCCCCCCCCCCCACCCCCTCGCTGCCAAAGCTTTAGCACAAAAATCTTAAAGTTTTTGGGTCCGCTAAAGGAAATATTGTCCGAGTTGGAACAACGTTGACCCACAGCATATCGTCAATTTTCTAGGAACAAAATTTGCTTTTTCTTCCGCATACTTACTTACAGTAGTTCTATCGTGAGCGTGCAAAAAATAGCTCCGGTGTTTAATATGGGTATGATTTTCGCGATCAGCGCATCAAACTGACCAAACGCATGCATTTCACGTAATCCCACGCCTTTTCCGGGGCCACTTTAACATGTCAGGCACGTGAAAGTTAATGCGAATGTCAAGCTAGAATGCGCGCGACTTGATAAACGTACATATCTTTGTGCTCTCCACCTATGTAGAAATACGTCCATATCAGGGCTGTGCGTTAGAAAAATTTCACATTTCGTTAATCCGTTAATTCGTTACGTTAGGCCAAAAATGGCCGTTACGCGTTAATGCGTTAATCCGTTAATCCGTTAATTCGTTAGACGACGGACTTGGGAATATTTTGGTGAGTTTCTTCAAATGTAACAAGCAATAGAAATTCCTAACTGATATTCAAAGCAAGTAAGCTATAGATTCAACAAAAATTCAAGTAAGTGTTGAGAATGTTCACTTCTGGCTCTGACAGTAGGGCATTGCAAGATGGAAAAGATGACTGATGACTGACAAGATGATTGGAAATGGTTTTTCCTTTTCGATACACAGAGAAACAAACATAAGCAATCGTTAGACAACTAAGAAAGATAAGTGGTAGAGATGCCCTTGGTGCAGAGTTGGGTTATTTTGCTTCACAGTTTTTACCATAAATCCTTTGCAATAGGAATGGATGAGAATGCTTGAGATTGGGAGGGGGTCAAAAAAGGAAGTTGGAGATTCAAAGATTTAATAAATCTACTAAAACTCACAGTAATAAGGACAAGGCTCATAGGCTTTCCTCAGAACCCCAGTATAAGTATGTTATGATGCGAAAAGCAGTTTTTCTCAGTTTTCTACAGTAAAACTAGGTCCATTGACGAAATGGTTTTTAACGGAATTTCGGGGTTTTTCGTTCATTCGTTAATTCGTTACGTTAGGCCAAAAATGGCCGTTACGCGTTAATGCGTTAACTCGTTACGTTAGTAACCCACAGCCCTGGTCCATATTCCACTGTGAACCACGTGTATCTGAAATTTTTGGTGCAAAACTGGCCGCATAGTGCAACAATCTTGGGTATTCGAGAAATTTGTGACTAATTTAATTGTACCGCAAACAATAACTTTTTACATCTGAAGACAAAGTGTAAACATTTAAGTGAATGAAACGAAGAAAAACGGGAAATTAATCAATCGTAGTAATGGAAACCTCGACCACCTTGTATTTTTGATTGCTGTACAGGTGTCCCAAGAACATCTCGTTTGCTTTCGGAGCTTTTTCGTCGACTATGTCAAGGGAACAATGGATGAATAATTCCAGATCGTACGTATATTTGTGGTACAGATCATTCACGACATTTAGCAATCTGGTATTCTGAAAAATTGAAAGGTTTATCTTAAGAAACAATTGTATCCTTCAGAAGAATTCTAACTACTACGAAATGAGAGCTTTCCTAGGATGCCATTGAACTTCGCATGAAGCACAAATACAGGGGACTCCAACTGTTCAGGCCTCCACACAGCATCACAAGTTGTGTTTACACTTCAGAGTAGTGCGCAAGAATCGCGGCGGCAGCCATACCATTCGCGATGCGAAGGGTAGGCTGTTCTCCTTGAAGAGTGTAGCGCCCTGGGTCGCAACAGCAGGCGGCAACACTGGTCTTGGTACGCACCGACTGTGGGTGACATATAGCTGGCGGTGAAACGTTCTGACTCCGCTGGTCATCCCGTCGTTGCAATTGCCGCTCGAATTAACGATGAACACGACATTTCTTACATTCTCTCATGCTCCTCTATTCTTTCTAATTCTTTTTAGTCTATTAGTTTTGGAGTGGCGTGCTTCCACAACGCTCACCTGCATTGCATATCGTTATTATTGCCTTGGTATCCTAGCCAGTCATCACATCTAGCTATCAGTAACATGCACTGTTAGACACAGGAGTTGCTAGCCAGAAAGAGGGGGAGTGGGGCGGGGGATGGGGGGAGGGTGTCGGAAAAAAGTGGCAATCATGCCACTCCGTAGACCCGGATGGGAAATAAAAAACGGTAAAATATTAGTTACAGGGTTTTCGAATCGAGGTGGCGTGCTGGCACACCCCTCACTCTCCATTTATATTCTCGTGTGGTCACCGCGATCCCAACCGTCTGCAGTAGCAGAAATCATCACGTATAGTCTATAAAAAAAAATCGGCGGACTCCTGCTGGGCGTGGCGCCGCTTCGCAAGGTCGGTCGATATCGTAGATCACCCGTTTTTCCATAGAATCTCAGGCTGCCGATCGGATGGCGACCGCGCCGCGCGCCCCTTTCCCGCCGAACTGGAGTCCGCCGATTTTTTTGATGGACTGTACAGAGAACGTCAACCATGATTGCCACTCTTGCGGCCGCAACATCCACGCGGCGCGGGCGAGGCAACACTCAACATCCACGGAGTTCGAACGCGCCACGTGGATGTTGCGTCCGCAGGAGTGGCAATCGTGATTGACGTTCCCTGATGTACAGTCTATAAAAAAAATCGGCGGACTCCCGTCCGGCGGGAAAGGTGGCGCCCTCCCATCGGCAGCCTGAGATTCTATGGAAAAACGGGTAATCTACGATATCGACCGACCTTGCGAAGCGGCACCACGCCCAGTGGGAGTCCGCCGATTTTTTTATAGACTATATGTAGCCGCCACGCAACCCAGTCGCAAGGACGCTGCGTGACAGCTATGTCGGATTTCGCCAGTCGTGGCGTCATGCAACAGTCTTGCGATTGGGTTGCGTGGCGGCTGCGTGGTAGTTGTCTGCTACTGCGGACGTTTGGATCACGATGACCACGAGAATAGCATGTGGCGCTACTTCCATTGCAAGGGGCGCAATCGTGGTCCGTTCCCTGTATCAAAGTAGATGTCGCTGGTGCCGCAATGAAAAGACGCTGCACTTCTACGCAAGCTTAGCAGCAGCCCTTTAATTCAAAAAGAATCTACATATTTAAGTGGAATGGTGATCACACACGTCACGTGACTCCTACTCAAAATGGAGTGGATAAACAGGATTACATGCAGTGACTAGAAGCAATTTTTATTAAACAAAACTCACGTCTCTGTCAAAAATTGCGAAAGCAACTGCTCCACCGCCCATACGAGAACCTGAAGAGGGGAACATAATGAGATTAAAACTTCAGATCCTCCCAGATTTATATCCATAAGATGGAAAAACTGACGCTTTTCGACCTAATAGAACCAGCAAGGCAAATTCGCCTATTTTGACGAAACGAAAAATTCGTTCTTTGTAATTTCCGCAATTGCACGATTGCATCATAATCCACGCGCAAATCGCGAAAACAAAAAGTCGAGTGGTTTCGAAAAGCGGTCAGTGCTTTTATTTCCACTTGTACTGGATGGACGAGCGTTCAGGACTGTATTTAGGCGGATTTTATCATTAAAAGACTAAATTTCTCCTTTAGGTGAAAAGGGAGTTGGGGGGGGGGCCACCTGCTAGAGACAACAAAGGTGCTTTTGGCATGTTGCTCACGTTCTAACCTGCTAAGCGCAGGGATTTCAGATGGAGTAGGCCTACAAAGGAAGTGCAAACTCCTTTTGACAAGTACAACAAGTTTTAACTTGTTACTCTTATTGATTTTTAGGCAGGAAGAATGGAAACAATGCTAAAATGCCTGCTTCTAGTTTTCGAAGCTTTTATTTGTTTTCTAACCTGATTTCGCGTTATCATTAGATTATCTACCTCTATTAGCCTGTTCAGGCATAAAAAATTAGCCTAGATAGCCATTACGACCATTTTTTGGAGGTGCCCCCCCCCCAACTCCCTTTTCACCCTCCTTTATTTCGTGTTGAATTCATGTGTGGCTTTTTTTCGTTCACAGTTTTTTTCGTTCACAGCACCACGTCTCTGATTCAACACGCGAGGTTTTGGAGTAACGATCCTTCCAGATGGCTAGAAGTGACGAGTCTGGTGACGACGCTGCTCATTCTCTCGAAAAGGACTTCAAGAAAGCTGAACAAGTTGTAAACGACATTGAAAGTGGACAGTTTTCTTCCAGCGATTTGCAGGTGAGGCTCTCATATGCATCCTACTTTTCAAATTTGACCTTTTAGCTTTTAGTTTTTAGTTTTAGTTGCTTCTTTTTGCTCTGTTTTATTTATTTACTCACGGTGGGGATCGATAACGGTGACCCTTTCACGGCCTCGAAAAGCACGCGACGCAATCGCGCCGCTTACGATGAAATCGTTGCCGCGGTGGCGAATCCGGGTTTTCTTGATAGTTGTTCACCATATTTGATGGTAACTGACTGTCGCAGCGATGCCATCGCCTCACAAAAAAGTATAAACACTCTCCAACTGACTATCAAGAAAACCCCATAATTTGATTTCCCAGGGAGAATTCCTGCTCGAGCGGCGCAGTCGCGCCGCGTGCTTTTTGAGATCGCAGACGGGTCACCACCATCGACGCCCGCTGTACTTACTTATTCATGTATTGCATGTGTTTTCTTCTGCAAAATCCGTCCCTAGTGAGAGGAATCCGTACAAACCTGTGAAATTAATGCGTATTTGCTGGCCTTTAGTCAAGGCTTGTTGATCAAGGAGTCAGTGTCACTAAAATGACTTTTACTTCCACTGAAGTTGCCATTTGGTTGGGTTTGATCCGCAGATTCGAGTATTGGTGTAGCACATTCGAAAACACAGAGAAGGTTGATGTACAGGGCAGTGGGTAAGGTTGGAGGAGATGTCCCCCTGGACTGTCATTAAGTTTCAGTTTCCACTCCTGCGATCGTATCCACGAAATTTTCGGTCCCGGAAACTCGGCGGGAACTCAGCGGAAACTTGAGCTACCGTTCCGGAAGTTTCCCTAAGTTCCCAGTTTTCTCGCCACTCTACTCAGAGGTTTTTCCAAAGTTATATGGAAACTGTTATTAGAGCTAGGACAGCTTACATGTAACATTTTCCTCCATTCTAAATTACATGCGACCTTTTTTCGGTTCGAAACAGCTTAAATAGGGCGTTTTTGAGTCAAAAAAATGTAGTCGATAATCTAGTTTGAAAAGTAGTCTATGACTTTCGTCAGTCCTGGTTTGTCAAATTGCAAAATTTGGTTTGAATTAGTCGATTCTGAATAGTCAACTCACGTTTGACTCCGCTCATAGACTCACATCTATGCAGTGCAGGGTCTTTGTAAGCTTTCGTTCAGCCCTTTTGTAAGCTTACATGTATTTTTTTTGCAAGCTGAACAGCTTACATGTGAAATTAGTATCAGCTTCCGTAGAGTCTTCATGCAAGCTAGGGATAATGTCGCGTGTAACTTTGGAAAAATCTGAGCAATTTTTGCTTGCTGCGCACACACATCGACTGTGTCCCCCCTTGTAATCTTTCATCAACAATGTTTTTGTACTGTGTTTTCGAAATATGCTTCTGTCTTCGTTTTGTTTACTTCTAACAAATCAACCGGTACAATTCAGTCGACGTTTATTATATCTCAGGGCCGTATTACGGATGCTGTTGTCGTCTTAGAAAACATAACTCGAGCCGTTTCTGAGTTAAGCTTGTTCTCAACAAATGAGCAGGTCGGCTTTTTTTCTGCACTTTCATGGAGTCAACCTCTTTGTTTTTGAACGGTTCAAGGCCAAATGAGTTTTAGGTTGAAGATATACCGACGTCTTCATTGCCATATTTACTTATACCGTGTTACCTTGGTGTTGCCCAACACAACACCTCCACTGCTGACCCTGTCCAACGCCGTGAACAACTACGACTGGCCAAGGTTTGTGTTTTTTTTTTAATTTGCGCTCTCATAACGCTGAAATCAGCCGCACTTTTCATCCCAAGCCTTGTGTAAACAATCGTTCACGGCTTTTCGTGGATGTGTATTGTTGTGGGGGAAATCGGGCGCTATCTGATGCTGTGGTTAGCTTGTCCACTCAGACACATTCACCGGGTAGGCCGGTCACCAAACACCGGGCAGGCCGACGCCCCTTACGGGGCCTGCCCGGTGCAAGCGCGCGGCCTTCCCGGTGCAGGCGCGCGGCCTGCCCGGAAAGTAGTGGCCGGTCCGCCCGGCAACGCGCTACATCACCGTGCGGAAACCCATTCAGTGGGTTTGAGTGGTTATCAAACCCGTTAGAAAGGCAAAAACAACGGAAATGCTCCGCTATCACAAGCCATATACACTAGGAATAATTTATTCTGCATAACAATAGACAACAAAGTGATCTTGTTTTTCAATTATTCAGAGTCAGCGATTGGCGTTAGGAGATTCGTGTTTGAAGCCAGCTAGAACGTTCCATCTCATGTGTTGGAGTCTTCGTTCCCATCTTTATCATCCTCCACTTGCTGTCTCTTGAACTCGCGCTGGAAAAATTCATTAGAAATTGAGGCATCCAAAACTGGCAAATGATAACTCACCATCGTTGCGTATCCAGCGAGAAACTTTAATGAAGTAGCAACGATATGACGATCTCGTACCAGCAACTCCAGCCACAAGGTCGGACACCTTCAAACCAATTGCCGCTAAAAGTGTGTGGAGATCCGAGGGTAGCATCGACATTCCAAGCCAACGGTTCCTGATTGCCGAACTCTTCTAGGAACATGTGCAGGTCCGAAATCATGATAGGCTTGAAAATATTAAGAAATTGAATAAACTGTGATCTTCAAAGGATGCAAGCACTCTTCACCTGCAGCTGTTTAAGAAAACAACTATCCGTTTTGACAAGTCAGAAATGAAGACAGGAGCGTTGATCCATGGTCATTCGGTCACATAACCTACAAAGAAAACAGCAAATTGATCGACTAGAAAACATTTTGGAAAAAGTCGAAAAGTGGAGGATTCGACGGAGAACTGCCACTAGCAAAAACATGGAAAGACAACCGAAAAATATACATGGTAATAATGAAGAACAAATGTGGTGCGCAAGTAGCACATAAAGGGCAATTTGCACTAGATGCGCGCATTTGACATGATGAAAAGTATGCGCAGGCGCAGCTCTAACACAGCCACTGGGGTTATTCGTGGCAGCCGCGCGGAATTTTCATGCAGTATGTTACCATGTTTGCTTATTTTCATGGAAAATCGCAAATGCGTGCGCCTAATGTGCGACTGACGCATGCATCTAGTGTAAAATGCCACTAATGATGAGGGTGCAGTTTTGAAAATTTCGCATCTCTACATTACATGCATACGGTTTGACACAGTTTGTGCATTCCTTGACGAGAAATTGCGACATTCTTAAGGTCCGCGGCCTGCCCGGTGTTCAAGAAATGTGCGCGGCCTGCCCGGTCTTGCTGCGAAGTTAAAAAATATGGGCCGCGGCCTGCCCGGCTTCACCGCGAAATTTAAAAATATGGGCCGCGGCCTGCCCGCTCCGAAACTCCGCCCAAAAACAAAGCGCCGGGGCCTGCCCGGTGCACGAGAAGTGCCCGCGGCCTGCCCGGTGAAATTGTCTGAGCAGTCATTGGGCCAATCACTGTGGCGTGGTCACACCCCATTTCCCAGCATGACTATGTATTTCTCTTCCCACTGTTGCGCAAATAATGTGAACTGTGGTATTCAAGTAATTTTCGACGCTTTTTACAGCCTTTAGCAGGTCCTTGATAATTTCTTTTCCGTATGGTTAAGAAGGACTTCGTCTACATTAGTTGAGGCAGTTTCCTATACACATCTCTTCAATTCAGATATACTACACGGACTTCCTTCGACGTTTGAGAAACTACGGTTTCGAATTTGATGGTTCGCTTCTGGAAAATGGTAATGACAAGTTCTCATAAAGTGATTTTTGCACTTTTTTCGAAAAGATCAGCGGAATCCGGAGAGATTTGTGTGCTTCTGAAAAATTCTTTTCTAGAAGACTCGCTGCCTGATACTCCACAGCCTTCGGTGAAGAGATTCACTGGTGAGGAGGTTAGAGAGCAAAAGATCGCTCGTTTCCGGAGGCAGAAAGAATTGAAACAAACCATGGAGGAGTTGAGAAGGCAGCAACAGCTCAACAACTCTGACGAATCAACTTTGGTGGGGATTTTCTTTAACTGAAGCGCTGTAGAAAGCGTGTATCTTCATGTTTTTTCTTTGATTCTTTTGCAGAGAGAACTCCATTTGACAGTGATAAAATATTGGATTGAGAAGGTATTGGAGGAGCTGAATTCAATCGAAGGTAATATCATTGCTCTTGATCGTTGATATCATTCTCATAAATTGCATCCTAATACTCCGACATTATATGCTGTCATTCTTTAAACATTTATGTCGGTAGAGCGATTCTTGAAAAACTGGCCCTTGTGCGCGTGGCCTTCTACGCTGCTCGCTAAATTAAAAAAAAATTGCTACTACCAGCTGGTCACCGGGCGCGATTTCCGGTCCAGAGGCGCACGATATATGACCAAGTGGCCAGCCATTAGCGGTCTACCCGGTATACCGGTGACCGCTCGGAAGGCGAGAGCACTTGAACGGTGGTTTCGCCAAAGTCGATTCCCCCTTCGAGTGCGGTGTGCTGCTGTGCGAGAGAGCGGAGTTGATGCCTTAACTTTTTTAGATGAGTTGCCATTGGTGGAAATGATGAGTAAACGGCAACAAGAGATGAGGAACAGTCCCGAAGTGGCAAACCGACCTCGTCCTGAAGCTGCTTTAAATCGAGGTAGGTGAACGTCAAAACGTATGCTAGTTTCCATTGGTCGATTGCATTTGCTTTTCTTTCAGTGCCTCTGAAGCCCTTCATAATCACTCGATCTGAACAACAAAAAGCCGTTTTTGGCCTTGGTTATCCATCGATCCCCACAATGACTGTTGACGAATGGTATAATCAGAGATTTGGTGGGAATGCTGCACCATCACAAGCATCTCAAAAACCAGGCTGCTCGGAAGGGTTCGTTTATAAAGATTTGGTTTTTAACTGTTCACAGAAACAGAGCATTTATAATACAGCATTTGTGACCTTTTAGCAGAACTTTCTAATATGATTTTTAAGACATGCTGGGGACAGCTGCGAGGGGGAACATGAACGAGAGGAGGACGAAGATGAGAAGAGGGCGAGGTTGATGAGGTGGGATGAATATAAGGACGATCACCGCAGAGGATGGGGTAATACTCATAACAAGGGATGAGCAGAACAGAATAATGTACTTATATAGTAAGCTAGATCAGTCGTACGTGTATCTCTTCCATTGCTTCGCCCTTCATATGAGCTCTTGTATATGTTTCTTCGAAGTTTTTATTTGCTATTCATCTTACACATAATTTCCACCTTTGTTGCCATAGTTTTCACTCATTTAGTGCTCTTCTACCAAGTCTTTGTCAGAATATTGAATTACGTGTTTTAAATATCATCGCTGTGGGTAAACAATAGTTGTAGATTTGGAATTTACATAGTTTGAATCGGCATGGTTCGGATTCCACATCCTTTTACATATTTCGCTTGTGCTTGTTGAAATTCTTGAGTACTTTGCGTGTGATTCTTACAATCTATCGGTATTTTGCAGCGTACCTCTGGCATGGATTACAGGACAAGAGCACAGGGCGAGTTTTCGACCATTTACCATATGAAGACTGCCTTTGAAACCATGCAGTTAACTGAAAATTGCAGATTCGGATACCTCTGACAAGGAGGATGAGGACCAACTTCCACTGAACTACGATGATAATCCGGACAAAGAGGTTAGGATAGTGATGATCGATTTTGAATTGCATGGGGTATTGTTTTACTCCAGAAGTTAGGGAACCTTATTTCATAACGTTTATAACTATGAATTGCTTTTTTTCGCCGAGGAAAACTCGTTAATTACGAGGGAAAATGAGGGGAAGTCTTCATATTAAATATGGTATCTCAGTAGCTAGAACCTTCATCTTTTCGTTAAATTATGGAAATACTGTCCATAAAAGATTTGCTTTTGCGATCAAATCAGGGCGTATGACAGGAGGAACATAAGCTGGCAATACTTGGCTGCTATGAACCCATCTGTCAGTATGCAACCAATGCACTTGGAGTTCCTAGTTAGATGACAGAGACTTGTGGGCGCTACATATCTTTCCATGGTAATCAACATCCACAGCTGAAGATGACTTTCATCTAATTAAACGAAATTGTGCAGGTCAAAAGCAGATAGTGCTTGATTTTCATTGACGTGTGATGCACAATTTCTGCGGATTACCACGATTTTGTCCCAATTTCCAAAAATCCATGTTCAGTGTGGTTCTAAACCGAGTAATGTCTTTGACCTTTTGAACAGGTTGAACCCGTTCCGTAGCATCTTCACCACACCTCGGCTAGGATACACCTATCACACCTCCTAGTCGCTGAAATCAGTTTTATTAGAGGGTTCCGGCTCCTTCCAGCGCAGCTGTGGACCCGCTTTTCATACTCCTGCGTACAATCGTGCTTCGTCGTCCATCATCCCATGTGTTTCCCCTTTATCCGGCTCATTCGCTTCTCTCAAACACCATCGCACCAGTTTCATTCCTTTTATATGACTTGACTGTCATACATCAATATCATCCATTTTTATTGTGACTTACTGTAGATCATCTAGGCATGACTGAAGTTAGGCCAAAACATCCGTAAAGATGAAAATTCGCACACTTTCCGTCTATACATCGTGATGTGGTTAGGTGTTCCCACTAGCGGTTGATTTTGTTGTACAGACACTAAAGTGTGAGATAACATCAGGTGTGATTTTTGTAAAAAGAGCTGTGTTGCTATCTGCTTCTTCTGTCTGCTGAAATACAGTCTGAATATCTCAGTCTCATCCTGCTGGCTGCACATGTATTCCTGGTACATACTGCCCTACATAATTTCAGGAGGGTGAACCGCCTGAGAAGAAACCAGCTGCTGCTCTTTGGGGAGATTCGTTGGTAGAACAGGGATTGTTACAAAGAGGTTCCCGTATTGCACTGGAAAAGCAGGTTTGTTATTAAAAGTTGATTCCACTTAAAATAAGCTGAAGCGTGTCAATGAAACGTTTTTTTAGAAAGACCTATGTGTTCCACGTGGGGTCGAGTCGTACCACGTTCCTTCAACATTCACACGGGTTGAGAAAGAGGAATTTGAAGCAGTAAGGACTCTTCTTCATTTGTCGTAATCAAATCCTTTATCATATGAAGCTTAGAGACAGAACAGTCCTGAATTGCAGCAAGGACTGCAAAGTTGTATTTTTATTTCTCTTCTGGAAAAAAACTGTCAACTTCCTTTTAACTGTCAACTTCCTTGAAGTTCAAGAATCAAATCCAAAATAGATACTATTAATATTCTACAGGGTGCGCGCGAATTATTGGAGCGTGGTTTTTTGGAGTTCTAATCGGATAAGATTAGGTAGGATTGATCGAATTCACAAGCCATGCCCTAGGTATCTTTGTTTGGGCCATCTCTACCCTAGACAGTGGATGGTTTCCCAGATGATCTCTTTCTGTGGCTACACAGGCTTTAGGAATCCTCCTGGTCAAATCGCGCTTAGGGAGTCGTGACACGCGCTCGACCACGGCTCCTTACCTTCGAAGATTTGCAGAAGTGGTTTCAGAAGTGGTTTCGCAAGTGATTTCCTTGAATTTTGGCTCGAAGTTCGATCCACGTAACTCACTTCATTTGCATTCTTATGTGCTCCGCTTTGGAAATATTAGTGGGTAAGGTCTGCAGTACAAAATGGGTAGGAACAGATTGGTGGAAGTTTGTCCTTCAAGATTCTTGAAAATATCCTCTGAAATAACACTTGCGTGTCACGTGTGGTCTGAGCTGAAAGCTCGAAGTCTTTACAGACCAGGAAAGACGTCACTCCGCGAACTTGATATTGTTTACGGTAGGTATTGTTCTAGCAAACATACCCACAACATGACCTCTGAATTCGCCCAAGCACAGCTGATTGGGGCTTGAAAAACCACGCGCCAATAATTGGTGCGCACCCTGTAGTATTCTGTGTCGTCGTTTGGGATTTTTCTAGAAATGCGAATATTTTGTGCACACTTTTTTCTTTATCACTACACAAAATTCTGCAAGCTATTCAAGTTTAAATATATCGTTTCCACTTCGGAGTAGTTGTGGATTTCCTCTTCCGTTTTTATATGTACGGATCATTTAGCATGTTGAACGTGAAGCACCAAGTAACTCAGCGGACGACCCATTTGGAGATGCGCCCGTTGATCTCTCGGGAGAGACAGCGTTCTGTGAACGGCTTTCCGATGACAGCTGGCTTCCTCATGCTCGGCATCTTCACAATGGGTCGAATCGAAGAGGAGGTGAGTTTTTCTATAGAATAGTTATCTACTATAATGCATTTTATGTAGTCAAGGTCAAACTGACCGTTGAACTCCATGGTTCAGAACCATATTTCAACTCATTTGCCTGCACTGTGTTGCTGTTCTATTCTGTTATGGAATATGCTGATTTTTCCTAGTTTTTGAATATTATTCTTGCTCGAGCAGACTCCAATTTGGATACTGCATGTTGACTTTTTGTATACATTCCAGAGCTTTACGCCAAGTACGGTTTATTCCAGGGGGAATTGAAAGATCTGCTAAACTCTTTCGAAGTATGAGTCATCTAATTACTTCAGCGGGTTGTACAAATGAGCTTGTGTGCTCATTGCTGAAATAGCCGCCCGGTTAGCACTTGTCTCGTCAGTTGCCCTTTGAACTGCGCATCACCTCATTATATTCATGAAATGTTTTTAGGTTTCTAATAGTAAAGCGAAATTATTTCTGATAGCAAAGTGAAATTGAAGTTATATTGTCCCCTGCTTTTTAACTTCTTGGTCTGTCTGTCAGTAAGAATCGGAGGAATTTACGATTGAGTTGACGCATTATACAAAAATACGTAGAATTTGGTTGCTTTTGCAGTCTTCTCGGCCTATCTTGATATGATAATTTAAGGGCGAGCGGGAGTTCGAATCGCCCGTGACCGAGGTTCTGGCCGTCCAGGTCATTTTCGCGGAGGACATCGTGATGGCTTCAGAGGAAGAGGTCATGGTGATTGTAACGGCTTGAAGCGGTCATGGTCCGGTCAGGTACTCTGTCTCCATTACTTGTTTCGTGTAAATTTTTCCCATTCATTGTCCTTCTCTAATACTACCTTTTTGAGGTCACTGATCCAGCCCAGCTGCTTTCGCCCTCCTACTCTCTCGAAACATTAATGGCTGTTGAATTTTCCGCCGACACTTCTATAGAGCAACTTGGAGATGAAATGGCTAAGGCGATGGGTGAACGTGATCCGAAGACTGTGAAGAGTATTGTGCAAGTTTGTGGAGTGGAAAAGGTAAGGTTTGTATTGCACCTTTGTATATCTAGCAGAGGTGACCCAAAAACGTCGTTGCGTTATATACGATCATTGCTTACATGCTTCAGGCGATTGCGTTGTTCGAGGAAACGCGCAGTGTAGAATCTCAGGGCGGAATGATGGTAGGTTGTCACGTGTTGTGCTTTCTGTAGTCATTCGTAAATTCTGAGCATGTTTAGATTGACAACGGCCGGAGAAGGCGTACTCCTGGCGGTGTCTTTATTTCGTTGTTCAAGTTGGACCCAGACATTCCTGGTGATGTCAAGGTATGTGACTTTTGCTTTTTTCACTTCTGCTCTAAATATTGGTGCCATCACTAGCTCATTGTAACATTTGAACTTTTTCCTTGAAGAAACGGCTATTTGATGAAACGAAAATGGAAGCGAGAAAAATTCTGCGTGCTCGAAAAAAAGGACGTTCAGATTTTGCCCAAGATGTGGCCAAGGTAAGTTTTGAAGTTTCTTTTGTATTTTCTCGTTACCAATCATAGAAATTATAACGCTTGCCAAGGTTATATAGTTCGGTGAACTTTTGGTACAAGATGAACGTGTCGAAAAAAATCCGGCGAAACGTTTACAACAACCTGATGTTGAAATGAGTGAATGATTTGTGTTTGCCACACAAATTTATAATATTTTGCTTCCATTCCATAAAATAAAATTATATTATTTTGACATTCTCTTGCCCACTCACTCGTGAAGAGGTTGTGTGGATTGTAATGAACCCTGTATCGTTTTCAGGTGGCTGAGTTAATGAAAAAAGAAAAGGAGAAAAACAGTGCGGACGAGGCTCTCAAACCACTACCTCAGGTGGAGCAGGTCTTACAGCCAAGTGATTCGGGTGCGACTGTCAACAACGATGTTTTTGATGACGCCAGTGATATAAATATGGAGCCATAATTACCTCTTGTATTTGTTTGAATCTTAACGGATACATATACTACTCATTTCGTTTGATATACTTCTAATTACACTTTGCTGTACCGGTAATTTTTGATACTTTGCTTTCGTTGTCATTTTGTTACGGATAAAGAGTTGTAATAAAGACTTGCTGGTGTTTTCCAGCTATTACTCATTCGCTTGGTATTCTTACGAGAATTCAGGAATTCTGTAGAAGCCACAGGTTTCGCCCAGATTATTGGCGCGTGCATGTTTGGGTCTCAATCGGAGGCGATTAGGCTAATTTTTAGAGGCAGCACCAGTTGAAATTCTACATAGATTTCGACGTGAACCGCCAATTGTGACGCGCAATGTCAAAGCATCCAAAACATCACAAATGTTGAACGAATGCAAATTATTATGGCCTACCTGGGAAGAAATCCGAGTTGCGATCGCGAACGCAGCATCCTTGCATGCGCCAGCTTGCCCAGGCTCTGGTCATTAAGGCGCGCGGAAGATAGCATACCGAACTATCATGGCCTATTCGCCGATTTCTCATGTGTTTTGTGCTGTTTCTTTGTTGGATATGAGTATGAGCTGTAGGTCAGGAGGCCACGTGCAGTGAGAATGCCAACCGTAAACGTGTAAACACCACACAAATTTACCCACCGTTAATACGCGCGTCGACACGTTTGCCCTGGGTAATCTTTGATGCATCCAGGTCCTGGTTAGCCTTCTCTCGACGCGGCCTCGGTCACTTTTCCGTTCCTTTCTAGACCTTCTGAGGTGAAAATTTGGAGACTACGACTTCAAATATACTATTGGTCAAGTCTAACTTAAGTCTACTAATGGAGCCGTAATGTGAATGAGACCACTACATAACTGAACACTGTCATGACCGAACATAGTCGTGTGAGCCAACGATAAGAGCAAGTCTAGTGAAGGTTCTGAAATGGACAATGCCCAGTTTTGCTTTGGAAAGAAGTAGCTTCTGGGAACTGGTTCAGCTCCAATTTACGGAGGAAAATGAAGATTGTATCTCCATTTGTATCCCTATGATCTCATATCCAGGGTTTTTCATTATCACGCCTAAAAAATCCATGACAAATTTGTGAAGTATCTGTATGCCAAGGACAATCAAAACGGGTGGTTTTCTCAAGGCTCCACGAACACAGAAACAGGTGATTTTGGAAAGTAGCTGGGTTTGAGGTAGAAATATCAACCGAACATACATATGCCCTACTATCCCTCACTAAAGCTTAAAAAACTATTCACCAATAATTCGCACACATCCTGATTATGAAAAGAGAAATTAGAACTATGAAGAAGTTGAAAAGACGTCAATCTGTATATATCCCACTGTCAGATGAATCCGCAGAATTATATCGTTGTCGACAGAACGTGACATTGTCATGGAAGGCAGAGCAGTTGACGGTTTCGCGTTGAATCGAATAAGAGCAGCTAATTTTGCTGTGCTATGAGCCTCGGACGCGGAAAAGGCTGCTCATGTTCTCGTTTACGGCGTCGTCCTGTCCTTTTCCACGTCTTTCGGAGCATGGTGTGCAGTAGTGACTCTGGCATGAATAAACTAAACTTTATCACAATTCCTTCATCTCTGTCCTTTCTGGTTCTTGAATGCGCGAAAAAAATTCTGGGCTAGGGGCCACCAGCTTTCACGTTGTGAACTCCCAGCTTTAAATACCCTGTTGGATAGCTATTCAGGCAAGTCATCGCTGCATTGCTTGGTTGGCGTTTCATGAATCCTAGCTATGGGGCGCATTGTGCTACTTTTCAATGGATTCGCAATAGCTAACGAATAGTACATTAGGTATATTTAGTAGTATACTTGGTATATTTAGTATTTAAGTCTGGGGAATGAAGCCCACATCTAGGCTGTAAGAGACAATGAAAGGATCGATCGCATAACACATGTTTTTGCCGCATCTCTTTTTTGCCGCATCTCTTACTCTATGTCCTGATTTCTGAAAGCAGGAACAGCTTTACGTTCTTCAAGTCAACGACGATTTCTTTGGCCGTAATTGCTTAAAAAAATAAAAAAAAAACTTATAGCAGAAGGCGAAGAGAAATTCGGCATAAGTAGACTATTGGCTAGCCTTTATATGTGAACGTTTTGGACAGGAAGTTCTAGAATAGTCTCGAAAATTTTCGCAACTTTTCTGATGACCTAGTATATATCATGTCGAGTTAGTGCAGACAGAAGGCGGGTTCAGAGAATAGATAACAGCTAGTGAATTTCCATGTTCAAAGGATAAAAAATATTTTTAGATTTCTTAGGACCCCTCGATACTCATGCCAGAAATAAACCAAAGGTTCCGAACTCTACTGGTTACTTTTACAAGGATTTTCCTCTCTAGTGACAAGATGTGCAAGTTGGCACCGTGCACAGCTACCCACAAGTGTTGGAGGTATTACGGAATCTACATAGTCCGGAATCCCAAGGTGGCACAGTGTTTGATGGAGATCTGTACGTCTGAACGGATCCTTCTTCTGCTGAATATCTTTCATTCTGCAGAATATGAATAATGAGGCTTACATTAGTCTCACTCCAATTTGAACTCATCACAGTATGTACGTCTCACTTGATTGTTGGAGAAAAGATTTACTCGCGGTTCACTTATTGGTGTCTGTCAAATTTACCCGAAGTCAACTTGGGAGTGAGCTCTGTGCAGTAGCACCCAGTAATTTAGGATGAGAGCCATTTTTGAGAATCGAACCTTTTCCAGAGAAAACTCCTCTACTATATCTCAGCTCTGGTTCAAACAATCAGAAAAAATTGAGTATGTGCTCATTAAATAATTCATTTTTATTTATTAATTTTTAAAGTATGAGTTAGTAGTCAAATGTAGTCCTTTTTCTACGACGTAAGTTTGACAGAAGCTGCTCTCAAACAAAGATAAAGTGTCCGTAGTCTAACTTTAAAACTTTCATCAATTTTTTCTGCTCAAGGATTAGTACGAGAAATTTACATCTGCTGAATCCGAGGAAAGCCGGAAACTGTTGATCATGCCATTGATTTGAAAACAAAAACTCTTAGAAATAGTAAGTTTTGAAGTGGGGAACAAATCAAGCCTCTATTTCGCGTGTGTATTTGCAAGTCTCACAGATTTTTCAATTTCTGCTATTAATTTTTTACGGGTCCTGAGCAGTGGGATATACTATTTCCTGCACGTATTATTGAGAAGAATCATTCATTACAATGTGAAAAAAGTTGTGTTTTTACTGCTTCTTAAAATCACTGTTGCCGTAACTGCTGTTATCATCAATATATGTAATTCAATTAAGTTAATTGAGGAATGGAAATGTGGATATTTTAAAAGCTGTTCCCTCCTTTCTGCAAATAAAAGGAATTTGTTGTACTTCTCATTAAACATTAGGTTAATCATGGAGTAGTTGGAAGTTCCATGAAGTGCTAGAATTGAAGAAGAATAGGTGACTTTCCAGGTAAAAATGCTCATTTTCGATTGATGTTGATAATGTTAATTAGATGTTAGTAGGGGAATTTGAGAACGAGATGCGTTCGATTTCATTTTTTTCAGTTTTTTTTGTTCCGAAAAAAGAGTGTTCATAAATGAGTTCCCCTTACAGTTGTGCAGTTTACTTGTTCAGTGGAAATTAGTAGCACCACGAAATGTGCTATTTTTATCCCTGTCAGCTCAATTTGCATGTCCCGTCAGAAGAGCCTAGGGTTCAGCAGTCACGTGTTTGTTTGTCCCCGAGGTGGCGAATGCGTTGATTATTGTGTGTGTGTTCCTTATGAAAGGAGTCAGTCGCCTTGACCCGCGAGAAATTGATGAAAGACCCCCACGTTTTGAGCGGAAAAGTCACTCCGAATTGGGTTGGCCGCGTTACATAGCTGATCAGCTCGTCCGATATATCGACTATGTCTTCAGCATACAGCTGACATGCTTTGTAATGCGGTCATTGCAGTTAACGGATTGCTGCCGGTATGCGCATGCTGCGTCACGATCTGTCGAACTGTACGACGAGAGCCTTACAGTCACTTATTCAACAGCAGTGCTCGTGGTAGGGCAAGGCTTGGGTAAGCGGAGACCCTAACCCTGTCACCGCTACGATGGGTAAATCACAAGAGACACGTAGTCTTCCATGTAATCACGCCGCGTTTCTGCGACGATCCCTTTTTGCCCGCGTGTTTACGCAGTTGCTAATCGGAAAGGTCAGGAATTGAACAACAAACAGGGTAAACATTTCGCTGGTACGTCAGCCTCTAGTTGTTCTCCGGGTTCACAGGCGTTTTATCACATCAGAACATGACGAGAGCTTTTCAACATTGCAGTTGTGGCGTCGGTTTGGGTCCTTAAAAGGCTTGAGAGCCAAGCCAGGATTTTGCAGAAAGCAGGCCCCATATTCACGAACGTACCCGGGAAAGTTGTGACTTATCCACTCTTCCATAGTAGTTGAGTTTCAAGGATGAAAACGAGTATACTATGCTGGAGCGACTTGTCTCAGTCAGTGATTACATGTGGTATCGAAGGTAGCAATATATGCCATGTTTTGATTGAGAAAATCGTCCACTATGGAAAAGCGGGAGGCCCAGGATCCTCCCGCGAATGTTCATGAATACGGGCGCAGCAAGTGCAGAACGGTGAGGGGTAGGGACCATATGCAAGGAAAACTAAGTTTAGTTTTTCTCATGGATTCTCTCTGTTCCTGGAAACTTGATCAAGTTAACTTTGTCAGGCAGATGGCCGAAGAACAACGGAGAGAAAAATCAAAAATTAGCTTCGCTCGGCTTAAAACTTGTGAGGACCATGCACTGATAGAGCTTGTGTATCTGCTTTTCATATCTATAACGTGTTGCAATCGCTCTGCACTTTCACTCAAAATTTCCGTCCGAATCTGAGTCGCTCCGTCACCGACAGACCAACAGATCACCAAAGAGTATACACCACTTCGTCAGAGCCAAAATAAAGTTCTACGAGAGCACGATGAGCGACGCAGAAGAGGATGTGATGGCTCAGATTAGAGAGATGGAGAAGACGTTCATGAAGAAGAAACAAGCCGAAGCGAACAGACAGGCGATACGGTGATGATCCTCTCACCCTTCAGTGCTCACCCATCACTTACATTCTTCCAGATACGAGAGATGGAAAATGGAGCACGCGGAGGCTCAGCAGCGGGCCCTCGAGTTCAAAGCGTACTGGGAGCGAAGGCACAAGGACGATCGTGACCTGTGGCGGAACAAGGTGAGCATCTTCGAGTTCCCCGTCCCCTGTTCGGCCGCTTTTCCAAAGTTGGGCGCTGGGAACGCTTGCTGCGCGTGCTTGACCTCACCATTAGGGTCAGGGGCAATTTGCTTGCTCGACAAATATTGTCTGCTAATCTAGACCACGTGGCAAACCCACTCGAACAGCACCACTCGTACGTCATCGCCTGAGATCGAAAATCTAAGACTGAATGATGGTTTCCAAGTCTTTTCTAGGATTTCGCCAACGCCGTTGATAAGATGAGCCGAGCTGGCTATAAGGGAGAGTATGGACATCACGAAGTGCCCGAGGAGGACAAGACAAAACTCGACGCTCTCTACATGCAGGCAACATTCGGTGACTATGGTATGTTTACTGAATAGATAGTAAATAAACAAACTTATTACTTGGAGCGACACCGTAGGCTGCAAACAGAGTAAGGAACAGAGTAAGCCGCATGGGAAGCTGCTTGAAGAAAGTGACAGAAAATACATTTTATAACTATGTTAATGGTTTTTGAGACTTCAGTTCTAGCCACTTTATTAGGCGTGCTTTCGGCGGTATGACGGCATTGTCAAGCCTAAAAAAAGAAAATACATTGTCATACTTAAGGAAAGCATTTGAAAATTTTTGAATGTGTGGTGAGAAAACTAAAGAAGTAGGACGGTCAGGGTAGATAGATGGAAGATCAGTTCACGAGTAGATGAAGAAAAGCAACGTATGTTTATAGAGTTGATAAATGCCTTCAGGACAGCTGCCTGAAAAAAAATAGTCTTAAGATTTCAAAGCTACTGCCATTAGCGGCTTAGCGATAACTCAGAGTATGTTCATTGCTGCCAAACGCTTCCGAAACTCTTACTTATTAGCATCTGAAACGCTAAAGACAGTGTACATAATTCTACGCTACTTTCTTCGTGCTCAAAATTTGTTGCTGTTGTGGTGTCTCTCGAAGGAGCTTTGGGGCACTAAAAATACGTCCTCTCCTTATCCCACGTACATCCAGCGACTCGTTTCAGAGGGTGAAAGAGGGGAAGCTCTTGATAAGATCCAGAAGAAACTCGAGGTGCATGAACGAATCACTGCGTGGAGATTCCTTCCGAAACTTCCATCTCATTCAAATAGCTCGGCATTGTTATAACAGCGGAACCTCCCCTGAGCACAGACAGCCAGATATGCTGGATGAGCCTCATTGAACAATAGGTTGTATTCAGCGTGGGCTACTACACCTATGTAGGACGTTTTATCAGCTTAGAATTCAAAATTCGGTAGGCTTTGCGGTTTTTAGGTTTTTCGACCACTGCCGCTCTTCAACTTTTGGTTATTTCAACAGATTTTTTTCTTATTTCACCTCTCAAAATGTGCAAAGGCAGCTAAGGCAAAGTTCAGCGCTTTTTTAATAGTCATGTTGTCACTCAACTTAGTTCGATCTACGTGTCAGCTCTAAAGCGGTCAGATTAAGGTCGTGGAGCTCTTCCTCATCCTATAGGAGACTTTTTCAGTAGTTCTGCTGACTGTCACTACCAGTTAGTTCATGAAAATCCATACAAAAACATCAGAAACGTGCACTGGTGCCAGCTTGTGGCGTGAACTCGGAAATCTCCTCGGATTACATTTATCCGGAAAACCACGATAATTCGGTGAAGTGATAGTCATGCACGGAGATGATGTCAGCGATAATCTTATGCGTTGGGCGTTCGCAGGGATAACTTTCGGAGAATTTTCCAGAAATAATAAAAAGAGACTACCTGACCTCAGAGATCTTCGGGGCATCGGCATACCCTTGGCGCTTATTCTGGATACAAGAAGTGATCTTCTTCACAGATCGTTGCTATCTACATTTCATAGCTGACAAGCAGCTTTTGAAGGATTTCCTTGGATTTTTCTGATTTCTGATCTGATTTCTAGTCAAACGACAGTTTCTTTTTTGTTGTTTTGAAGCAATATGGATATGTATTAATCTACAGCCATTATTTGTTCCAAAATGTCGCCAATGCTCCGTTAGAAAATTGCAGTTACATAGACGGTAGAAGAAGTTTTTCCAATTCTCAATTCCCTGTACATTCAAAGCCTGGCAAAAACACTTCCGGGACCTGTCTTGAATTTCTATCATTTTGCTGATAAACTCTTCACTACCCTCCATATCACCTACATTTCGTCGTATGGGTGCCACTTTCCCCACCTCCAGAATGTCTCACTTACCGAGAAAAAAATCGTCAAATTTAACAACAAAAAGTTTCCGACTTCTCAACTTCGCAGTCTTCCGAATTCTGTACACATGACGCCAAAGAAGTGCTCATAATATAAGTAACAGTTTCTAATAACCCAACACAATTCAGTAAAGTTGTGGATAAAAGTAAAGCCGACAAAAAACCGACAAAACTTCCGCATTGGCCCCCGACTATTCCACAAGGATATAAATTGGACTCAAGTTTATATCGTTATTAGAGCATGAAAAAACTATGGAGATGAAGATTCAGTTGTTGTGCAATGGAGACCACATAACTCTGACCTCTCTTGCCTAGCATCCACGTGCACACAGCACCTGTGGAAACTACCTCTTACTCTGCAACGAAAAACTATTCATTGAAAAAGTGCAGCTGTCTCCGCATCGCTGTACCAAAAACCGAACGTGATTCATTCTATTAAAGCAAGTAATTACTCATTTCAATGACGAAATAATAAATCAGACAATGGTGATGGCCTTACGTACGAGTGACGTTTAGTTACGTGGCCTTACGTTCAACATTCAGCGCATATTAGACGTACATAATTAGCTAAAACTACGATAACTACTCGCAACAAAACTACGCCCTGAACTCCAAGCACTTCTCTGCAGCATGCGGTCTATATACAGGAGTAGGAGATGTCATCAAAAGCAAAGTCATCGGTAAAATTCTTGGCTACAACTTATCTATGGACTCGGTCATTGGAATAAAATTCAAATTTACACGGGAGTACAAGTTAGTGTGCGACATTTGCTATCTCATTTCTCCGGAACACTAGCATGCACATATTTTGCTTGGGCGAATCATGGGCAATAGTGCTGGATCTCAATTATTTTCGAATTGGAAACTCGCTGGAGAAACATGCGTTTTCGGCGGGAAACTTCCGAAAAAAAAAGATTTACACTAGTTGGCCAGCATGCCTTGTAGAACACGTTCACCTGGTTCCGGCTGATCTTCAAGAAAACGTGGGAAGAGTATGGCAGGAAAATAAGCGGACTTTAACCAGAATTCAAGGAGAGGACCTGCATGACTGTCGTTTGAGATAGCGTGATTTTTGCACAGCTCACTAGGAAAGGATGCTTCATCAGTATCGCCTTTCTTAACGTGGTGTATATTGCCTTACGCAGCTCGCGACGCTGATTTCAAATCTGTTTTCATCTACCCCTTAATTTGTCTCTGTGAGGAGTTATGCCCGTTTTCCATGCCAAGAGCGCTCAGATAGGGCACACAGTGTCGATATATGTATAAGGCGTGTCGCAGCTCAATGGTAAGTTTCTCGCTCCTCAGGATCAACATCGCGAGTTCAGTGCCTCTCGCAGCCTGGTCTTTTTCATTTTACTTCCACTTACTGTTTTCTTCTAAAAGTCCATTCTATGCTGTTCTATAAGGTATTCCACCTGTAATTTGGTCTTCTGCAAGTTTGAAACCATTTGGAAGGATTCTCACTACATTGATTTTGGAAACAGTGACACTGCTGGTTCCACCAAGTGTACGAGGATTGAACTTCAATAGTTTTTGCGAATTTTGGAGGAAAACAGTAGGTGGAAGGAACATTCAAAATTGTAGGCTGTGAGAGGAATTGAACTCAGGATGTTGATGCTGAGGATCGAGAAACCTATCATTGAGCCACGACTCACCTTGTACATCGACCTTGTGCGCTTTACATGAGCTTTCCTGGCATGGAAAAACGGGCATAGCTTCTCATAGAGGCAAATTTAGCAGATGGAAACAGATTTGAGGTCAGCGTCGCGAGCTGCGGCAGGCAATGTACACCCCGTTACGAAAGGCGATGCTGATGAAGTGTCTCTCCCTTGTCAGAAGGAATTTCCTCTAAAAGTGGTAGAATTTCACGGAATGCGCTGTACAGGGTGCGTCAGAATTATTGACGCACCTAAAATGAGTCTGTAGAAAAAGCAAGATGCGAAAATGTCTCAAATGTGCATATGCCTGATAAAGCCCATGCCTTGGCGATGAGAACGAGTGCACTCTTGTTCGCAGCAGGGCCCTTCCTCGCGGAAGCAGTCGCGAAGACGACGATGGAGAAAATAGCATTTGCGCCGTAACTAACTCCGGACGATTTTGTTCAGATCTTGAACGGAAGAGAATCTGGGAGTTGGGTTTTACTGTGGATGATAGCACAGCTCTTGCTCTCTAAGAGCCCCATACGGGTNAGCAGTCGCGAAGACGACGAGGGAGAACATAGCCTTTGCGCCGCAACTAACTCTGGTCGATTTTGTTCCACATCTTGAAGAGAAGAGGATCTCGGACTTTGGTTCTTCGGTGGATGATAGGTGGCTCTTGCTCTCTAAGAGCCTATATGGGTTCCTTCAGCAGACTGAAATTCCGGTTGACAAGGAAGCCAGTTCTGTGCCAGTTTAAATTCCTTCGTGGATTTTCGAAACTAGGCCTGCATCACTTTCGTCCCTTGCGCAGGATCCAAGCCCTGCCAAAGCACATATGGATTCATCTTGGGATAAAAATTGGGTCCAGCGAGGAAATATCCCCAAAGGAAACTGTTTCAATGAGAAACAAGAAAATGAAAAAATTTTCTGTAGTAAAACATAGGTACATTTCCTTGGTAAGAACGCAACTAGATTTGCAAACAAGGAGATAATTTTATGTCCATCTTGGAGACCAAGACTCTGCGCTACTTCCCCTAGGAATATCAAATTCCTAAACGAAAACCTCTTTATGATATGAAACAAAAATGGAGGAACTTCAGTTGCGGCGCATCGGCAGTAATCTCGCTGGCGTCTTCGTGGCTGCTTTCCTAAGAACGGAGCTCGCTTCAAACGAGGGTGATTCCTTGTGTTCGCTAAGACGTGCCCTCCATTTTGGATATACATACATAGGACTTTTTTGGATGTTATCTCATTTACAGAATAATTCCGGTGCGTCAATATTTATGACGCACCCTGTATACATGGGGATTCTCTGGAGTCCACTCAGAAGCTGCAGGTGCATAATCATGACATATTTTGGTCTGACAAATGTGGCAGTAAATTTAAAAACCTCTACGATTTATTGGTATCTGCCATTCCTCCATTGAAAACAGAAGAAAATTCAAAAATGAAGTGGTACAAAGTTATTTATTTCACGAAGTGATTTCAAAATATCAGCGACTCCTTATCATGTCGCCCCAACCCTGCGTCCTCCACTGGTCCCTACTAATCATAAGTGTCATATGCTAAAAAATCAACAATCAACAAAATCAACAAAAAATCAATCAATCATTGAATGATATTTACTAAAATGATAATAACTTGCAAAGTTAACAACTCCCGGAGCCCTTCTTGTGGGAGAACTGACACCTACGTCAAGCGAAATTTGAAAAGGCGTAGCGAAAACTCTATTGTCAGGCGTGTTCCCAGCTTTGCTGGGGAAAGAGTTCACGAAACTCTATTATTTGCATTGTTTCCGGACTTTTTTCAGAGCTCAGTTCATTCACACGCCTACATATATTTTGTTCGACATGTTTTTATGATTATCTTAGAAATTACACCAAACGGATGCCCCATTGGGACCTTTCTCTCAATCCATGTAAAACAAGGATTGCAAGTCCCTGAGTAGAAGGATCACTGGGACGGCATCGAGTCCCCACTAGAGGACTGTGCTACAAAAATGTCGCAAAGTGCATCCTTACGTAATTTCACTTGTAAAGATTTCGCACCAGCAAAGTTCAAGAAATCGCGGATACAACAAGGTGGCTATCCTGCACAGGCGTTAGCACAAAATTAATAAGTTGGAAAGGTACAAGGCGGGTTCATGGGCAATTTCGAAATTGTTTTTGCAGCAGAGAAAGGGCGATTATCTCGCACTGCACCAACTGATCTGACTAACGTGGCTCTGCAGGTTTTCTTTTCGAAGAGGTTCAACGATGAAAAGTCATGTATGTACGTAA
The DNA here is from genome assembly GCA_000688135.1 of Ancylostoma ceylanicum. Lineage (NCBI taxonomy): Eukaryota > Metazoa > Nematoda > Chromadorea > Rhabditida > Ancylostomatidae > Ancylostoma > Ancylostoma ceylanicum. The sequence goes on along the minus strand of JARK01001348.1, from coordinate 2,519,722 downwards.
CTAAAATCGACGATGCAATGGTTTATTTATTTATCCATTCATTTGTTTACATGCTCTTATGGGATGAGAACTAAAAGTCATTCTACAAACCTACCACCAACTCGGAACAACCACATGGCTTTCCCGCCAGCCCATCCAAATGCTGCTGTGTTCCCATGTTCTCTTTTTTCTCCAACTCCTTGTGGCCATTTCTCGTGTAAACAGGGTCAAGCATGGTTATGATAAGAAGTCGACCCCAATACAACGTTCTTTCCTTTGGCTGGCGAAAGTACGACCCCCCCCCTTTCGCATATGAGCTGTTATCTGGGATCAAGCGTTCATGGCCGTTGCCACCGCAGAACAACAGCGAAACTCAATTCTTTCTGGATCGCCTGTAAACAGAAGACTGTTCGTTTAGCCCTCCTACCATCTTCGCCAACGCCTACACGGTCAAGGGTACGGTCCTCTCTCCGGCTAAATTTTTGCAGAACGTAAAAATGTGCGCAGTAAGCAAATGTAGTTCAAAACTCGCGCATGTACTGAGTTATCTTAGTGATTAGTCTGAAATTCACCACGAAAGACATTGATATGCACCATCTGTATGGTCCATGGCTCGATCCCCGCCGGGGCCAAAATTTTTGCACGACGTAAAATGACGTGAACTTGTAGTGGATTCGACTTGTTGTGATCAAACGTACTGCACGTAATGACTTTTTTGGATTGTAGGACTGAGCAGGACTAGCAGTTTGAATGGGTAAAAATGCTTACCTAAAATTTCGGCTCGCTCAGAGGCATAGTCGTGGAGTGGCATGAATAACAGGAGATCTTGGCCAGTGAGGTGCCGATTTTTTCAAAGTTTTGAGTAGTCGAAATTCTGCGCTTCGAAATTCTGTTGGTCGTTCTTCTACAGTTTTCTGCGTCGCGATTCAACTCCATCGATAAAAACATGTAAAAAGGCCATTTTTATCGACGAAACTTCATCTCCGTGATTCCTGTGCTGAATCTTTTCTCTTAAACACGAAGATCTGAAACTCGGAGGTGAAGCACAGCTGTGTAGGGTCCAAAGGAAGGCTCTTTGTCAGTTTGCAGGACTGGGTGGGACTGGCAGTACGAACGTGCAAAAATTTCCACCTAAAATTTTGGCTCAATCAGAGGCATGGTTGTAGATGAAAGAGATCTAGCCTATTGATGTGCCATTTTTTCCCAGTTTCAGGTAAAAGGATTGCGCTTTCACGCTATGGTTCATTTCTCCGTAGTCGATAAGAACACATGAAAATGGCCATTTATATTGAATAAACCTCACTTCCACGATCCCCGTGGCGAATCTTCCTTATTGAACATATACAGAGGCCTGTAACTTGGGAGTAAAGCACAGCTGGGAGGGCTCTATAGAATAACTTTCAGTCGGCTTCTAGGAGTACGCAAGACTGGTAAGACGTGCGCTCAAATATGTGCAACGAATATAACACCCTTTCACTCTTTTACCCACCCCCTCACGACCCCGCTTGATAATTTGTCAACCCAAGGTTGACCCTGCATGTAAAACGGATCACAGTTCTACATGCCTATTCCGTCATTTTCCGAGCTCTTCCACAGCCCACACATATTGCCACCAAATTAGTGCCTTTGTGGGGGAAGATTCGAGAAAACGCAGAGTTGTGAGACACGACACCAGTAAGACAACAGAGGGGTGGCGGTCAGGAAGAACGATGGATCGTGACAGCTGGCAGCTGCACCGCGCATCCCATGCAAAGGTTGCCACGCCCATCTCGCATCGGGCGCACACTAGTCTACCTTGTTTAAAGGCATTAAGGTTTCATTTGGTTTAGGGTTAGCCTGAATGTGGAATTTCGGGATTTAGGGTAAAAATATAATGGCTCGTAGTGATTATCTGTCAAACTTCAACGAAAATTGAGCTATCCTGCTATCATCCTGCTGGATTTTATTTGCTTAGGTTATAATCATCTTCGGGGAAGGAAGATAACTAACCCTCATATAACTGTAATGCCTGTAAATCTCTGTCACCGAACTAAGGGCGGAGCTACAATTGCATGGGATATTGACACACGGGTTCACTGCAGCCAAGTATTGCCAGCTATCGTTCTTCCTGGCATACACCCACAACAGAGACATCAGCTGATTGACAGCTGAGCGCTGAGAACTTTTTGCGCAGCGCTCTCGATATCAGCGTACCCGATCAGCTCAGTTTTTTTTTGAGAAAAAAATCAACAAGGCTGTAGATGCAGTGCAATTTTCAGCACTCGTAATTCAATGTTTAATTTTGGATCCATACCGTCAGCCTTTCTAAATAGATTTCTTCTGTCCAAATCTACTTCTTTTACTAGCGTATGGTCTAACTCATAGAAAAAGTTCTCCGTTGCAAAAAAAATCACCATTTAGACTTAGAATTACCCTTTAACTTCCTCCTCATCTACAGACACAGACTCTTCGAGAAAATGGGAGCGCCCGCAGGAATGGCGACGCTAAATCATTTGCAGACTTTTTTCCTGCCGCAGCGTACATTCTGCGTTTTCACTCAATTTCACTTGTCCTACTTTTGTCCACCGTTGCGAAACGCCACGGGAAATCTCCGGAATTCCGAGAAGGAGAACAGCCGGTTTCGCAGTTTCCCGCAAAATTTCTCAAAGTAACGGTGCACCGAAATACAAGTGTACCTTCTTGACACACGTGGTAAATAAGCTGGTAGGAATATGAATGAAAATAGCTCATATATTCCATATAATAAAAGATATAACAGAGAAGAAAAAAAAAAACAATGAAATAATATCCTAATCGTTAATTATTGTGGTATGTAGCAGTGGCGGACGCAGAAGGGGGAGGGGGGAGCGTGAGAAAAAATTGGGGTCTACGCCGTTCTGGAGACCCGGATGGAGAATGAAGCTAATGAAAATATTAATTATAATAATAAATAAAAATAATTAATATTTAAAAAACAATAATAAAGATAGACAACTAAAAGGGGAGCGCCCCCCCCCCCTTCACTGGTACGTATGTAGGGATGCATAGAAGGAACTACAACGGGCTCCCACGATGCAGCGCACTTTGCTGCGGCGCCACTCTGGCTGTCTGCCTCATCCCGCGATCAATACCTGTCCTCTAGCTCCCTGCCCAATGCTAGCCGCGCCGCGCATGACCCTGTGCGGGCTTCGACACCTGTAGTTCTTTAAAAATCGGCTCGCACCCCTTCCTTGATTAGCGTGGTATTATCGCAATAACCTTTCACTTCGGAAATAATTTTTTTTCAAAAAAAAAAACAGAAAATAAAGCCCTGACGGAGATAAATTGCCATGCTTACAGACGGAAACGATGCGCTTGGATGTGCTGAGGAGTGGAAACAGCTTTCTGGGAAGGAGAAAGTGGAAGCTCAGCGAGAATTCATCCACATGACCAACAAGATGATTACGAGATACGGCTGGAATCCACCTGAGGGATGGTTCTAAGCTCAGCGTGGACCCGTTCATTTTCTTCGATATTTACTGCAGTAATTGTCCTTTCATGCTGATTTCCTATTAATTGTGGTCAACCAGCCATAATAAAGCGTTCTCGGAACTATAATAGAAAAGATCTCTTTTCCCCCTCTTTTTTCATTATTCCCCATCGCACTTGTTCACACCACTTTTTTTTGAAAATTCCCGATACCTGCCTGCAGCAGACAGGGAGAACCCCTTGATGTGTGGGCATTAGCACAGATCTGTGAGGTAATCTCGTATTTGCACTTAAACTCAACGTCAGCCTGTCATTTATTAATGAATTGGTCATCAAAGATCCAGCTGCAACGTCGGTGAACGAGAAAATCGAGACCTGCTGGTGACTTTGCAGGCGAAGGCCTCGTAAGAAGTGCTTAAATAGGATGAGTGGATAATCTCAAATTACCAAAAAAAGTATGGATTGGACGAAGCAGTCCTGGTCACAATGCACCTGGCTTACGCAACGGGTTGGGATGCTAGGCAAGCTGGATTTCCAAGCAATTGAAACTTCGAACGAATGGTTTTTGGACACGCTTCTTTCACAAGTCAAGAAAATCTGAAGAGCATGGAATGATTGAATGAGACGTACTGACGTTGGAGCTTGAAGCAGTACGCACAAATACCGAAAAACAACGAGGATGAAGATGTAGTTCTGCTCATATTTGATCCATTCATTCATTCAATTTTTTATAGTTTTGTGTAGAAGTGGGCACACGAAAGCCCTGCGATCATAATAAGCCACTCAAAGCGGCGGATGTCGGAGCACTCTAATAAAATCACAGACCAATGATAACGACTGATCAAAAATTATCTGAAAATCCAGCAGGCATAGTCTTTTAGTCCAGATAGAGCCGATAGGAACGACTTTGTATACGACCGCATTGGTTCTATCAATGGGAAGACGCCGCAAAATGCGTTGAGATGGTGAGTTTACTAACTGGCAGTACGGAAAAATCAAAATGGAAAGAATCGCACCGCATACAGTCCTTGTCGAAAAGATAGACGGATTCCGTAACTGCAGAATCTCAGCAGGACCTGGACAAGACATGAGGAGAGAGCATGCTCCAAGTGAGAGAGTCGAATAGGTCCCGCCGCGATTCACCAGAAGCGACGCTATGAAACCGCACGCGCAGTCCGTCTATCAAGAACTGTACACATCAACGCTCAGAGAAGGCCTAAAAATAGATGAGTTGCCCGAGACCGTGCTGTGGTCGTAATTGCAGACGAAATCACTCCATGGGCCCTCTCTGTTGTAACATACTATATATACTTCCATCTCTTCAATGTCAAAAAAGGGAGCCCTAGCCTCCGATGTGCAGCAATCCCCTGTGCAATTCCATGTACTACTCTGGGAACCAAAAGAAATATGAATAATAGCTAGCTGAATTCATAGATTTCTCTCTAGAAAGTATGACCTACCGCTAAATCCGTAACGGACGAGTTTCTGCAAGAGAAATCACTACGTTTTGCACCAGAAATTATTTTGTGCAAGCTACAGAAGGGAGTGACCGGGTAGTGAATTATGTCATAATGCGCTTGAAAAAAAAGCAATTTACTCTAGATAACTTCAAAGGGTTGCAAGTCACTTTTGATGTCTTCACTCGTATGTTGCAGTACATTAGAGTAAGAGCTCTTATTTTTGAAATTATTTGGCTCGAAGGGCAGCGCGACGCGTCAGCTGTGAAATATGCAAAACCATATGCAAAAGACACCAGCATAATGCCATAATAGTCCATTGAGAAGACTGCTGAGCCTGTAGAATGCTGACATTTTATCTTTGATCAAATACAAGAACTCGCTCCTTCATACACCCAGGAAAAATATCTTGGATCAAGGAGTGTGATGCTCAGAAGTTGGGAATGGGTCGGAATATTTTGTGAAACTAATTCGTAAATCATGTGTGTTGAGAAGGATTCGTGGTGGCCTACCCTTAATTCCTCATCGTAAACCATTTCTGTAGGAGTTTCTAAAAAAGATGAACATAAATAAATGTTGATTATCATGTAATAGAACAGCTTGAGTAATTTTGCTTCATTATTAGGGTTTTATAGCAGCCAGTCTAAATGTCAGTTTCAGCCCAGATAGGGCTCACGCACCCTCCCTTCAGATGTAAGAAAGAACAGAATTTTGAAAAATCTTCAATGTCTTTGTTGCGAAACGACACCATAAATGGAGTTCATCAATACAAAGCAACAAAGAGGAGAATAAATAAAAAGAAGCACGCCTAGAAGGAATAAATAAATACAGACAAGATTCACGTCGCATTCGATCGCGATTGCACACGATAGCACTATGATTGCACATCGAACAACCTGTAGAGGAGTGGGGATAGACGCAGACTAACACAGCTAACTGGGATCAAGAAGAGCTAACCAGCCTAAGCAGAGTAGAGGAAAGTGTGAGAGTGTTCGTCGCCGCCTGGGGGGCGACGGGAGCCTGACCAGCGGCTCTATGCCGAGAACAACGTATGATACAAGGGGTGCACGAGCAGAACGGGGGAGAGTAAAGTGTCAGCAACAAAATCAGAAAAAGCGAACGTGGATATGATGGCTACCTGGATGATCTATCGACTAAACCACTGGGCGGCATCGCGCAGGGGAAACCCGCGGGGAGAGACCCGAACATGACGATTGTGCAGCAGCACGTGCACGGGCACGGCTGGCCCGGTGCTACTGCAGGCGCAAGTACTCGGGCAGGAACTCGTCGAAGAACTTCTCGTCGAAGTAGGACGAATCTGAAATTGGCTCCGTTACAGGTGTATCCACTGATTGTGATGGATATCGCTTGGTTTTTACGAGAAATTCGAATTAGATTAGAAAAATGCTATTTGCTTGACAGCTGGATGGAGATTTCGAACTTGATGCGTGGCAGTGGATCTAGACTCTGTTTCGCAGTGTCTGCACTTCCAAAGCCTTCTCTCTTTGATCCAGAGATACAAGATCGAGTTGTTGCAAAAGTCGGTTTGAAAATGGAACGAGGACGAAAGAAGAAGTGGTAGGCGGATTTCCAGGCAGGTGCAGCAAAAGTTATTTAACTTTTTGATTTCATTTATTCTGATTGTCCAATTTTATTATTATTTATTCGATTTACTATTATTATATTGCTCATTCTACATATATTCACTCAATTTTATTATAATTTATTTTTTTCAGTGTCCCCACAGACCATGTGCCCTCTCTTCGTAGAAGTGTTACTTGATCTTGTCGACCTACCCCCCCCCCCCCCCC
>JARK01001348.1:2500623-2512908 GCA_000688135.1 Ancylostoma ceylanicum | reverse complement strand
CCCCCCCCCCCGCCCCTCTCCCCATTTCCCCGCAGCTATCTGTCTTGTTGTGCTCTGTACTTTAATTTACTCAATAAGCGAGAGGCACAGTTAACGGTGATCTTTTGTCTTTGTAGGAGGTAATTTGTCCACTCTTCCGCAGCAATAAGCCTGATTGGATTACTAAGACATGCATAAAGAGTATAACTCATTTTCGTTGAGAAATTGAAAATCTGGGTGCGAAAAATATCCGCCCCGTCTGGGCTCAAGTCAATAAATGTTAAAAAAAGTCATTTTGTTTCATTAGTTTAGGGAGATTTTTTGGATCTGGACCCGATTGCGTAGATGAGATTAGCCATTCAAGGACATTTCCGTGGATATCTGACCAGGCAGCAAATGCTACCTATGCAGACGCACCCAGACTTACAGCTTATCCTGCAGCCATCAACATGTTTACCCAATCGTGACATTTTCTATACCCATCGGCAACCCTCATGCAGTCCTGGCATGGACATGCTGTAATCCATCGTTTCGAAGAGGCAACCACACCTTGGTTTTTCCTAATCTAGAGTCAAAGCGAATATAACCTGATAAGAATCGTACATGCACGTCGTGGGTGGTTGTTTCCCCGAACGCGGCGTCCATTAATACACAAAATATTTCTCTCTCAACAAATTGTGCTACGCTGCGAGATAGAAAGGTGGGAGTGCACGTGGATGGAAATTGAAAGTTTGTAGAAGACAGTATCAAAAAATTCTCATTCAACCATCCTAGTTCATATTCTCGTTTTTATAAGGTTGGTGCAAAAGTCTTGGCCGTTTTTTCTTGTGAATTTTATTTTTTCCAAAACTCTACCGAATTACAACATTAACAACCGGCATAAGTAACATCCATGATTAATAGAGACCACTACCTATTTTATAAGCGTTTTCTATGGAGCGCTGCTTCCAAAACTCGGGAATCTCCAAAACCATTAAATAGGAAACTGCCATTTTTATGTAGTAATTTTTTGCAATGTTTTCTTAAAAAGTAAGAGCTCCTATAATTGTTGAAGGTGGCAATCGTAAAGCAATATCCCCAGAGAATATGAAGTGTGGTGAATCATTTGTAGAGAAATTATCGCAATCAACGGCGAGCTCTCGAAGTGGATTTTGACCCATTTTAGCCATGAAGGAGATTATTTAGGCATCTCGAGAGCTTCCCCAGCGAAGCTTCTGAGTTTTTGGAACAGATAACAGCTAGAGATAGTAATCAGTGTCGCGCAACAAGAATTCCAGAAAAACTGAGAAAATGCTCCAAAAATTGCTTTTCTGCATTTTCTCAAGATAAAGACCGTCAAGCCAGAGCTCGACGGTGGAATCGATCCCCAGGTTGAAGGCAATAACGCCGTTTTGTTCGTGGTCTTACTGAGAAAGAGCACGAGGAAAAAAAAGAATATTTAATGTCTGTGAATTATTAGGAATTTCCTTCTTTCTAACTTAAATGGACCCCTTTTGAAGGATACCTTTCAAACCTAGAGCAAAGTAGAGCAAGATATGCTCTACAGGTTCACTATGTACTATTATATATCCAGTTGATGTACACCGTCTAACGAGAATTATTATTTTTGAAAAAAAATCTCACATAACTTTTGCACTAGCCCAATGTTACTTTATTATCTCTGAATTCTGCAAACCTTAGCTCATGGTATTAGGTTGTCCCATAAATAATGGCCGCTTTGAAGCTGAGCTTCGCAAGGTGCATAACTGTAAAAATCACGGAAACTAAGAGATGACAAGGTGGTTCTAGAGTGTAAATGGCGCACGCCTTATGCTTTCTGATCGTTCAGGAATTGTCTACCTAGCTCCTAAATTGGTGGCGTTATGAAGTTTCAAATATTCTTGGTTGCGGCCATTATTTTTGGGACAACCTAATAATTTTTATTAATTGAAGTTTTACGTCGTCTGTCACCCCCCCCCCCATTTTTTATGCTAGCCCTTCCCTTTCTCCGAAAATAGTTCTGAGAAAACACTTCGCTTCGAGCACCTTATCTCGGTTGTTTGAAAGCGATTGCTCGTAGCAGTTTCGGGATGGTTATGCAAGAGCAGCGGTTTCCAGAAATGACACAACAACAGGAAGTGAATATCAGCGGAAGTGCTTCCTTTGACTCACGACTGTTTTTTAAGGTGCGGTTTTGAAATATTGAGAAAAAATAGAGGAAGTGTGTGAACGCTATAAACATAGGGAGACATGGTGGCTGCTCGACTTCACAACGCTCACGCATTAATAAACGAAGGAAAAGGTTTGAAAATCCGTGAGGAAAATATGAAGCAATTTTTATTCCTGCCGCGAATTCGCAAAACGTGAGGTGAATGCAGTGGCCAGTTCTCTCTAAATATGGTAGATTTCAGTGGTCTGGACCCGCGCACGCGCTGCATCACCCGCGCCTTGGTGCTCTGGCTGTCTGCTCATAGGCACGTCTGATCGCATTTTTCTCGCCCTCAATCGATACTGTGAGCCAGCACAATGTGCGCGCTGGACGAATGCAGTCTCACATGTTGTCTTTTAAGAGTTATCATTAATCCACTTTTCCGCATATTTGTTTATTTGTTTGTTTATTTACTTATTTATGTTAGCTGACTATTTACACAAACAGACGAGAGAATTCGAGGATGTAAGCTAAGAATCCATTCGTGCACTCACCAAGCACTGAAGGTTTTCCGTGCTCCAGCCGTCGCCTCGCCCTCCTCGCCATTCGCCGAACGGAAGCGGACGACACTGGCCCGAACTCGGAAACCTGAAGGTCCGCGGTTAATCGCAAAGGTCTGCGAGTTAATCCAGTGGACCAACTCACCTCTTTGATGACTCCGTTGAACTCTTTCTCAAGAGAATCACTAGCAACATATTCGGGACTACCTCTATACGCATGCAAACCCAACAAGAAATTACACAAAACCTCACCTGAAAATGGGATGGATTACGGTAGGACAGCAAGATACGGTAAAATTCAGCAACTCACTATAAGTCTTTGATTCTGCCGCGGGAAAATGTAGGAATTTTTGCAGTCTCGCCTCTATCGACAACTGTACATCATTTGAAGCAGTACATCGTGGAATTCTAGTCTCTGAAGAACAAACGCTGAGAAGATGAGACCTCCAAACGAGTCGTTCGTTGACCCTGGGCCCGCTAGCCACTGAGGGTGGAAGACCAAAAAACCAGGAAAGCTCACGTTTTAGAATTCGCTTCGCTGCTTTAATTCGCTGTTTCGGACTGTTGTTCAAGTGATCTGGAGTGGCACGGATTTCGTGGGAACAGCAGAAAAATCCAGGAAAAAGAAGGAGCGAGAGTGTGGAGAGGTGAATAAGAGCCAATCCTCACTTACTGCTGGACGCCATTTGATCGGAGTTGTTGTGGATCGGCACGATTTCGCTCATCAGCCACACGAACAGGCAGAATTTCGACGTTCCCACTGAAAATCAAAACTAAGAATAACATATTACAACAACGAACACCTTCTGCAGGACGAAAAGAAAGGAAGATATAGAAAATTTAATAAAATTTTTGAAAAAAGTCAGGTGAGCGAAAAAATGTAGGAGAGTAAGCAAAGAAGAAAGTTGTTACGGCCATCGAAAGTGGTATTGACTTGGAAATAAGTTGATAGTTTTAAAAGACTGTGTTAATCGGGGATAGCCGCTGGCGATACTTAGGAAGTCGTTCAAGCCAGGGATTTTTTCAGAAAAACCTTGTCCGGCGTCATCTGAGAGATCCACGAGATCAACGCTACTTAACTTGCGAATAGTGATAGTACACATGAAGCAATTCTGTAATTTCTCGGGAAAACTCTAGCGCTAATTCATCGTCACCAAAGAGCCTACGGGATCGGCCTAACGCAGACAAGCTAATCCAGAGAAGTTTCTGAGAAATCCAGCGCGAAGTGGTTGTCATCACAGAGATTAACGGGTTCACGCTGAGTATACGTGCGTAGTAGTAAAAATAACACATCCAAATAATTAATCCAGGAAGATTTATGGAAGAATCAAGCGCGAGTTCTTGTTGATCGGAGAGGTTTACGGATGAATCATCCCTACTAGTAGGGATGATCCCCACGACGGGAACGCTGCTTTGCTGACCGATTCGAGCATCAATGATGATGAATGTACGGCAAAGTTGGGAACGTATCAGATACATTCGTGTTCAAATATTCAGTGGCGAATAAGTCGAATATATATCGGATATATTCGAACAATCGAACGCATATAATATATTAGAACAATTGAGAACAATACAACGCTGGAGGAATAACAACAAGACCGTGAATTTCATTCCACTTTTTGTAAATATACCCTCATTTTATCACAAATTACCAAATAAAACCATAAAGGGATTGGTGGAATGTCCCTCACATTCTCCTTAACTTCCAGATTGCCCTGGATTCACACTAACATTTTGCTCCGCACCCTTGAGCGTGGATGCCTTACTGAGACTACCCAGGGTAAATGTGCTGACGTCGGTCTTAATGATGGCTGAATTTGTGTGACATTTACACGCTTATCTTTGGTAATCTCAATGATGCCTGCATCCCCTGAATCCGGGAAACTCTCAGAAGATCAAGATCTCGAATTAATCCGCTTATCCTGTCTCTTCCGCCTTCAGGAAGAGCTGCATCGCAGGTATTTTTGAGACCAAATTAAGACATAGTAACTCACTTAGTTCAACTGATCATTAAAAATTAAATCTAGAAATAGAAAAGCACGGAAGCCTAACTTATCAATGCTATGAAGCAATAATGCTCTATTTTTCAAAAATACAAGCTCTTAGCCTGTTCGCATTCGAATATTCGAATTGGACCACTCCTTATATGTCATTCGCTCCCAGTATTCAGAAAAAGCGCACTTAAAAGGTGACACCTACCGTAGTTCCAATTGATGGCACACTTGTCGTCCAGATCAAGCTTGATCTCGTCCAAAGGAGTGTTCTTATAGTAGGGGTACATGATGGCTTCTTGCTTCTTCGCATGTTGAAGGCCCAGTGCATGCCCGATCTCGTGCACCAGCACATAGGGGAAGAATCGTCGATCGCTGAAACGACGGATGTGCTCTCAGAAGAATTATCTGGTATCTGGGGACGAAATGAGAGATCAGAAGAGTCGAGGTTATCATGAATTCTTCCTAATCCTTGAAAACATCCACATGAGGGACAATTCCACGTCAGTGGAGAATTTGGCGACGAGACATTAAAAATCATTCCATGCACTTCTGCACAATTATTTGTATATCAAGGTAATTGGAAACTAATTATCCAATTACTGGGGATTCACGGAACGGTTTCAGTTAGCGAGCCATGAAGAGATATCGCGCGGGGGTGAAAGCATGACGTCAATAGCCCTAAGGGCAAAGAAGTCGGCGAAAATCAAAATGCAATTTTAGAGTTTCGAAAGGGCAAACAATTAGGCAATTTCAGCCTATTTAAGCCCATTTTCGTCATCCCAGGGCTTCCCCATTACCCAGTCTGAAATGCTTCCTGCACATTTCTGCAATTTATCTGTTAGTGGATCCAAAAATCAGATGATTAGCCTGCGAAAGAATTCAGACACATCTCCCGTGCTAATCACTCATGTAGGAGATTATGGTACATTTTAATGAGGCGCTCTATTCGTAGCTCGAACGGCAGAACACGAGCACACAAAAGACAGCTAAGGATTAGAAATTAACGGTCAAAATAGGATTAGTGGGGCGGATTCGTGGAAATTGTGAGAGTTTACCGCCGCCATGACGTGGAGAACTCCCCCCCCCCCCCTTTTTGCGCTGAAATACGGTGTCGCATACGCATACATAATAAAGGACTAAAATAAATACCAATGCTAAAGACCTGATTAGAATATGTTACGAAAGGAACAGAAGCATCATGATCTTATGTCGGCATTTTTCAGATATACCCTGATAGAAGTCGCAAATTAGCTGCTTATTTTCCGGGTAAATTCTTATAGGATTCGATGGCTCCCCTTCAATTGAACCCCGCCTTTTTTCATGCCACATTCCTTACGCTTTCTCTGGAAATTTAGGTGAAGATGGCTAGGGTAATATTTCCACAGAACCTACTAGTTGGTTGCCGCAGTCAGATCGGTCTCCCATGTTTCGGCGTCGTCGAAATGGATGTCACCGTTTAGCGGCTCCGAGTGCCCTGGGAAGAACGTGTGCGCCAGGATGTTGTTCTTCGCTGAGGCACCATCGAACTGGAATAAGCCATATCGCAAATCGAAAATATAGTCCGAAACTTCCGTTAATTTATAATTCGCGAATCGCTGCTGAAGAGGAGAAATCCCTTGAAAAACGACGAATCCTGTAAACGGCTTCAGTACTTAGATGTTGCGAACTTTCGAATACCTCTAAGTCCTCTGATGACTACTGGTCCTGACAATCACATGACAAATTTGGCAACTAAAATCGACGACATTTTCGCTCACAAAAATCACAACTATGACAAAAAACTATGGAGAATTTGTTGAGTATATTAAATTTTGGACATGTGATTTTGTATAGGTCGAAATTTCAACTGCTCAAACGAAGAAAAAAGAAAGAAGCACAATCCCGCTGGAAAAAAAGAAGTGCTGTATAGACTTTTTTCTCCATTATCTCAGCTTTCGAATCGGTTCATGAATTCCTGGCTAAACCACTTTGTTTTTACGCGCTCCTGAGCATAACTACTATGAATAAACGGGATGGTCCACATAAAGTGTGACGCAAAAAATTATCTACAGCTTTGTACCAGTTAATTCAGATAAAAAGTTTTTACTTCTTTTAAAGACACAAAATTACTGCATCGCATGTTACACGTCGCATTCCGAGTGCCCGCCTTCACTTTAATACGAACATCCAATCTCTTGTAGAGATTTTCGAAAATGCGCGCAACTATTTCGCGACCATTTTCGTCTTTTCAGCAAATCCAGTGACTTGTGTTCAAAAAAGCTGACTTTTTGCCCCAAGATGGACCAGTTAGCAAAATCCGAAGGTTGAGATTGGGCGAGTCTGACAGCCAAACATGCATGGTCCACTCTGATGTTGAATGGCAATACATTTTACGGGACTTCGTGTTTGGCAAGACAGTTTACGGGAGAAAATTTTGCTTGGCAATACATTTCACGGGAGAATGAGTGAAGAGCCTGTTTGGCGATACAAGTGGCAAGACAGTGTGTTTGGCAAGACAGTTTACGGGTGTTTGGCGATACAATTGGCAAGACAATGTGTTTGGCAAGACAGTTTACGGGTGTTTGGCGATACAAATGGCAAGAGTGTGTTTGGCAAGACAGTTTACGGGACTTCTTGTTTGGCAATACATTTTACGGGACTTCTTGTTTGGCGATACATTTTACGGGTTAATATGTTCGATTCATTCTTAGCGGGTGATTCAATCATCATCGGTGTCGGCTGGGATGGCGCAGTTGGTAAGGCAGCGGACTCCCACTCTCAGAACCACGGTACGGTTCCCGGTGTTATCAGAATTTTTGCGCATTCAAGCTTGTTTGGCGATACAAAAGGCGAGGTTTTTTTGGCAAGACAGTTTACGGGACTCCCTGATTGGCAAGACAGTTTACGGGATTTGTTTGGAGATACATTTTACGGGGTTTGTTTGGCAAGACAGTTTACGGAAATTCGTGTTTGGCAATACATTTGACGGGGTTCGTTTGCCTGGCTAGTTTGCAAGCTCGTCTGCGAGGTTGCCAAACAAACCTCGCCAAATGTATTGCCATTCAACATCAGAGCAGAGACCCGGATAATTGGTCTCACTCCATTCCAGTGTCTTCACTGCTGCATGACTGGTGCCATTTTTGTTGGAAGGTTGAACCAATGTCCTCCGCGTTTTCTTTGGCCCAAAAAATCACTGCATCCTCCGACAGAATGGATTTTCTTTAGCCCGTCACACTTCATGTGGATCACCCTGTATATTAAAGCAGCAAGGGTGGGCGCGTACTTGACATGATCCCCGGGGAAGCCGTGCGAACAACAGGGATCGAGAATCCTCGACTGTTTATATTAGGTCAGGCTTGAAAGCGGAAGTTCACAAGATCAGAGTTCACGCTGGCTTCTGATAATATGCTGTACAGGCAGACAAACATGGCTGTAATATTCATAAGCGAGTGTTCAAGTTTATCAAGTACAGGAGTGTGCAAAGAGGCCGAGTTTCCCAGAAAAAGTGTAGGAGCAGCCGTCCTTGGGGAGGAGGTAAATACTTATTTTCATAATTCTCCACTTTTGTTGACATTTTTTTGGTTTTTTTTTTCTCGTATAGCTGTCTTAATTTACTAAGAATCAATAGTGGTTTTTCATCAAACGCTTTATTTCTGGAATTTCTGCCCTTCCGATCCTTTTTTTACTACAGACACTTATTTTCTTCCCACCCTCTGCCCCTTGATGGAGGAGCCTCACTGATGCAAAAACTGCGCTTGACTGAGTAATTACCCTTCAAGCAGTGACAATAAATGATTAGAAAGTGCAAAATGCATGTCAAATTCTTCTCGTAAAACTCGTCCATTTCCGAACAACAGAAGCTACGGGGACCTCCCGGCAATGTTCTCTAATTCTCCCACCGGCCTTCAGTGGAAAGAGGAGTAAGTGAGATCCCCAGCTCACCTTGTGCTGATCGCCATGAGCTCCTTCCGCCCACAAAATGTTGATGTCTGCTTCCTCCTTCGACGCGGCCTCCTCGAAATGAAACGTCACCTGGAACATTCCACGCTCTGTTTCACGCCATAAAGCTAATTTCCACCTGATCTGGTCGCAAGTAACACCTGCTCGCGAGAATCTACGTAAATTATTCACGTGAGTAAACACTTCATTAGGGCCGATGTTAAAATGTCAACAAATTGTTTACCCCGATCACATCATAAGCGGCTTGCATCACTGGCCCACCGGTGCTCTTTGACCGACAGGATCGTGGCAAAACAATTCAAACTTAAGTTCATCGCTGACTGGCCTAACGAAGCAGCGCTTTGACGCGACGATAACAGCGATGCGTCACCGTTTCCCCGGAAAAGAACTATGGTTTCATGGAGCAGAGACCAACCTTCGGCAGATTTCTCTCGTTCGCTTGTTTCGCCCACAGTTGGAAGGCTTTCTGGATCGTTGACCTGAAATCCGGGGGCTCAGAAGGAAATGATACTAAAAGTGAAATCTGGGATGATCCCACCGGATAATCGCTTTCGGGAGATCGTTCGTATACTCGGAGACGAACCACTTGAGAGACAATTCGTGCAGACCAGTGAAATGCTTCTTGTCCCATTTTGAGGTGTTCGACAGCGCTGTAAAAGGAGCGATAAAGCCTGGTTCCGGACCATCCAAGCGGTTTATGTCGGACTCATACATTCCAACATTCTAAAGATTTCATACCGAAACAGAATGTGACCAGCGGTTTTCGCGTGTTTATTTTTCACTTAATAATACAAGAATACCGCTCAATTTCCAAGTGAATCCGAACAGCAGTCTTCGAGCCATTTTCACATGAAATCCAGGTTTACTTCTCTGCCATGTTCCTCACATATTTGCTCAGAGAGATCACAAGAATATGGAGCAGAGCCACCACAGTGGGAAGGATTGTCAATGATCCATGGTGTCGATAGCGCACTTCAGACAGCGGACAATTTTTCAAAATTTCTTTATTAAATAAAGACTCTTTATGTTACTCAGGTTGAAGAATTTCAGTAGATTACGTGTGCTTTCGAACAGATTTCGCTTATTTTTCTCCGAAATATTTTCCGATTTCGCCCAAAAATTACACGTTAAAATTTCTCCATCTGAGTATGTATCTCAGTATCAATCCTTTAGTTTATTTATCGCTTTCTTGATTTTTACTGGTTAACTTCGATATTAACCAAATTGCGAAATTTTCTGTCAGGCCCATCGAAGAAGATTCCATCGTTCGTCCATGTCAGTGAAGCATACGGGATCTCATCTCAATTTAAATATGTAGCAACACTTTTAATAAATTCCAGATAAATAGTGGGCTTGAATTTTGGATTTTTGCAGCGCTGGATTTTTGTTTTCTGAAAATATTATGAAAACTGGAATTCGTGGCTTAAATTCGGCCCTCTTGGAAAACATGGCGCCGCATGCATCTCTCAGTGCATCCTTCAGATTATTTTTTAATTTATTCCAGACACCATAAAGGTGTGCCATCGTAACAACAATTTTTGAAGTAAAGAAATCCAGTTATATTATACTGGGTAAATGTGTCAACACCACATAGAGTCATAGTCTTTCCAAAAAATTCTTGCCTAACGCTACACTGCGCGTCCACTGAACCACGTCGGAGCTCGCGTGATAATGCACGAGAGGCGCGAAGCGGCTCGGTAGACGGGCGGTGGATGCCGGAGGCAAGTATTTTTTGGAACGAGTGTATCTATCGTTTTTACTGGCGTCAGTATGTTCACCCTGGGTAATCACAATGTAGCATTCAAGCAGTGGGGTCGAGATGATTAACTCAGTCACTCAGGCCACAGAAGAGACGTACATACAGTAGAAGGATGCTAGAACGAAGGTGGCAACGTACCAAATCGCTTGGATCGACCGGCTTGCTTGCGTGTGTCTCGCTGTGAGCATCGCGGTCGGCGGGTTGCCTCCACTGTCGCCGCATCCATCTCACCGGTCGGTTCAACCCCGACCACTTCCTGCACGTGCAAAAAACACTATAGAAAACGTGCGGAAAACTGGACGAAGGACGCCCACCTGGAACAACCGCAAAGCGGCTCGAAGTTCGCGCAGACTGGGAGTAGCTGTGCTGAGGTAGCCGAATCGGTGTAGGTATTCCTAGAAAGCAAGGGCGTTACAAAGTGATAGCGATAGAAGTCAGGGAGACTGTAATTCCTAGGATTTTCCCCAGATGCGCAAGGATGTTCTTCAAAACAATCTAATGATCCCACAAAGTATGTAGTTAACCAGTCAAGTACCAGCTTATATTCGGTTAGCTCGTGTATTTTTAAATACCCATAGGATCTTGTTCTCGGGTGGTATTCTTTCTTCCCTTTCTTAACTTTCGGTTCATTTTACCTTATTTGTGCGAAATGAAGGCCGGGAGATTCAAAATAAAACCACAAAAGTAGCACAAAGCTATCCTCCTTCAAGAATATTTGGATAACTCAGGATGATTAGCAGTTTCTACTTCAGTTCCGTATGAATCCTTGGTTCATTTCGTAGCCAGATTCTTCCCACCTTCGATGGTGTTTATGTGGAAACTATTAGTTCAAGATTATGGTTTTAAGAGGACGTTTCCAATCACATACTGGGGTTCGAGGCTCTCCCAGGACACATACAACACACTGCATCCAGTCGAGTGCACTCTGACGGAGATATTGGTGAGGTTTGGATTTTCGCCATCAAATGAAAACTCATGGGCCAGAGAACAAGAACACGAACAAATCATGCTGGATAGAAAGGTGGACAAGGACCATGGAGAACGATTATGTAACTTGTTTTGCCTTTCAATACTAAACATAATGGATACCCCTTAAAAATGATTTGGAAATCTCAGGAATAGGATAGCTGATCAAAATTGAGTCCTATCTGATGTTGCCACCTAAACTCCAGGGTTTTCGACTACTGCTATTCGAGAAGATCATGTTCCGCCCAAACAGTGTGCAAGGTCAGGGAGTGAGCAGTTCTAAGGATGAGGTGCGCCTGGTTTTGGTGCTCCCCTTCGGCAGATGAGCCGGTTGATGTGGCAGACGTGCTCGGCCACACACAGACAAATCTGAAGCCGGTCTTTCACAAGAAATCTCGACGCGACGCCACCGCAATGAAACGACGGAATCATGGGTTGTCACGTCACGTTCGGCAAATGAAAGATTAGTCCTTGAGGTCCACACACGAACCGTGGCAGTGCGACCACTTTACGGCAAATCTGCCTGCCCACATTTGCCTCTTCTGCCATTTAAGATAGCCTCTTGAGAACGTGGCATCGACCAAGACCCCAAGAAGTTACAGAAAAGAGGCGCAGTAAAGGCTACGTGGGAAAAGGGAAACAGATAGGAAGCTCCTAGTAATTCTTGGCCTCTAATGCAAAGAAAAGCTATTTTCAGCACATTTCTGTAGAAAAAAGTGATCTTTTCTCTCTGGATGGCAGCTGCGATCCTAGCCTAGCATGTGAGAAAATAACCAGAAGCTCTTACTATTTTACCTAATGCTCTCTATCCCAACTAGTTATTTAATGACGAATAAATGAATTGAATTGAACCAGTTGACAAGTTTAGTGAACTACCAACACTATAGAGAAACAAGCGAAAGTCACATTAGGGTTCAATTTTCCTTTTAGCAGAATAAGCCCCCCCCCCCCCCCCCC
>JARK01001348.1:2467490-2491679 GCA_000688135.1 Ancylostoma ceylanicum | reverse complement strand
TTTTTTTTCGAGAATATTGTGGAAAATCATGAGAAATAGAGAAGCTTTTGTAGAATCTTTCCATCGGAACGGAAGAGGAAGTGGTGTGGATCCAACCATGTGAATAAAATTGGGAATAATTGACTTTGGGTAAAGATATTAAAGGAAATTGTGCCGAACTGGTGCAGATGACCATTGTTAAGAGTCTTAATTTCGCTGTAACTAAACGAACTAGGCCATTTTGGTATTCGTTTGAACGAGCAGCCTGTCCTTTAGCTAACCGCTCTGGTACAATTGGAAATGATTGACTTTAAAGAAAGTTGTTTGATGAAAATCCTATGAACTGGTGTTGAAGCCTAAATTTTAGGGTAAACTTAGGGTTTAGAGGTACCTTGAGTAATATCGCCTTTCAGAATCAATTAAATCCAATTTCCTCGGGCAGTTGGTGAAACAGTAGTACCTTCAATCTTGCTACAAAGTTTGAGCAGGACCCGTTCAGTACCGGCGAAGCTGTGGGTACTGCTAGACACTTTTTCAGCTGCAACTCTTACCAAAATCAATTGCTTCCAATTATTTTTTCGGATTTGTGTAGAATTTGGCTAACTTATCGTTAGCTATACCTAACGAGTGGATGAGTACTAGACCGTTCATATTTGAATTTCGCAAGGATAGCTCAATTGCTGGAGATCACAGAAGTGCTTTTGACAGGTCGCACACGTTCTAGGTTGCAGGGATTTGCAATTGTGTGCAGTCTGTTAGCCCAGAACGTGCACCAGTGTGGACTTTGTCCGCAATTGCGAACGCAGTGGTACCGGCCGGCAGATCGGCCGATTCCGTCGGAAACAGTATCGAAACATAAAAATGGAAGGAATTACATCACCTACATATATATCAAAAACAGATCAAAACCTACAAAAGAAAGCGTAAAAATGGATAGAAAAACCCGATCGGCCGGCCAAAACCACCGCGGTCGCAATTGCGGACAAAGTCCACACTGGTGCACGTTCAGGGCTAACAGACTGTAGGCTTACGAAAAAAAAAACACTGTGTGTTCTTGACAAGGCGAGCACGATTTGACTCGTTAGTCGCATTGATTTTCAGCTAGAAACGATGGAAGCAACGCAAAAATGGGTCTTGTCAACTTGCTGACATTTTTTGCTTTGCACTCTGATCACTACAGGGAGCGTCACTCACTGTTGCTTTTCTCTAAGTGTTGGCAGCCCCAAATCACTTGTTAACCCACTTTGATACGTGGTAACACAAACGTTGGTCCTATCCCGATTAACGCGAATCAACGTGAGTTAACAAGTGAGGCGGCGTTGCCAACCAGAGTTCGGCAGGAGCTTGACTCGAGGCAAGCGGGACTTCGTAGAAAATGAGGTGAGCAAAGCGGAGCAAAGGGACCTGCACTTTAGTCAGATAACCATTCGCTACTCTGCGAACGGTCTAGTACTCATCCACTCGTTAGATATAGCTAACGATAAGTTAGCCAAGTTCTACACAAATCTGAAAAAAAAATAATTGGAAGCAATTGATTTCGGTAGGAGTTGCAGCTGAAAAAGTATCTAGCAGTACCCACAGCTTCGCCGGTACTGAAAGGGTCCTGCTCAAACTTTGTAGCAAGATTGAAGGTACTACTGTTTCACCAACTGCCCGAGGAAATTGGATTTAATTGATTCTGAAAGGCGATATTACTCAAGGTACCTCTAAACCCTAAGTTTACCCTAAAATTTAGGCTTCAACACCAGTTCATAGGATTTTCATCAAACAACTTTCTTTAAAGTCAATCATTTCCAATTGTACCAGAGCGGTTAGCTAAAGGACAGGCTGCTCGTTCAAATGAATACCAAAATGGCCTAGTTCGTTTAGTTACAGCGAAATTAAGAATCTTAACAATGGTCATCTGCACCAGTTCGGCACAATTTCCTTTAATATCTTTACCCAAAGTCAATTATTCCCAATTTTCACATGGTTGGATCCACACCACTTCCTCTTCCGTTCCGATGGAAAGATTCTACAAAAGCTTCTCTATTTCTCATGATTTTCCACAATATTCTCGAAAAAAAATTGGTGTACGTTTCTTAACGTGTTTAGACGTGTTCTTCCACCACTAACAGGTTAGCTACATCATCCTGCTGAAGATCGATCGCTACGTGCTTCGACTGCTGATTTCGAGAAATTTCATACCTCCTTCTCGTTCACGATCCTTTCTATGTACACCGCATACTCTTCCCTGTTCTTTCCCTTTTCCCTGCACTTTTTTTACTTTGCTGTATTATACATATCGCCACTTCGTCTACGTTGTCCATTTGTCTAGTCTCACCCCTTCAACTATTCATTTATCGTCATCTCTTCATCTGGCTTCTCGCTCCAGGCATTTTCTACCGCTTCCGGTATTTTTCAGCCTTATTGTCAATGTAAGCGCAATCGGCCATCGATAGAACGTGCAGGTAGCTCAGTTTCCTATTAATCGCCCACCAAATGCGGCCCCCTTTCTCGTTTTCATTCAAACCCTTTTTTATTCGCATTTTATTGCATTGCAGAAGTTCGTGCTTATTTCATTATTTTACCTTCATTCCATTAGGCCTGATAGCCTTGTCTATTCGTCAACGTAGTATATGAGGCTGTCCTCGGCCCTACCTTTACTACATTTCAAGTTGACCGTTAGTTAACATCCGCGTCGCCATATGTCTTACACTCACTATTTGTTTCGCATCTAATGTCAGTGGCAGANCGGCATTTTCTACCGCTTCCGGTATTTTTCAGCCTTATTGTCAATGTAAGCGCAATCGGCCATCGATGGAACGTGCAAGTAGCTCAGTTTTCTATTAATCGCCCACCAAATGCGGCCCCCTTTCTCGTTTTCATTCAAACCCTTTTTTATTCGCATTTTATTGCATTGCAGAAGTTCGTGCTTATTTCATTATTTTACCTCCATTCCATTAGGCGTGATAGCCTTGTCTATTCGTCAACGTAGTATATGAGGCTGTCCTCGGCCCTACCTTTACTATATTTCAAGTTGACCGTTAGTTAACATCCGCGTCGCCATATGTCTTACACTCACTATTTGTTTCGCATCTAATGTCAGTGGCAGATTTAATGAATCATTGTTGATCTGGTTTTATTTGAACTCATCCGCTGGTTTTTCCAGTCAGTGTTTTGGATATGAATGAACCCACTTTTTTTCTGTTCTATGTTTGTTGTACTTGGTGCGTTGGGTGGTCGCTCGGGCCCACTGAGCCTCGATTCGCGACAATATGCGTGCGTTTGACGCGCGCGCCTATATATGATGAAAGATAGGACTAGTGGCATCGCAGGACGCATTCATTTGCAGGAGATTATCCATGGGGACTGCTTAACGAGGCATCCTTTTGTACATCCTCAATAAAAGAATGCGCAGCTGCCGCGAGGTCGTAAACGCGCGCGTCTGACCTGCGTCAGCGATGCGACTAGCCCTATCCTTTATCATATATAGGCGCGCGTCAAACGCACGCGATTAGTATGAATTGCCTTATTTATGCGATTTATACTAGATGTGTGCGTCATTAGCGCATCACTCACGCGCATAACCTTTTTGACGTGTACGTGGGGTTAGGGGACGTCTTCCGCGTTCGCACCTTTGTCAATCCATACGTGGAGCACGCCGGTGAATGTTAGAAGAGGGGATCCACTTCTCATCCCCGGTGATTTGTTATTCGAGTCTCGCGTGGGTGCGCTTGAGCTTGCGGTGACAAAGTGTCGTATCAGCGCGACGGTCCATTTAATACTGCATCAAAGCATGTAGTACACATCGGCCGATTTTTCGTGCCTTGGCGATTGACTTCAATCCGCGAAAAGTTGTACTCTGACACTTCCTAGGAGTGACTGCCACTTTTCGAGTGGTTTGATACGGATCGGTTTCTACCTGTCTCTGCAGCAAGTCCAAATCCAACTCCATCGGGCGTCCCGAACGGTCTTCATCTTCGATGGAATAACCGCCCGACGCGAACTTCGAGAGCCACTTGTAGACTATCATTCTAGTGTGGGCATGCTGCTTGTTAACTACAACTAGGCATCATTTAATATCCGCTGGTTCTGGGCTAGGTAGATAGAGAAAAAATGTGACGCTGCGGAGGTGGAGTGACGTAGGCTTGAAAGTGCGCAGCATGATGGCAGGAAAGGAAATAGTTCGGTATGTTTGTTAGTTTGCTCTTTGATGAGACTTTTGTACTCTATCTAATGGTAGCTCGTGCATCCATTTTCGTGGGATCTTTGCTGAGTTATGATCTCTAGAAGTCATCACTACCGCTTTGTCCGAGAACTTATGACTCAACCTAATATATCCATCACTACCACTTTGTCCGAGAACTTATGACTCAACCTAATATATCACGCTGGGCCCACCGTTCTCCCATGTCAGACATTCCACGAGATGGAGCCGTCCTCGACTGCGCCCATTTCTATCACTGTCAACTCAAAAGACGTTCAGTGGCATCGGGTGCTATTGAGTTGCTGTTGGAGCCGAATTTGGCAGCCATGTCCCACCTAGTCTTTGCAATTCAAGCCAGATATGGCGGCCAAGTTTAGATGTGCGCGAACACATAGACACATACAATATCATACCATAATCATCATACCATGTCACATCATCGCTCCGGCATCATTCAAACATCCCGCTCCTTCACATTGCGGCAGAGAACCTCGAAGGTAACTTTTCTTCCTGATGTGTCATTCCTCCTTATTATGCGCTGGCGCAATCCAGATAAGAGTCTTTGAGCATCCACAAGTCGCCTTCACACCATAGGTGGAATAGCGGCGAATTAGGGTCTCCAAAATGAAGCTTCCCGTGGACATAAGAGCTCTAAAAGTGAAGGGCGTCAGGCAAATCAGACAAAAGGATTGGACCAGGGGGAGGGTCGCCATTAGTAAGATATAGGAGAAAGGGAAGCGGGCCCAACCTTGCAGTGTACTCAATTTTTCGAAGTTTCCGACGCATATTTTGAGCGTACTAGGATAGAGTCGCTGAAGTTTTCTCATTTTCAAGCTTATCGGTCGTTCCTAGTTGCCAAACGTAGGGTGTGTGACGTTATACCGGCAAAGGGCGGAAGGGCTGAGCTGTGGGATTGGTCAGTGGTGTGAATTGACCAATCGCGGAGCTTCGCTATACCGCTCTTTCCAGGTATAACGCTCCACACCCTAAAACCTATTACGCTACAGGCAAGCACACTCGAGTTCCCAGTGAAAATCTGTTCCAAATTTCAGTAGAAATGCATTAAACTTCAGGGTCCAATTATCTGCTTGTTTTTTTAAATTACCTATCAGTTTTGCACATAATGACATAGTACTCTCTTCTGTCGTACCATAGCCGAACACCTGCTCGTGAATTTCCAATGTTCAGAAAGAAACTGTGCAGTGGACTTTCTAACCAAGGATCGCTTCCGAATAAGTTCGCGTAGAACTACTTCTCATGTATCTTACTCTAGGAGAGCTTTACATCCACTCTTCTGAGTTCTGAGAAATCCTATGCGAAACATGAATAAAATCTCAGAAAACCCACAATAACCTTACGAAAAATAAGTATAGGTTCTTAAGGCGAATTCTCCGAGTTGAAGTTCAATTTGTAGCGTCCCATAGGGGAGCTAGTCTGAGGAAAAGACGCTGGTCTTTTGTAGCTGACTTGAACAAGCGACCAGCTTTCCTTCAGGGGTATATGTCAGATCTCAGTCGTGGCTCCGTTTTGACGATCAAACAAGATCAGCGGGGCATTACTGCCTGGGTGAGACTAGACTAAATAAATGCACAGTGCAACTATTGGACAGACCAGATAGGGTGCGGACGCGGCGTGTATGGAGAAGTCCGTCGTGGACCTACCGGGAGCTGAAACAGGAAGCACATGCTCATTCAGACATTTTCGGATGAATTTAGGTAAGCGCGCGCTCACTTAGGTCTCACGGTAGAAATATGATCCCCTCTGCCCTTCGTTCAGATTGAGATCCCTCATTGATAATCTAAAAATGAGGTCCAAAAAATTAGGTCGTCCTCAATCTCAAACTGTAGCCACTGCGGAAGGATGAAAGCGTGTGGGGAACAAAATAAGCTCTGACGCAGCGGTACGACTACTACAGGAACGCCCTCGATACGTATTCACCGTACCCAGGCTCGGGAATCCGATGCTTCCGAATAGCGAACGTATTGCAACCCGATAACGGGAGACCGTGATATCGGGATAATGAACGGCTTACAACAGATGAGCAAGAATGGCTATCGAGTGGCTTCCACAGGAGCCCGCCGAGGTGACATGCGGCTCCGATTCATGTCCGGGTCGGCTCCAAGCCGGTGAATGCTTGAGACGGTGGGCCCCCAACAAACGGCAGACCCACCGTCACCCCCGGTTCTCCTCAGATCACGATGTGAGCCCCACCTACCCTACCGTTGGCTGAGCGTTGTTATCACGGTGGGCTATGCTTGGATACCTGGCATTCTTCCCTCGTGAAGTCTGAAATGATTCTTTCTCGATTTGAAACGAAGAACAAAAGAGAAGCTAATATGTCAATACAAAATAGAAGCTGACTTGTTGATTTAAAAGCAGCAAGGCACCGTTTCCCATGTGTCCAAAGTGCGAATGAATTTTCCGCTGAGGGTATTCGCGCGTAGCGCCACGAAATCCTGTGGCTGGTGCGCATTCCATACACTACACTGTACACCATTTCATACAATACCAGTTCTACCATACACTTGAGCAGTTGCTAACAAGATCAGGAAAAAAGGTATCACTATGCAGTACGCTAAAACACGCGTCGCATACTGAGCGTTAACTGGCGTGGCGGACACTAAAATGACCACGCTAGCATGCGTGTCCACGGCAGTATCTCCGCAGGTGAGCCCCTTTTTTCTGTGTTCAAGTTACCGTTGTGATTGCCTGGCGGCCGACCACACGGAGAACGGCTTATCTCGAACGTGTGGATTTCCGTGAGTGTTGCCTTTAAGTGATGAACTAGGACTTTGAACACTGTGCTTCGGCCACTCTATCCAATTGCCTCGTCATCCGAATTGCTTCCTTTGTGACAGTCAGTCACTTCACTTGTTATTTGGAAATAAATAAAAAATTTAGAAGTAAATAAACAAAATGGGCTAGGGTTTTTATGGAAAATTCTGAACTTGGTTATGCATGGATTACTTTGTTCTTCAGTTTTCGCGCACGTTGGGAGGGGGGGGGTGCACAGAGACNGCTCGAGCTAAGCTCGGGCCGAACTCTGTTGCCAACATTGAGAGGAGGCTTTAGAGCTCTTCTCGATTTCCAACCCGTTCAAACCATGAAATTACTTGTGAGCACGTGTAAGAACCAGCTACAGGCGATTCATCGGAGGGTCGGTTCCGCACTGGGTCCCACGTAATCCCACATCACTTCTGGAATTGTTTCAACATGTTAGGCAGCTAAATATCACTGCAACTAACAGGACAGGACGTGCGCGATTAGTCAAGTTCACCGTTGTGCTTTCAACATGGAAATACGCCAACACGGACTCATTTCTGAATCACCTGTAGCCATTGTAGCAAAACCCGCTTCGCAATTTCGTGGCGGTGTTAACGAATTGGCCAGAGGAATGTTTATACTTCCCCGCGAAGCAGTGGTGTCGCGGCGACGGCTACAACACGCGCAACGCGACGGGTAGCGAAGCCGTCGCGTCGCATGGTTACGCCATGCCAAACTTCGCACATTTGCGCACATGCAGAATTACGCACTGGTCGATTTGGCTTAAGCGCCAACGACTATGCGTTTTTATGATAAGTCGTCTAGTCCTGCAAATTTTGGGCCAAAGCAGCAGGAAAATCGAAGGAACAACAGCCAACTCCAGGCTTCGACATCGACGAAGTAATCGCGTCGTTTTTGCAGGAGAAAGTATAAACAGGACGCGACGAAGATCCGCCACGTCGCGTCACGATGGCAAACGCCAACTACCAGATCGCGACCACTGCTCGCGCGTGCACCCACTTGGGACTCATCGCATTTAAACATACTGCTTGAAAGCGATGGTCGCGTCGCGACGAAGTGTAAACACTCCTTAGGACAGAGCCGGAATGACTGCGACCGTTATGTGCTACTTTGTACTCAAGTTAATTAGGACGCGTTGTGCGGAAATAGACGAAATCAAGCGTAGGGACAGGTGCTAGCTCGCTGAAGTAGAAGCATTGGCTCAGGAACGCACCGAGTTCAATGGGTCTCAGGAATGAGCTATTAAGCCCCTATCTCAGCGTCAAGGAAAGCAGGAAACTGACATCCTTTGAAAAATGACGTAAATTGCCACTGATAGAGTTGAATGATGATATTTTAGGTGGAAATGCACTCAGTTCGTGATGATCCTTATCACTTTCAGGAGCTTTCTCAAGTAAGAGAGAAAGCGTGCTGATGCGCTGGCAGCTTCATAAAGAGCGATTAGATGAGCACGATTCTTTCTCAAAACGGAACCTTCCGTTTTTGTAAGGACGTCATCTTTTTCGTTTTTGAAAACCGGGTCAACATCTGATCAAAATCCACCTTCCAATTAGCTATGCCGGTTTTTCATCAGAACTGAAGGCCGTTCACAAGAACAATGGGTGATTTCTTGGTTAGAGCAATCGCTGGTCGAGCATGCATCTCCACTGAAAATTTCAACACAATCCAGCAGTTGCGTCTGCGAATACCGATCACCCAGCGTTAAGCTGTTTTGCATTTCTGAACACGACAAGAAACAGTCAAACGTCATTCAAAAGGTGCTCCAACTCAATCTAGCGTCATATTAGTCATCTTAGGTCAAAGCTATCCTGTCCTTCGTGGGAAAAGACCGGGAACGGTGGTTTTCTATACGCTGGCTTACCGAGGCATGACGCACGCAGGTGGTAAGCATACGGGAATCCAATTCGTCAGTTGATGGATAAAAAAATACCTAGAGCTCGCCAGCATGCGTAGTTAAGACGCATTTCCCTACTCAGCTTAATACGTCCCTCTAAGCAAGGCTGAGCCCAACTAAGTCCTGCTGGTCAATATCCATCACCTGTTGCGACCTGACCATTCAGCCGAATTGCTCAAGCCCACGCATTTTCGAGAACTAACTATCGGGGCTGGGGTTGGTTTGCTAGCGTGATTGGTTGTCGTAAACGCTACGTGGTGCTAGAAAATGCTGGGCGCGAGGGTTGGTTTGTTAGCTTGGTTTTGCTGGGTCACGTGCTCAGGAATCCTAGCCCAGGACGTGCCACTGGGGTGTTGTGGCATCAGCAGACGTCGAAAAGGACAACTCGAGTCATTGCTTTATCGTGTTGCGATCCACGACAAAAATTAAAGGCAGCATCCACGGAAATTTTCACTTCCTAGATTCTGAGTTCCTCGTGATCCCATCGATTGGGGCATCAATTTCGCAACATAAGTGCCAGTAGCATCCTTCTCTATCACAAGTAATACCAAGTTGCATCTGGTTCTGCTGGATCTGTACGCAGTAAGCTCTCCGAGTTACACCGCTAACACTTATGTACCTCCAAGATTGTCTTTGGAGCGCGAAAAGTCACAACTAACAACTGATTGGTGTCCCACGCTGACTTGATTTCGCACGACATCCGTCTTTATATGCTCCGCATTTCCTTGTTTCTATGCTTCTCGTTTTAACTCTTGTTGAACCAGGCTGCTTGTTCTTGAATTATGCAGAATTTATGAGATGTGTGAATCTTCTACAGTAGTTTTATTCTAACCCTACCGTATGTGGGCTATACGTTAAGCACGGCTTGCGCCCTCTCAAAATCTGTTCAGCTGCAACCTTGGAGGAAGCGCAGAATCTCGAATAAAGCCAAACAAACCAGGCATCTGTCTACATGCCCTAATCAGCTGATAGCATGCGACGGCATCGATCATGTCGACATCACTCAGAGCGGATCACTCGTCCACTCAATCTCGCCTGCCCGAGAATGAGCATCTTCAAACTGGCGCATCTCGTCACTTTTGGCGAATTTCAGCATTACATTGGAACTCAGCGTACCCAATAAACCCCAAAAATGTCAAAATCTCAGGAGTGAAAATTTTCTGTACTGCCATGGGACAGAAGGTTGATAGACCGGCTCGGGAAGTACAGTCCTTCTCAAAAAGACAGACTGATTACGCGACTGCTCCATCGCGGCGGGGTCTGAACGAGGGATGCGGAGAGAGCATGCTGTAAGTGAGAGGGTCGAGTAGGTCCCGCCGCGATTCCGCACGCTAAGAAACCGCACGCACAATCCGTCTATCTTTTTGAGAAGGACAGTACATACTGCAGGTTTCTTCCCAAAAACTGAATTCTGAGGTATCAAACGAGGTTCGACATGACGAGTCCTTTAACTACGACCACAAGTGACAGAGTGCAGATACATATGTATGGTGTAGCTTTATCGAAGCCTTCAAGGACAAAAAAATTCAGTGCCGGTTTAGAGTCGTCCGTGCAGTCACGTGCGGTCTCGATACTGATTGTGTGGCCACTAATCGAGCATATAAAACACTTTATTATGTAAAGATGAGCAAATTCACGTCAGCAGCAGGCGACATGGGTTTCAATCTATGATATGTCCTCCTAGAAAATATAGATCTGGTATAGTCAAACAGACAGACGCGGACGCTGTCGAGCGTGCGGTCCTCTTCGCGTACGAAATACATGAACAAAAATCATCAAAAGGCAAATCACTTCAAACAAATAGTGAAAGTGAACAAGCAAGGCAGGACTTGAATGAAAGGAACACAAAAAACTCAACAAAGAATGTGAGAGTATGGCAGTATAGAGAACATCTGAATAAGTGAAGAGAAAATGCGAAATTTGAAGAGAAAAAAAGAAATAAATGACGTAGCACCGAATTCACCAAACACTCTCGTTAGCACCGAATCTATCGCCCTCCCGAGGAATGTTCCTGAAAACAGAGCAGCGGTCAGTTTGCTGTGCATCTCTCGAACTATTTGTTCACCTACTCATTGATACAACACAGTCGAGAATGCAGCATAAACAAGAAAAGCCAAAAAAAAAAAACAGGATATAAATCCAGAAAGTCCGTTTTTGTTCGGCGAAAGTAGAAGTTCGTTTATAGACATGTCTATTTTCTAATAGCTGAATCAATCCATGACTAGCAAACAGGATGATTCATTTATTTACTTATCTATTTATTTATTCGTTTGTTTATCTACTTATTCAAAAGATGGTTGAGGAAGACTCGTATCCTATAACAAGAAGAAAAAAAGGAGGGCATCCAAAAATTTCAGTTCTATTCTGCGAATATCATGATTTTCTTATTTATTTGTTTACTAATTCATTCATCAAGGAAAGATACTCACAAAACGCTGATCTCTAGAGATGAAGGTCATCAAAAGGTCGGCTAAAATTCTTGAGTTTTAGAAATCCTTACTTTACATAGAACTTCACATTTTTCTTTGATTTTTCTTGTAATTTCAAATGTTCTCAAAATTCTCAGCTGCTATTCTCGTCACTGAGGAACTCCTACGATCTCAAACAGCGAGGAAACTGAGGGGAAAACCCTCGAAAGTACTGTGTCGCTAGAATTTTTAAAATGTTTGCCAGGTAATTCAACACAGTTCCGCCGCTGAGCCTCTTTTCTGTCTAGGTATTCCTGTTTTTCGCTTGTTTTTTTATATTCCTGTTCTTTTTTGTTTGATAAATTCAAAACCAGGACCTTGTTTAGGAGTATGATTGCTTCAGAACAACAAGTTCAAAAACAGTACTTTCCAATAAGAGCAGGTGCAGGTTTCAGTTGCAACGATAGATCATTAACTCACCTCCTTATATGATCTGTGGTACTTCTCTTCGACGATTTCTTTCGCGTCCCCGTGTGATGTCGATGGACCAGCTTCTGCAAGAAAAATGTATCAAGTGGTAGAAAATAAAAGCCGACAAGGATATCATACCATGCAATACGGCAGAAAATATTTTACTGTTAATACCGCTACAGAGATACCCTAATGCTAATCTCAGGAGAAGATCCTGGAATTAGCTATGCGCCAGTTTGCTCTTTTACACATTTCAACCGCACAAATGATGAAACAGTATTGAATTTGAATAGCCGAAGCAGATGAGAACTGCCATGGCTACAGTAGTCGAACATCATCCATAGTATATAGGACTAGAACGTTCTCTTTAGAAACAACCACGTAGATATTAGAAGTAGCTCCCAGTGTTGCAATGCCGAACAGTTTTTAGGTGAATATGTCTCGAACATGCACGATTCCAGACAGTTGACTGCGAATACTAGGCTGTCTTTGGAAAGGGTGCTCTATACTGAATTTATTGTTATAAATTTAAATAGGAGGGCCCCTTAACTCTATCGCTTTTTTATTTCTTTGATGGTTGGAAACTTCCATGAACTGGAATGTGTGAGGAATGTCCCGACCAGGGATGAGCTGAGGTACTGCGTAAGATCGTGAGTCTGAAGTCGAAAGTTGAGAGACTCGAGAAATAAGAAATTTGGAGGGACAAAAACAGTATCTATGACTTAGCACAATTCAGCTAACGCATGTTCCTTAGAAAGTAACTAAAGTAAGTAAAGGAAATCTGAAAGTAACATGGCTGCACGACGTCAGAATTGTGGATTTTCCGACTTCAGAAACCGAAATTTCGCTCATCTCACAATCAGTTCCCGAATTTACGGTCTAGGAAAACCACAAACTTCGACTACACTTCAAGTAAATATGCCCTATTCAAGAATCAAACATCACTTCCAGGCCTGCCATTTATCAGAGCGTGGAGGAAGCACATGCACATACTTGCACAAATTAAAGGTCATCCTGAACCTAACCTCATGATCCCTAGACATGGCCTTGATTGAGACCTGTCCAGATCACAAAACGGAAGTATCGGCTTTTGGTAGTAAAGGCATTTGTGGCAGATGTCCCAGATACATCATAGCTGATAAGCTGGACGCAAGCCCATTGCCGATCCACCAACTTCTCACTTTCCTCGCGCTCTACGGTACACGTGGCAAAGTGCATGTTCCTACAAGAAAAGCGTGACCCATTAACCCAGTTAAGAGCCGGGGATCAAATTTGCAGGGATAAATGCACTTTCAGAACATCGCGGATTCTAGAAAATTCCATTCTCATGCGAAAAACTGGTTGCGGGACCAACAGAGCAGTGAACAATTGCGACGCCGCGTCATAGTCCTGGTTGACGTAGGGTACAGAATCCAGAGGAACAATTGCCGTCAAATGCCACAGCTCCCCGGGCTGCGTTGTCAAGTTGAAAGCCTGGATTAACGCTCCGTTGACGCACGTGCGATGTCGATGTGGAGCAGTATGCGAGGGACAAATTGGGCATGAATCGAGCAGTAAGGATCAACAACGCGATCCCGATCCTTTCATGAATGACGTTGAATCAGTCGATGTACCAACCCTCCCCCCTACGCCACTCGTTTAGGTAAGGAAGAATGCGTGTTTGCCCGTGGAGAAAAGTGCAAAAAATGCCAGTGTTCACGTCAATTTCGTCGCTGTATGGTGGCGAGTGACCGGAATGCCACTCCTCGAATGACCCTGCCGCGCGAATGTCACCTCTCTCCAAAAAATCTTTTCGAAACTTCTGGTACCATCCGTTGAAAAATTTTCAGCCCATTTTATCAAGGTTAGTATATCGTGGATATACGTAAAAGACTTCTGCGACCTGGACCTGAAAAGACACGCATCTGGAATTTTCCTCTCGGCTAGCAGAGAATTGTCCCTGGAACCCAGGTAGAGTTTACCTGTCAGTGATAAATAGGTATACGAGATCTCAGACTTTGGAAGAATTGACAGTAATTTATAAATGCTACCCGAGAATGATTACTTTCACTAGCCATTGAGCACAAAAAGTTGAGGCCGCATGCATCATTGAGATTACCCAGGGTAAACGTGTTAGCATCACCCAAATTACCCATACGCTGACAGAGTGCCAACAACCTGAGTATTCTCAATTATGCATCCAGGCACTGGCGTGAGATGACTAATTTTCTTGATAAAAATTACATCAACTGTTGCTGGAAAAACTTGACCATTTTGAAGGGGAGGGTGGGCTGCTGACTTTTGTGGATTTTTGTGGATCACTCATTAGAAATCGCGCTGCAGAATATCAAGTATAGACGGGTTCACCGCGCAAAAATATGTACCTTGTAACAGTGGTAAGTAAAGTTGCAATTCTTTTAAATTGGTCACGGGGACCCACTGAAACTCACCGACATTCGCCGTGGAACTGCTGTACTTCTTCATTCTGTCTAAAGTCTTATTCATCGGCTCTGAGACGATCTCGAGAAGGTCGTCGGCCCATCTGCCTGCATCGTCTGCGGAATCTGCAAAATCACGACACCTTACATGGGTGCTGGGCCGAATTCCACCGACTCATTGAAGCAAAATCTGCATCTAAGCAGGCCGTCAGCTCTAGCAGAAGCGAGGCTTAATGTTCTGTTTAGAAACATGCATCTGTGAGAAGGAGAGAGAACACGCATGCTTATCAGTAACACAGCATCAAACACTCGGATCCGTGAAGGGGAACGTTTTCCCTTTTCCCCCACCCTTAAGTAATGTCTTCATTCATAAAGGAGAAGTGTATAAAGAGCTTTCCGACTGTCATGTTAAGTTACTGGCAGCTGCTCCATCTCTGCATGGGTGGTGCTAATTAGGTCGGCTATCTCTTGACTGTCCCCTGAGGGTATGCAGCCTGTTACCGGCCCCGCTATCCTCGCACCATACCGTAAATTATCTTCAGTCAATTCCCTTTGATCGCTCCTCACATCCCACTGTATGCCACTCTGCAGAACGACTTCCGCCTTCTAGGATTGATAGAAAAGCTTAGCCGTCAAGCTGGCGTCCCCTTCACGGATGTCGCTAGAGTGTAGAGCCACAACGATCACACAGTAACGTACCTTTTCCAGCGTGCCTGGCCGAGTGGGTGCTAACCCCGCCGGCGGCGGCTCCACCCACGGTGGAGGTTCGCGTTTCATGGTGACGAGATGACGAAAAGGTGTCTAGAACAGAAAAACGCCAGCATACACAGTATCGAAAAGCATGCGGTGGTTAACCAGTTCTAGCCGGTAGTGGCACTGGGATGGATCGAAAGCCCATGCACGAGAAAAGGTGGCTGCAGAATGACTTTGCAGGTTCCAAAACTATGCGAGAATGTGAAAGCATGGCAGGATGCGTTGCTTGTTGACCGCTTATTAAAAGTCGCTCTTTTCGATAAAGCAAAGCAAGAACTTCGAAGAATACTCAAGCTGGAGGGTGGCGAGGGACAGAGCAAGAGTTCACATTGATATGGTAAATTTTACAGACGGCTGTGCTCCAAAAAATATGGCTCTGGAAACAACAAAAAAAGGACTTGCACAGGAAAACCTATAGAAGACCCGCTTCCTTGTTCCTCATTGGAAAATGTAAGAGGCTACTACAGTTATTCAATGAAATCTATGTATACGGATTCAAGCATCGCCTAACACAGCGCCTTAATATGTGCACCATTTTTCCCTCGGGATTGAGAAGGATACAAATATGCAAAACAACATGGACAGTTGGGATCCGAATTCTCTACCCCATGCCTAGTGGCCCAGGGATTCAAGAACCTTGTCGGAAGGGTTGTGATCTACCCACACTTCCGATGCGGTCAACTAACCCCCTCGCCACCTTCACAACACAGCCAATGCACGGGCTTTCGATCCAGAAACTAGAAAAATTAGGAGATAGTAGTCACCATAGTCATAGTTAGAGTAGCCGCCGCGCGCCTTCGAGCGCACCGTGTCGTAGGCGGTGTCCGAGGTGTAGCCGCGCGGCGTCGAGCGGTCCGGCGAGCGGCTCAGCGTGTCCAGCTCGCGCTGGAGCGTGCTGAGCGCGTCGCGCCGCGCGTGCGGTGTGCTCGGCCCCGGCCTGGAGCCGTCCAGCAGCGTCTGGCTGGCGTACCGCCTCGGGCTGCCGACATCCGAACGGCTACGGTAGTTGTAGCGCTTCGAATAGGTGTCGGTGCCTTGTCGATCGGCCATCGACCGCGTGATGTACGACGAGCCGGTGCCGGACGCGTGCCGCGAACGCTGCTCCATCGTTCGACTCTCCATTGTACCGGAGTCTGAATGTTGGTCAAATAGCACACATGCGCACTCCAAACAATTAATTCGACGGCAAGCCACATGCGGAGAGAAGTTAACGTTAGCGTTTTCGACTACTACGAGTGGAGCAGGAGCAAACCTCGCGCAAGAGCCGATGCCGAAAGCGAGCGACGGTTTCTGCCAAGGGTTCCGTAGCCGTCGCCCTCAGACGCGTATTTCAGATAGTCTCCTGGCTGAAAAAGGACTCACAGTAAGTCGTGAAGATTATGCATGAGATAGCGGTTAGAGTGTTGACCTCTAATCATATTCGACTAATTATTCGAATATTCGAAAGCGCACAACATCAAAGGCCAATGGCGGGTGCAGATGGGGAGGCGAATTGGGTTGGCAAAATTTCAAACATTGCTTTATAAAATAGATAAAAATGCCGTCTAATTTCAATTTTGACTCCTTAGGCAAAAACATAGCCGTCAAACATAACATAGCTAGTTTATTTTGCGTTATCTAAATTTTGATAAAGAAACTTCCAGTATGTAGCTTTACAATGGCCTCACCTCCCATCCCAATGAGAAATATCTGCGCCTGCCACTGACACATTCAATTTGGTCTACACCTTAGTAGCGATGCCTTTTAATTAGAAACGTACAGTGTAGTGTCTTCTAAGGGTGCTTCTGCGAGAGGTGCTGTTGATCTCCTCGAGTTCCTGAGCCAACTGCTGCCCGCTGGAGGCGTAAGCGATAGTGTCAGGCTGTTGATTGTCTGGAGCGGTTGAAAATTTAATTATTTATAATTCGCGATTTTATTGCTATGCTTTTTCATTTCGCACTATCTAAAAGTCGCAAATAAACTAATTCAATGATGAAAGTTTCCTAGATCATTTACTACGATCATTTACTTATATTTACAATAACTAATTGTTTATCTGTTTATTCGTTCCTCATCATTCATTTTGTATAAACGTGTTATTTGCTCCTAAATTTATTTTCAGTTGGAATTCTTAAATTGAACTCACAAACGTGGTAGATCTTGGTGGAGTGAATCTCGTCTCCCTTGGTCTTTTCCAGTGAAGTCAGCCTCTCAGTCAACTCCGTCAAGGACTGCTGCAGACGACGGGAATCCTCGAACGTCTGGAATAGTTACATTTATCCCACAAGTCAAAAGCGAAGCTGTTGGGCAAACAAATCCATGGTCAGGGCGTCCTACGTGGACTACTTTTCAATTGACGAGATCAGTGCTAAAAGAAGCCTCCATGAGAGTGCTTCCATGTGGATGCACGAGATTTGGGTGCTCACCCAGACTTGGTAAGGGACACTTGAGAGACTTACCCTTCTCTCACCAGTCCTGCTGGCAGCACCCTCCTTAAAGCCGTCAACGTATCCCTGCTTGAAGTCATCCTGTCCCGGATATTGTTCATCGAGACGAGAGATCAACGACGGTGTGACGCGATCGCCAAAAATGCCCGAGTTTCCGTCCTGAAAACAGGTTTTTCTCTCTTTTTTGTTCCTCTTCTTTTTCCCATTGTCCTAGTATGGGCAGGATCCAGCCTTCACAAACAATGACGATTATTGGTATGGGGTTCAATGAGATCACTCCCTCTCTCCTCTAAGGTGAGCACAGATCACGAGCTAATGAACTTATCTCATCATACTTTATCTCCACCCTCGGAGGAGTTCTTCGGGTATTAAATTGGAAGGGGGATTCTTTTTATCAGTGAAGTTGGCAGCCTTTGCATGTACATATTCGATTTGACAAAAATTACCGTGAAAGACTCACTGTAAAAGAAGCAAAACGTATTTTGATTTCCAGAGGTTTTTTGGGAATGGACATGAGTTGTGGTGGACTACGCAGGAAAGTTGGTCAAGAAATTTTATGGAAGGCTTGTGAGAAAATTGTTTCTTCGCTCTATAGCGTCACATGGCTGTTTTTTTTTTGAGAAGAGGTGATGGTTTCCTACAGCCATTCTTTGAAGGAAATATGTGTAGTAGTGAGCAGTGGCGGACGCAGCCCCCCTCCCCGAGAATGGGTTCCAAAATTACCTCGCAAAAGAAATAAAAATTGTATCGGTACATTTTTAATTATTCATTTTTATTTGACGATGCGGAAGGACCAGATTTTTCCCTACCAGCTCCTCCCCCAAGTTACTGTAGCTGGTGCCTCATTTCGTGGACAAAAGCTAAAAAATAGAATTTCAAAGTCAAGAAGCTTCCGAAGCCTGTGTCGGACCCAAAATCATGGATCGCAGCTTTTGAGGGAATCCAGCTCGTCTGAGAGTAAGACTTCGCAACTACGGTAAGAACGATTATCTTCAGGGATGGGTTCACAGAGCAGCACTGAATAGCTTATCCAGAAATGTCGCGGTGAGCAAACGTCTGCGAGGGTCTAAGCTTCAAGCGCGTAGGCAGATTAGTCGGACAGCTTATTCGGCTTGATTCAGCTGTATACCGAACTGTGCCCAACAAATGGCGCTCTAGAAGAGTACGGGAGGGAACTCGGAAAAAAATTGTGATGTCACTAACTCTCACTTATGCAAAAAGCTACTGTAAGGTGTGAAATTCCTAGCAGACGCTACTATGAAGTTCCAGAGCCACGGTGACCTGGTCGTGTATTCACTGACACCTGGGGGTCCTCACAAAAAAACTCTCGTTGTTGGCCGAATTGAGGGCGCTGCTTGCGGCATCGTCGCATGCGCTGCGTTGCGACGCCGTTCTGGATAACGTAAGATGCTGGAGCAAATGGTTGTTTA
This sequence comes from Ancylostoma ceylanicum, assembly GCA_000688135.1. Lineage (NCBI taxonomy): Eukaryota > Metazoa > Nematoda > Chromadorea > Rhabditida > Ancylostomatidae > Ancylostoma > Ancylostoma ceylanicum. The sequence continues at coordinate 2,472,928 of JARK01001348.1, read as the reverse complement.
CCGCTGACCGCGAATTCGTGTCAGAAGGCGGTTGGGTCAATTCGTGAATTTGATTACGATCCAAGAAACCCGGGAAGCGAAGGGATCAGCTCACCTTGTACCCCTGCATGAAACCGCTCGAGTAGCCACCGCCAGCGCCCCGTTGGGCCAGGTTGTACATCGATGTCGACATACCAGTCATGCCGGCATCTCTGGAATGTCAGCACTCTGAGAAAGAGAACAAAAGAACGCGGAAAAGTCAGCAACAGCCCACTTGAGCCCCTTCACGTAGCCCTCGTGGAAGCGGTCGTCCTTGCTTCCGTAGTCGTCGTCCATTCGCCTTCGCGCCGCACTTGCCGAACCGAGTTTGTTCGCATCTTTGTAGCCCTTCATGTAGCCGTCTTCGAAGTCGCCTCGGGCTGTAACAGCTACTTTGTGCCAGTGCAATTAAGCTCATCTTACAATGATGTTATTTTCTTGGCATATCATAAAGCGCATTTATAAAAAAAAACGAAAAATGCATGAGCGTACGCCAGCGAACGCTCGGATTAATCCTGAAAGAACCAAAAAAGTGCGCTGAATAAGGGACTGCGCAGCGCTGAAGACCGGTCAGGGAGTTCCGGAGTGGCACAAGACTGAATAGTAGGACAGTGAGCTTATGCGAGTTATTCAGGGCGTACACCTGATCCTGGATGTGGAAATCTGTGCGCGTACAAGGTCACTATTACACATGCAAATCCCTTTTATAATATCCGGTATGATCGTTCAGAAGTTAAGGTAGAAACAAAATTTACTGAAACAACGTTCGACGGAAAACAAAAATGCTTCTGGTGTTCCGTCCACGAAGAGATCCTGTATGAACACTTTAATGTGAACCGACATTGTCTCAGGTTGGTCCGAAAGTCTTGTACCAACATTTAACTTTCGATTCGGAATTTCTTGATTTTGAGTTGAAATTCTTTGGCAATAGAAGATGTTAAAATGTCCTATTACTAAACAACTATGAGAACTGGCACACCGGGTTTCATCCGTGAAAACAGTGTTATGATTGTTCGAAAAAGAGTGCTAAATTTGGATGAAAAGGTGTAAAATATGGTGCCAGATTTTTGGGCCAAGCCGAGGTCTTCCTAAGCCAGAGGAGGCGACCTAAAAGTCACCCCACTGTAAAAAGTGATTCCAATAATAGTAAGTGGTACCGAAATCCAAGAAAACACGGAAAGTGCCAACGAAGTAGGCACATTTTCGTGGAAAAGATACTGAGAGTCTTCAATGAACCTAAGGCATGGTGCTTGAAGACAGTTTTCCAGCCATTCGAGTTTTTTGTGTAATTTTTTTAAATTTCCATTCATTTCCTTACATTAATTCATATTTGTCGTAAATGCCTAGTTACGAATGAAGAGGCCAACATTGTTTATTTCCCAGACCAGACCGAAAGGTAGAAATGAAGCCATACTTAACTGATCACTTGGATTCAGCTAGTAAACTTCTGAAATCTCTAGGAAGAAACGCAGCCAATGGGCCTGTTAATATTTGCTTTTCCAGGCATAAAAATAGAAAGAAATCAATTTGCTCGTAATAGAAGAAACATTTTCGTCCAAACGCTTTAGTTTTCTCACGATAAACGACAGGGCTTAAATTCCGAGAAAATATTATGTCTTTTCCTGCAAAGGAAACATGATGAATAGCTATTTGATTGAATATGTATCTATCTCCCGCATTGATTCTAGGCCCTGGATCCATAACTAAGGTTACCGAGAGTAAACGTATTGACGACTACGCTAACGATGGGAAAATTTGTGAGGTGTTACCACGTTTACCCTGGGTAATCCCTATAAGCATGCGCTCCCAGGACCAGGTTTTTCGTTTCTGTGGCTTTGGTCTTCTATAAAATGAATTTAGGAAGCGGTCTATGAACCCGCTTGTCACAAGGTTCTAGGAATTCATACTGTCGTTTCCAGAAGATCCTGCTACTGAACGAGGCTCACTTCGGAAGATTGGTATGGATGGGTAGGGATATGGAATTCACTTCCGTCCTACCTACCATAGGAAGAAAACCGGAAGTTGTCACTGCTCTGCTATTGGCCCATTCAAATCTCCTTTCGGATCTTTGATGCCAAGTTCTTCGCTCGGTTTGTTTGAAAATTGTACTGCTATGCGCGCACACCGTTTCCGCAATGATATCGGGAGGACGGTATGAATGAGCCAATAGTAGTGGCTACGCCCGCTTTTTACTGACGATGCACCTCATCACGGTGAAGCGCTCAAAACTTACTTACCGTTAGGCGCGTAGGAAAAAGAATTATTTTGTAGTTGCGCCAACTACATGGAACGATTGGAGATCACTTTTAGCAATCGTGTGCTTTTAATGTGTTCCGTGCTGCGAGGGATATGTAAGTACTGCCACATTATGCTTTCAGCAGCCAATCGTGGGAAACAACCAGTAAGAGTGCCGGGAAATCAGAGAGCTCCACCAAACTTCACCAGGCAGCTTTTGTCAGAATATTAAGGGACTAATAATTTGCTGAAGCATGTAAATGATGCTACAGAAAATCTCAGGATTTGTGGGACCAGTTCCCCATAGAGAACATCATTAAATCGACTGAACATTTCAAAATTTCAAGCTGTTACTCCAATTTTTACTCAGCTGAAGCAAGATCGACAAAGATATGAGATCTCTTTGAAGCAATTCAGAATGGACTTCCTTGAGCGAGATATTTGATGAGTGAAACCTCACAAGCACCACTACGTGGATAAATATGACGCTTTTTTCCCAGTCTCGATTTGCCATGTGAGAGCATTTTTTGTCGCATCAGAGGCCAGTATTCATGAAGCGGTAAAATCAACGTTGGCCAGCCTGGCTCCATCATAGATGTAAAGTTAGGATGCAAGGAACGTCAAAGTTGGTTTGCTAAGCTTGTTACCGCTTGAGCCGCCCTGTATAATTGATATTATCCATGGTGAGCTACATGGTAAACTAGCTAAATTGCGGGTGTAAATTTGGGCGCGGTAGCATGTTTATCCTATGGAATCTCAAAGATGCTTCTCGAATCAGGAGCCACACGCATCAATGAGATTTCCTAGGGTAAACGCACTAACACCTCACAAATTTACCCACAATTAACACAGGTGCCAACATGTTTACCCTCAGTGATCTCGACAATGCATCCAGACCCTGGACATGCGTCCATGGATCCCAGCCCGCCAGAAAGCTCGCTCAGAATAACTAGTTCTCGAGCCATCCCAGGGAATCCAACTCTTCCGTGTAACCCCCACTCTTTTCCCGAGCCCGCGCGCTCACATCCTGTTATCCTTCTGCCTGATTTGCTATAAAAATTGCAACTCTGACTGGATTTGCAAAAGGGTATCCTATGAGAAAAAATAAATTTGGTAAGGGTCTTCTGGAGAACAGGAATAGGTCAAGAAGTCAGGACAAAAATGAAATTTTCCATCTAGTATGCTTGTTGGCTTAGCAATAAAAGATTTTTTATATTTTTCCGACATTTCCGTGCCACAATCAGCAGCTCAACGATCGATAGTCCCGTTGATCGTGGAGATTGTGGAGGTCGTGGCGCGCAGCTCGAATTTCCGGTTTACGCGCGCGCTTTCCGTTAACAAATATGCGGTTTTCACGTGCTACTCTACGCGAGCCACGCCCATGTCAAGGCTATTTCACGATGATGAATGAATTCGAGCGATCGTCGCCGTCGCAGCTGCTCACCTCGGCTCTCGACCGCGCCGCGCATCTTGTCGAGGCGCGACTCCAGCGAGCGCAGGTTCGCCTCCATTCCGGTTTTGTCCTGGAAAAACTGTGAAATTAAGCGAAATTTATGACGATTTCGTGAAAAATGACGGGAATCGGCTGTGACAGCAGCGATAATCATTATCGCTTGATCTGTTCATGATCTAATGCAAAAACTGTAAAATCACTGCGAAATCAACCACTGGATATGATTGGAAAGGCTATTCAGAAGCGTTCACAAGAGAATTTTCGTCTGGAAGTTGTCAAAAACCACACTAAAAATCTAGGAACAAAAAAAGCTTAAAAATAAAAGAGCAGAAGAACCACCTCTTCAAGAAGCGGCACATGCTGTCCATTCGTCACCAACCGTCTGTGCTCCTTGCGAGTTCGATACCGGCTAAAGATGCAAAAATCAAAGTGGAACTGATGTGGCAACAAGTTGTTCAACTGGTTTTCACGCCTCTTGAGATGCATTTAGGACACTCTAGGGTAGAAATCAGTGTAAAAAAAGATAGTAGAGTTACTAAATGGGTGCAGGAGAGAGCTAAAATTGTTGTACGTCTATTTTGAGAATGATAATTATTGCAAAACTTTTGTGGTAGAGTGTCGTTGCTGGAGCAGAATAAGGACGACGAATATTTTCCAAAATAAAGTTTTTTTTCGTCCGAAGCCATCAAAATCTTTCAGAACCGCCACAAAGCATCAATCAATCACAAAATTATTCCTCCTCCTCGTGCGGGAAAAGCTATGTTTTCGGAATTTTCCAGAAAGGTCAAATCTTTAGAATCACAAGATCAAGAGATGTTTCGTACCGCTACATTAACTCAGTTCCATTACAATGTAATCCAGAAATTCAGAATAAAAACGGAATTTCAGAAGGAAAATGGCGCCGGTGTGTGATGTAATGCTGAGAACTGTGATCAGAGTATGAAACTATTCTTTTTCAGAGCTATGGAAGTTCCCAAGAAATAATGATTTCCTGTGTTGGTATCCACCCTTTTGGGAGGAAACTACCAAGCACAGAATAGTAGTTGTAAATATATGAGATGTGACAAAAAGTGGCTCACGAAATAATGAAATAAGTAGGTCGGATTGGAAAATGTTGATTGATTCGAGGAAGTGTTAACTGCGAGCAGTAAACAGGAAGTAAAGGTAAACAACCCGGTCGGACGGGTGTGAAACGCGTGACCCTGTTGAACAACTTGTCGCCCTAATGGGGAACACACAAACAAACTCTCATGCGATGACATGCGGCATTAATCAAACTGTGCCGGAAATGCCAAAGAAGGAGACAAACTCGAGGAAACAGTCTAGTTAGCGGAAAACTCGTACCCCTGCAGGCACCACAGGAGGCAACAGCAGAGGAGGATTAGTAGCAGGAGCAGGAGCAGTAGGAGCAGCAGCCACCACCATGGCCAGCCGGCGGCCAGGTAGGGAGAGGCTGAAACGAGAGCGGGTGAGTCGACACGCCATGCGCCATGCACCACGCGAGGGTGCATGAACTCACTGCGAGAAACAACAAATCCAAATCAGGCACGGGAGCAGCAGGAGGACCGCGAGCAGTGCCGGCAGCAGCCACCACCACGGCACTCGGGCCCACCAACTGCGAACGTCTGCAGAAGAGCGAAACTGTGATCGCTGCGATCAACTCACCGTCGGGCAGCCAGGCCATCGCAGCGAGTGGCGGCGGCGGCGGCGAAGTGCTGGCAGCGAGCGGCCC
>JARK01001348.1:2440006-2466811 GCA_000688135.1 Ancylostoma ceylanicum | reverse complement strand
CAGCGCCGCCGCCGCCACCAGCCGGCGGCCGGCGACGATATCAGTGCCCCACTTCGCCCCCCGAACGGCCCCGCACACTCACCTCTGCTCCTGCCGACCACCGGCACGCCGGTCACGTTCCACACCGTGTACACCTCGTAGTTGTACTTCTTGCCCTTCACCAGCGGGTAGTTCAGGTAGCCGCCGATCACCGTTCCATCGCCGATGCGAACCTGGAAACAGCATCGGCTGCCGAATACACGTGTATTGAACGGCACACAGCCATCCGCGAACAGTCCAGTCACGCGGTGTTCGATGGCTGGCTGGCTGGCCTCCGCTGACCGGGATTCATGAACGCATAACCCTGCTAAACCAGGTTAGCAAAACAACTTTGGTGTTTTGTGCATCTTAGCAGCCTGTTGCATATTCAGTTGCATATAAATTAGCCATCGTTGCCTTGCCTGGTTAGCGTTTCATGAATCCTAACCAGAGTGTTTTACTGCGCTGCAATACACACATAATTGGCAACGTATGTCCAGATAAACCATTTATCTTTGCCTAACCTAGACCAAATTTTACGAACAACCATTTTGTAGGTTTTCCCTCCTCTTTCGAGAACAACTTTGATTTCTTGTCTGATTTTCTCTCGTAATTTTTTGTAGGATGGTGAAAAAGTGCGAGTAAAGATACTGTTACTGCTTGTGGGGTACTTCCGCATTTTCGTGAATACCTTCTGTTTTAGTTCGACCTTCTCCCCTTTCTCTCCGCTCTCACGATAAAGAATGAGAGCTACATTCTCGATGGAGGGGAGAACCCACAAGAACTTAGCACTCGGCGCAGTTCCAGAAGTGAAATCGATGCTATCGCTCTACTTTCTGCACACCAACGAAACGATGTCAACGAAGTTTACCTTTCTCGGCTCGGTCAGAGTGTTGATGTCGTACGAGGCAGCCACATAGTAGGGAATTTTCAACTTGTTGGCGGTTACCTTAACAAAAACGGTCAAATCCTGGATTTTCATTGATTTTCGCTGTCGTCTCTACCTTGTCCGTGAGTTCGGTCCAGTTCGACTCTCCCGGAGGATCTCGCTCATCGACCACCACGTAGTATCGACTGTAACATTTCTGTATTTTTCGCGACTCTGCATGTGGGTCAAGCAACGATGGCTAGTTACCATCACCCTAATTACCCAATTCAGGTACAACCCTCCCATCTACGTATCAATCGACCCGGGCCAGTTTCGAGTGCGTTTTTTCAACTAAATCACAGCGGCCGCGTCCACGTCCACGAGAACGAGAACCCGGCCCCCGGAAAACTGGTTTCCGACGCGACGTTTACGACACGCAGTAACTAGCCTCTATTACTTGAGTAAAGCACGTCAGTGAGGACCCTCGCGAGGAACGCGCGGACTTACGTGACGTCCTTTTCGGTGGCCGCGGGGCCCACGTCCACCTCCCACCACGAGCCGGGGCTTCCGATGTTCTCAACCATGTACGGTGGAGGCACAATGCAGCAGCTTCGACGGATCTGCAACAGCTGATCTTGACTCAGGATATCATTTGCCTGATAGAAATCGAATAAGTTAGCTGATTCCATCAATAATTCAGGACTCTATTCGAGCTCTCAAACTGTACACTACCTCCGAACCGACTATTCGAATTCGAACGAAGCTGGGAAACGAACCTCTGCCGTCTCGCCGGTGATCACCTTCCTTGGAGCCGATCTCCAGTGGTTCCATTCTTCATCTACCTTGGCACGAACCTGCAACACCTCACTAAATCATTCACTCAAATTTCTATTTTTACTGCTTCTTAGGAAGTGAGTGGGAAGGAAAGCCGAATTATAGGAGAAAGGTTTCAGTGGCGCCGGGGACCAAGAGCTAAAAATCTAACTCCTCAGGTTTTGTAGCTGGTCATGAGGGCGCCTTGCTTTTACGAAAGGTGAAAAGTTCATCAGGATCCATCAGAAGCCTCCCAGACATAGGTACCCCCACATGATCATGGATGGGTTGGCGGAATTTTCAAAATTGCTTTCAAGCAAATAACTGTGGTAATAGTTCGTCTTTGATTAATTATTTAATTTTTATTATAATTTATTAGAAGTATAATTCCAATAATCAAAATTCAAGGCTAAATTTCTGTGAGGCTTACATTAGACCCTTTCCGAGACATTCCCCCCCCCCTTCCCCCGCCCAATGGAACGGCTGTGCTCACTATCGTCAGAGATGCACTCATGCGGTAGGATTCACGAACACTGAAAGGAAGACGCGGACCCAACCGTCACAAACCCAGGATGTAGATTTTTTTCAGCGAAGACGGGTACATTTCATCCAAGAAGTTCGTCACATTGAGCGTAGGAAATGAATATTGAAGGTCTTTCCAGGGAAAAATATACCCGAAAACGTCCATAAACTCCGTTACCGTCTTGTATCCGGCTCAGCTCATTCCGTGAAGTTTGATAGAGGCGGGGAATTCGGAAAAACACCGCCTGGGCAGCGTTAAAGTTTGCGGTTTTCGAGACCGACGAGGAACCAGAATACCCCCAGACACCCGTCACTTCAAGGTCACGACGGGGGAGTGCCGCGCATGCTTTCACGCCGCTTAATGCGCGAATCATAAAACATTGGACGAATAAGCACAGAAATGAGGTGTTGTCGGCCATCAATGCCCTCTGGTCGTTCAGATTCCTTTCATTGAACAGAGATCGCAAAAAAAGCCTATGCATCGAAAGTTGAGGTGAATGGCAACGTGTGGAAAATTCCGGAAGATGTACTTCCCAGGGTTGAGCTAGTAACAGTATGGAGGCTCTGAAAGGTTCCGTGTCCCACATTTCCTATGTGCCCTGATTCAGAGGACAAGGGAAGAGAGAACATTCTGGATGCAGTTTAGAAAACCAAGAGTAGGAAGAAAACCTCGTATTAAGGTTGAATATTTGTGTTCGGGTTAGTTATTTTTACAGCGAGCAAATTGTTCCTCACGCTGCGGCGATGCTTGAGGTGCCAAATCCGGAACTCGATAAAGAACCCTGTACAAGAGCACGCGTGGTGCAAACAAGGACCGTTCTCTAGCCTTTCACCGACCACAACCGTCGCAACTCACAACAGCTGAGGTCGAGAAGGACAACGTCGGCTGAGGGAAACTCTATTCGAACAGTTCTCTGCTATGCTTTCAATGGCAAACAGCACTGAGGAGGGTGCTTATTTTCGAAGCAAAGAAATAGCGAATACCAAAAAAAAGTAAAGGTCTTACAATAGTTCACGTCGTGTTACACTCTTTTTCATGCAAAAAAGCCAATTTAATTAAATTCAAGAAAAAAGCCCAGGAAAAGGATCCAAAATAACCAAAAAAATGGATCGCTACTGACTACTAAGCATGACCAAATGAAAGACATCTCGGGAGCCTTATCCAGTATAGCTTATCCAGTCGGATAAATGCGCTCTAACGGTCATGTTAGTGTGGGCAGATCTGCGGTTATTTGAATCCACTCGTTCCCCTGCAGGTTATCTTTACCCAGTTGACTTCCAGTCGATAACGACCCATGATCTATTCCATGTCCCAGAACACCGCATGTGCACCAAGGCATGAACATTTGAATGGATGAGTTACAATGGACAGCAGAATGGATAAAAAGCAGTGGGGATTGGATATACACCCGTTGTGTTTCTTTCCCACGATTAATTATTGGATACGAGCCCAAATCTATAGAATTTTCCCAAAATTCTCCAAAATCATAACTCTCTAGTAAGGGAGAGCGTTGGCTGAATATCATAGGTACATATGCAATGGAGGCAGCGCTTCATGTCAGGATAATTTAGCTTTTTTTTCAGAATAAAAGGATCTTAAGAGACGCTGAGCGCAACGATGCAAATGATTCCTTGGGAAAGTGCAGGAAAAACTCGTCCTCGAACATATTCTTTTGTGGAAGGTTAAGAATGCCAATTGGGATATGTGCCGAAGATATGTGCCACTGCTAATGATATCGATCACTGGCGAAAGAAAGGGTTCAAAAACAGATTTTCTGCATTTTTGTAAGGAGCAGATCAGCGCTTCCTGGGGATAATCCCGTGGAAAAAAATCAGGAAAACGATTTCGAGGTGACTTGGGAGAAGGTTAAATGCATCCGAGGAGGTACCAGTTTATACTGACAATTGTGAAGCTCTGCTCCTTATAACAACCTTTTCTTACTTCTCTCTGTGAGGAGCGCAGTTATGGTTTTGCTCGCAAGCAAAGCAACCGGTAATAATTATACCACCCAGAAAAATAACCAACACGTGGCGACCGCTTTGCAAGAGAGGATTTATTGCGACCTGCTCATGATGGTTTAAATTTTAGAGAATAAAGCAAAATCGAACCGATTATAATCGGCACGGGCTGGAATCTATAAAATTCAATTATTCATGTATAACTATACCGGTTTCTACAAGGGAAAAATAACCGTGGCGGGGCGATATTCAGTGTTGAAATCGTTTCAATAGACAAACCTGGAAGATGTATTCCGTTGGATTGTGAGGAAGGTTGAACACGAGGTAGCACAGGCGACCGCATCCATCCTGAAAATAAAATTGGTATAGTGAACTACTGATCATTGTGGAAAGAGAGATCGCACGTCAAGAAGAAAATGTCAGAAAAAATGTGTATGTCCGGTTTCGGGAGAAGAGTCAGTAACCTGGATGTCAAGGTTCCAAGGGTAAGAGCGGAGCAAACATTTTGTTCACTTTTACTTTTTCTTTCCACTCTTTTTTAACATGAGACGGTGGCTAAGGTTTGGGGGTAAGTTTTGGTAGGTGTTACCCTGGGTCACCGGTGCGTGCGACCCCAGAATTCCCAGTAATTTTCGATCAATTTCCTCTTAGTCAGTCCAACCTTGGAAGAGTTAAAGCAAAAAAATGCTCGAAAAGATGCATGTGCTTCACAGTTCGAGGAAAAAAACGACCGTACGGAGAAGAGGTGATTTCCTATTACGCTGAGTAGAATTACCACGTTCCCTATGAGGTGCTTAGGGCTGGCCCAAATTCTTACTACTCCCCCGCACAGAAGCGTTCAAACGTTCGATGCCCTTTTGTAGAACTCACAGTGCGGGTAATTATCGACCGTGCAGAATCTTGCAATTTTGCTGCTACCTCATTTTGGATCCTAAACAATTCTAGTGCATATTTTTAAAACTTGTTACTGCACGCGAGAGGATGATGACGATGGCAGGTGCAGGAAAATTAGTTACAATTATTGATCGTGGTACCAACAACTCATTTAGGGCAGAGAGGAGTTACAGGAACTTTATAAATACAGGCTGATTTAATTTTCTGGCATTCACTGACTGGCGGGTCCCACACGGAAGCATTGATCACTTGGATTAGCACTGACCGTAAAAGGGTAAGGGTTATGATGAGACGAAGTGGGGCGGACCATGCTTCTGTGATTGGCCAATCGTTTAGATAGCCCAATCACAGAAATATAGCACGCCTCATCTTGACTCACACCCAAGGCAAAACGATGATTGTCTCATCCTTAGTTTCTTGTTTAGTCTGAGAGGAAAAGATTCCAAAAGGAAATCGGCCATTGGGTAGATTTCAGCAGAATATATTCTACCCACCCATTTTTTGGGTAATATCTTGGTAGCAGCAGAACGGGTATATCTCCAGGGCTGGGATTCATGAAGGGAATCGAAGGCACCCCAACGATGGTTAGTGTGGTTGGTTATCCTAGAGCCGCATGCATCATTGAGACTACCCATGGTAAACGTGTTGACACTACCCGAATTTACGCTAACATGAGCGTCGACGAGTTTACCCTGGGTTATCTCAATGATACATCCAAGTCCTGTAGACTCCATAGTGTTAGAAGACACGGAACGTGAAAGTCGTTATTCTAGCCTAGTTACACCCGCATAAACGTACACGTGTATTAATCCTAGCCCAGAATGTTCTATGGTTGGATTATGAGCCCTTGATCAGCTTAGTCCAGCTTAGTCATAGAAGAACTGTGTAGTGTCGGTTCTAGAAACCCTGGGTATTGAATGGGTTACTTATGTGTGGCTCATGCTCACCATGATGAACACGACTACGTCCCATTTGTTCTGCACCAACACCCAGCATGTGAAATGATGACGATTTTTGAAATCGACTGCAAGTGCTTCCGCATGCTACTCTCCGTCTCACATTGGTAACTGACCTTGGGACAGAGAAGTTCCTTGCTTTCTCTCGCTTCCTCCTCCGTCCACGTGGCATCATGATGGTCCTTGATGCGGATGTATCGGACCTAAACAATAAGCGAATAGCATCCAGGATCTAGATCGCCATTTAGACATAGCCGAGCAGGCTCCAGAAGCAGTTCCAGCCTCACCTGGTAGTGCGAAGCCATGTTCAGCTCCACCGGCTCCCAGCTCATCGACACAGCGAAGTTGGTCTTGTCGCACTGTTTCAGGTTCTTCACCAAGAACCAGCCGGGTGGCAGCGTGGCGTATCCACCCCAGGCGACCTCGTTGTGGTCCTTCGGCTTCAGCGTCACGTTGTAGACGGTGCTCGGATGCAGGCCGCGGATGACGTAGTCGGACTCCCACGGCTCCACGTCGAACGTCTTCACCTGGTTGATGCGGACGTTGCTGTAGACGGAGTGCAGTGAGCGTGCGGTCAACTGAAACCACAAGTTGAGGGCCGAGTTCCTTCGCAGTTATCAAATAACTTACGATGTATCCACTGTGGCTACGTCCCCAAACTGGTTCCCATTCCACGTGCAGGGTGGTAGGAGTTCTGAAAATGCAAGTGGAGCCAGGAATTGCAGGAGTGATCAGAAGGAAATTACCTGTTGATCAGACGAATGATGTGCCTTTGGCCAGGTGCGAGAGTGCTATAGGTTCCCCATAGCACGTGACCGTAGCCAGAGCTGGTACCAGCCTGGACTGTGATGTTGTAGATGGTTTCGGGGTTGAGGCCCTCGAACTTGATCGAATTTCCAGGAACGGGGACCGTGTAGTTCTTCTTCGGGCCGGTTACTCCTGAGCGTGGATCGAACGGAGCGATGGTCACTCTGAAATCGGTAGGAATCTGTGGTTAAGAAATCATTGCAGAGTTGGTTTCTTTCTTGAATAAAAACAACACAAATGGAGCCAGCATTCTCCTAAAAAATATGGAGAGTTCGACCGCTGGAGATCATTTTTACAGATCGTGGAAATTAACAAACTACGCAACCCAGAAAAACAACTATTGGAAATTTCCACACTTCAAAGGAAAAAAAAAACAGTCAAGCTCTCAGACAATGGGTCAAAGGTGGAAATCTGAGGAATCATGGGGGACCCAGGAGATATCAAAAATAGCTGGTTGAAGGTCATGGTGCAGCTGTGTAAAGGTCTGAGAGAATTTTACTCGCTTATACCATATGAAGTATCCGAATTCAATCTCACTTGCCCATCTCTTGACACTTGAAGATGACCTAGACCCGTTCCCGTCAGAGTCGGCCTGGGACCATGCCCGGAAGGCCCACATCCCAAGCCTAAATTGCCCTGACCTGTAGTGCGTAAGCAGTTCACGCTGCTCGATATCGAATATCTCTGGCGGCACCCAGTCGACGTGCAGCATCGTGTCGGACTTCTCGATCAGGTGCAGATCCGTGGGAGCAGGCAGCCATGTCAGCAGACCCTCGGCTGAAAAGCAGCACATACTGTCAGTCGAAGAGGTGAATTCGAAACAACATACCAAAGTCTGTGGTGGCAAACACTGAGGAGATGAACCACAGCTTGTTACCGCCAGAGAGGCCTTGTACGGTAACGTTGTATTGTGTGACGGAGTTCAGTTGTCTGGAAGGTTAGGCGTATTTTCAGGATCAAATATTTTCAGGAATAGGATCATCTACATATAGTCAAATATCAGACAAACTGTAAAACTGGTAAAAAACAGGAACCTGGCGCCAAAAATTGGTGGAAGATCCACATGATTTTTGTGATAAGAAAACCTACTACAAAAATCGCTTAATTTCCAGATACGATTGAACCATGCTGGTTAATCAACTATGGCTTCATGAGATAGTACATTTTATTAGGCGTATTTTTTTTCAAATTGGAATTTATGATAATTTATAAAGGTATAAATAATCCCTCAAGTTGTTCCCGAACTAGGAAACGCTTAGTATTTCAAAGTTCCATTTCTCTTCGTTTCTGATTTCCATTGGCAATATCCACGAATGATGCAACGGAAGGAGCCCACTCTTTAACTTTAACTTTTATTTACTCTCATTCATTTTGAAACAAACCGATTTCGCATAACCATGAAGAGATGTAACAATTTGCCGCCTTCACTTTCTAGGACCTAGATGCATCATTGAGATTACTCAGGGTACGCGTGTTGACGGCTGGGTCGACGGTGGGTGAATCCGTGTGGTCTTAACACATTTATCGTGGGTAGTTTCAATGATGCATGCAGCCTCAGGTAGGCAACAGGTTCGACTTCCAAAATCATGGTAGGTATCTTGAGTACTGCATTTAGTGCAGGTCCAGTGGTTTATTCGAAGCGCAATCGCATTTTTCATAATGCTGAATGTGAACCCTATATAGTACCCTATAAACAGTATAGTAGTCACCAATTCTGTTTGTGTGCCTTCCAAGAGGCAAAAATTTCTGGAATTGAGAGTACCTGAAGTGGTAATCTGTCTGCGATCCAGGCGTGGTGTACTCCTTGGGATATTGGTCAAGCTCGCTGGCCACAGAGATGAAGAGCTGGAATGATAAAACGATGGGATGGTCACTTTACCCAAGGTTGCAGAATACTTCACAAAGAATTAAGAAGTGCCTGAAGAAGACAAGAACATTGAGCTACCGTCTCAAGGAATTTTCCGAAATCATCAACAAGCTTTTGTTTACTACCCTATCCGAACTTTTTCAGCATTTATTTTTATTTCTGTATACAATATATCTATCTTTTCCATTTTTTTTTTCGTAAAACACTCACGTGAGCTGCCCTGTCTCCAAAGGCAGAATCACCAACCTGGTAGGTATCAATCTTCTCGCCAATCACAGCCGGCGGAATCCACTTAACCTTGAGGTTGTCATGGCCAGCCGACAGCAATTTCAGGCTGCCTCCAAGCAGCTCGTTGTCGTCCTTCCTTGTGGTGGAGAAGTAGTCGCTCGACCACTCGCCCCACGTTCCCGACGAGGATTGACCCTGATCAAGGACAAATAAGATACCGTAGCCAAGGGAATTAGCTTCGGTTAAGTACCTGAACTGCAAATCGGTACGTGGTGGATGGTTGCAGGTTTTTCACTGTGGTGCAGAGGTTGGCGCTGGTGATAATGGTGCTCTTGTAGCCGGCGCATGACAACTCGTCCCCGGAGAGCTCGATTTCGGTCGGGTTGGAATCGTCGGCACTGAATAAGGGAGATAGGACTAGACAGTATTGTATGAATGAGATGTGGTAGGCTGAAGTATGAATTACCGAGGACTGTATCTGATCCTATAAGCGGTGACAATGGCTTTTTCTGGATAAGGCGGCAGCCATGTGAGCTGAATGGCGGTGCTCTTCGTCTGGACGGCGGTCAGCTCTCTTGGAGGACCCAGCTCCGAACCAGTGGTGCGAATTTCGAGCGGGTCGGACCATGGCCCTGGTCCCTCGCCAGTGTAAGCGCGGACCTAAAGGTAGGCTTTCAGGTCCGTAGCGACGAAAACAACCTGTACGAGTTCACAAATGACACACCTTCATCCTGTACAACGATCCAGGCTGGAGCTGGTCGATCACAGTGTTGGTCCTTGGAGTGACGCCTTCTCTCGTTCCTTCGTTCCACTCGTCCATTCCCACCAGCTCGAATTCGTACTGAGTGACATTTCCGTTCTGATGGACGCATTCTGGCGCTTCCCATTTGAAACCTGGAAACGTCACCTTGTCGTTTATCGTTAAAAACATGTAAGCTGGTTTAGTAGACTCACCAAGCTCGGTGTCCTTCCTCACAGTGGACTGCAGGTTCATAGGAGGTCCAGTGGGCACATCGTTCTTCGTCTTGAACGTGCGCACTGTCTTTGGAGCGACGATGGAGGAATGCAGTGAGGGAGGACGACGAGGAGTGACTGTCACCTAAAAAGGAAGGGCCTATAGATGGGTTCAGGCAGGTATTTTTTCGAGTGGCTTCGTACCTCGTATACACTTCCTGGAGCGAGATCCTCGAGAGGCACTTGCTTCTCTTGGACGTTGAGCTTAGTGATAGGCTCGGATGATCCACTGGCGGCTTCGCTACATCCACCAAGTTGCTTCAGTCGGTACGAGATGTCCACTCCGTAGTTCCACTTCTGATCCTTGTCGGGTAAATCCCAGGTAACCAGGGCGTCACGGGGTCCCTTAGGCTCGACCGTTACGAACAGCTCCCCAGGCAAGGACTGCGTCGTGAGAGTGGCCTGAAAGAGTGGTCAGGTAAGCCAGCGTAAGAAATGGGCCAGAAGTTCTGGGTAAGACGCACTCTCTCGCTCCATCTGCTCGTCTGCGGCTTGCCACCATCCTCGACCGTCTGCGTTTTCATTTTCACTTCCCATCGCGTTCCAGGCATCGTTGGCACGATCATTTCACTGGGAGAGTCGACAGAGACCTGCATGCGTAGATTTCGGCAAGTATAAACCCATTTTTAACGACGCCAAGAATCGTGGACTTACCGTCCAGGTACCACGAGACGTGGTGTTCACGTAGTCAATGATGAATTCGACGTCGTCACATCGCCATGTCTCCTCCTCAGGTGGCGTCCATGTGATCTGCAAGATGTTTTGCATTGGCCGTAAAAAATTTTTTAGGACGTTTGACTCCATAAAACCATATTATAATGATTTTATTCAAAATTTACTCCTTTAATTCTCTGGGTTCTAAACTATGTTGCTGTTTCTACCCGACTTTTTACCTTTACTTTTAATAACTCTTGTTCCTTCATTACTATTTCAGTTCATTCTTTCTGTTCGAACATGCAGTGTTAACTGCAATGAAACAAGTAAGAAAACACAGGCAAATAAGTGAATTCTCAACAAATGAAACGAATTTTCACGCAAATCCCCCGTTAGCCAGACCTCCCTTGTCTACACTCCTTACTCTGGTATCCTGACTAGTAATTTCGAATGAATATTTGAATGATTCACAATTCTGGCAATCAAATGGTTCCCCTACTCAATTTGATGGGTAGTTTGAGAGACCTCTCCTATAATTTAATTATTTGGTTACCCGAATGTTCGGAGCCATGCATAGGGCTAAATAAAAATCGAACAGTTAGTTGATTCAATTAAAAATTCGTGAACTAGTTTGGATGGTTGAATATTTGATAAAAAGAAAACCCTACAACACTTCTTATCTTTCCGATTGGGTTACAGTGCTCTCACCTACCCTAAAATTCGACCTATTCGAAATTGTAACCTTTGAATTTGACCTTAATTGGGTCAGAACTGCGGAAATTCGGAACCCTCCGAATTCTTTTGCTCGAACATTGGAAAAAATCGGTTATTAATCGAAAAACAGACCTTCATAGTCTGGAAGTCAACGCTCTCCAACTTCACATTGCTTGGTGGCTCTTCTGGACGACCGCAGCTCGTCATTGCTTTCGTTTCAGGACCAGGCGCGCCTCGTTTATCGTTCTTGCCGACAACCTAAATTGACAACGTCAGCTCTCCACTGTTCTGCACATTCTGCAGACGTTCTCGCTCACCTTCAGCCTGAAGAAGTAGTTAGTGGCCGTCTCCAGATTCCTGACATGGACTTTATAGTCGGTGGAGCCGCGACGATGCTTGATGACACCGTTGTACTCCGCCCAATCGTCGTCATCCTCTGACTTGAACTCGAGCACGTAGCCAACGACGTGGGCTGCCTGAAGAATGTCATTTAAAAGGTGTGGGGGGAGACGGGCCTATGCCACGTCTGTTTCTCTCATAGATGCCATAAACTCGTTCATTAAAAGTCCAAGACCGCCATGACTGTGTGCGAGGAACGCAAAGAATGCCACAGAAAACCTACTTGGTCTTGAGGAATGCCTTCGAAGCGAAGGGTGATCGAGTCAGGCTTGGTGTCGATGACCTCAAGCTCGCGTTCCAGAACGGGAATGTCTGGAAAGGTATGCATATGTAATCCATAAGAGAAATCATGTGAAAAAATAAGCTGGAAGTGTTGTGGCTGGATGGAGCAGTGGGTCCGAGCTATGTGATTGGTCAGTCCACAGAATTGGCCAATCGTAGAGCTTGGCCACCCCGCCCTTTCCAAGAACAACGCTCCATAGCCATTCCTAGTGGAACTACTAACTTTGTTGCTCCGTTCGTGCGGTCAACGGCTCAGACCAGTCCGACCAGGCTCCACCTTCGGTGTGAGCAGCAACCTTGAAAGGAAAGCCTCGTTATTCAAATTATTCCTTTCCGAAAATTCTAATATTTTATTTCGTTATTATTTTTGATTGTACTTCTACTGACCTCAATCTGGTAATCCTGTTCAGGATCCAAATCATGGACACGGAAGCACAGTCTATCCCTCTTCGAGGCATCAGAGCACTCCAGACGTTCTGCTTCGACGCGCACCTCCTTGTAGTTGAGCTGCAATACAACATATTTCATTAGATGCGTAGGTCAAAAGTCGAAAAGGTATACGGTACCTGTCCCGAAGGAGTGTGTCTAATACGGTAATAATCGATATTTCCGTGTGGAGGACTGGGA
Organism: Ancylostoma ceylanicum; assembly: GCA_000688135.1. NCBI lineage: Eukaryota > Metazoa > Nematoda > Chromadorea > Rhabditida > Ancylostomatidae > Ancylostoma > Ancylostoma ceylanicum. The sequence goes on along the minus strand of JARK01001348.1, from coordinate 2,454,189 downwards.
GCTTCGAAGGAAATCTCAACGGCGTGTGGGAACGCCGCCTCCTCTTGCAGATCGGTTGGTGCCGGTGGAGCAGCGGGGTGGGTGGTGAAGCGAGCCCATTCCGAGTACGGACCCTCTCCGACAGCGTTGCCAGCTCGGACACGGATCCTGGATTTGAGATCATTATCTTACGGTGAGGCTGCAAGAGCTGGAAGAGTGTGATCGATGGGCGGTTACCTGTACTCGTTGTAAGGAACAAGGCCGTTCAGGGTAAGTCGCTCGGTGGGATGGTGTGCTGTGGCGTTCTCACCCCACTCGTCCAGACTTTCCAGCTCATAGTCGTAGCCAGTGATCTTGCCATTGCGCAGTTCACAGTCAGGCTGCGACCAGGTGACGTCGGCACGAGTTGACGTGACGGATCCGACCCTTTAAAAGGAACAAAATCACGAGCTGTTAGTTGAACCCAAAGCGCTGCAGGAAATCCACGGCAAACTCGACCGAGCACCTACCGGATGTTGGTTGGAGGTCCGGTGGGAGCAGCTTCTTCTGTGGTTACCGTCACAATCTTTGACTGTGGGCCAGACAGAGAGGTGTGTGCGATGACGTGGACCTCGTACGTGGAGTCGGGCAGCAAACCGTCCAGGGTCTGTAAAACGATCGTGGATTGATTTCAAACTTGTTTACAAACAAAACTGTTTGACTAGCAGAACACATATAAACAGCAAAAGGGCAGATGAAGCTTTGAGAGACTAACGTGAGAGAAGCAATTATGATTTCGCTGTTTTATTTCAGACAGATTTTCGATCGCACAACTCTCCTTCAAGGTTATATATCGTATTTTTTATTATTTATTTGTTTTGTAACTATGTTCAAAACCTTTGTGGTAGACTTCAACATGGCTAGGATTCATGAACGCATAACCAAGCGAAACCAGGCTAGCAAACCAATTTTCACTTCCTGCGTCTCCTTGCATTAAGTAGTCTATGGGATAACCAATCACGCTAACCATCATTGGTTTGCCGGGTTTTCGTTTCATGAATCCCAGCCCAGGAGTCATCCTTTTTCCCATCCGACCACTTTAATTGTGAGCATTTTTTTAAATTGAATAGAGAGGCAAATTTGTCAGACCTGTGTTTCGCTTCGCACGTGCTTCTGGATAGGAGTTGAGCTTCTTGGACCGCATTCTCCCATCGATTTGAGGTTGTAGACGAGTGTATAACCAGTGATGACACCGTTAGGAATTGCTGGAGGCCTCCATGAGACCTCAATTGACGTTGGTCCCGTTGGGATCGCTGTCAAGTCAGTCACAGGGCCAGGCGCACCTAAATTGGAATTCACATAGTTTGCCTTTTTTACGGGCTACTCACTTAAATTTTCAAAGTCCCTCAATTATTCCAAGCACCCTTCTTCATCCTTTTTCGAAATGTTCTGACTGAATTGGTGAATTTTTAACAGATTCCAGCTGTCTGGACCCACTCACACGCGCAACACCACTCTGATTGTCTGCGCATCCGCACATTCCATCGATATCACTCGTTCTCAGTATCGATCGACACTGGGGTGCGAACGGGTGCCTCCCACATGTGCCTCCATTCCAAAGGTAATTTTCATAAAACTTTGGAGCCATACGATTTTGGTTGGTTTTTTCTTTTTTTTTCACACGAGTCACTATATAGAAAGGATTTCCATGAACAAGACCCCACCTTCTGCAGTTGTGAGCTCAAGCTCGTTACTCCATCCAGACGCTCCGGCATCGTTTTCGGTACGGATTCGCACCACCCATTTGGTGTTGGACGGTGAGTCGAAGATGTGCTCGATTGAAGAGCTGCAACCGTCTTATTGAAGCTGGTCCTGGCAAGAACGGGTGAAGAAACGCACCTGGATAAGTCGATCTGTTGACGCGGCTGCGTTCCGTTGATGTATTCGAGCTTGTAGCGGATGTTGGAGCATAACCAGGATCCCTTGATCGGAGCTTGCCAGCTGACTCTCACCTTCAGGAACAGTTTCATTTACTAGGACGTTAATTCAGGATCTCCAAGCAATGGAGAAGCCCCATTCTACCTGTACGTTGGATGGAGAGGCAAGATTGACGTTGGAAGGTGGAGCAGTAGGAGGAGCACAACCAGTGCGACCTTGAGCTTCAGGAGAAGCAGCACCTACACGTTGCTTGTCATCCACAACCTGAATGGACCTCAACTTATTAAGAAAAAGGGACGTTACTTACAAAAACGTACCTTGATTCGTACGAAGTACAGCGTGTCGGCGTCGAGGCCAGTGAGCTTCTTCAGATACGTCCTCTTCACAGGGTCGTGTGGTGTGATGCCACCGATCTCTTGCCAGACGGGGGTATCCGAGTTTCTGAAGCGGGATCGTCTTGGTTCCCGGGTATTTTTCAGCAGGGTAAGCGAAAACCCTACCTGATCTCAATGATGTAGCCCTTAACTCTGTTCTGAGAGTCAGTGACTCCTCCCCATTGGATGTCGAGCGCAGAAGCACCGTCTGGCGTCACCTGGATTGACGAAACCATGAGAAAATCCCTGAAAAGCCAAGGATATCGTGGGTGAACCCACCACTGGGGCAGCGACGACAATTGGGATGACGAAGGGATCTGTGGAGTAGCGTGTCCAGATCTCCCTGCCGAAACCGCGCTTCGATCCAGCAGCGATCGACACATTGTAGGACGTCTCCGGCTTGAGGTTTTCAAAGAGGTAGGTGAGCGTTGGGTGATCAACCAGGAAAGATCTCCTCTGAAAAGTAGCGCGTTACATTCTAGTATCAGAGCTGATTCGGGGAACGAACCTCGTCATTCGGGTCATCCAGGGACACGATTGACACGCGGTACTGGGTGATATGCCCTTTGGGATCAGTTGGCGGCACCCAGCGGATGTGCAGCGAGTGATCGGTCTTATCGATCAGATGAATTGCCCTGGGGGCGTCCGGAAGGATCTGGAGCGTGTTGGCGATCACCACAGACGACCAGGGACCGTAGGTGCCTGAAGTGGGAATGGTTGAGGGACGTCAAAAGTCTGTGGTGGGATCCACAAACATTCCCGGTAGGATTTTGATATCCTTGTTTGACTCGAGTAAAGGAGCCTCCCATCAGGAAACTTGTACACTACTTTTGTTAATTGTACTTCATCCAACAAATTCGACCCAACAACCGCAGGCAGTTGTCGCAGAAATGATAAGACACGTGATTTTTCCTTCTTTAGATAGGAAACTTGTCCAGTTTGGATTAGTAGAGTCTACCCAGCCCTTAGGAAACATATCCTAAGTCCTACCACTAAAAAGGGCTATGTCCAGAGCAACAAGAAGCAACCGTACCTCCTTCGATTCTCGTGGCAACTTGGACCTTGTACTGGTTACCAGGCTCGAGCCCAGTGGCGTTGAAGCAGAAGCTGAAAAACAAGGTCTAGGTCATACCTTCCACAGGTTAAGATCGATTGAAAACCGATAAGTCTAAGCAATCCAATCAATAATTCAGACCTATTCGAATATTCGAAAAGGGATAGCTTCGCTTAATCTTCCCTTCATGGGTGTGTAGCACTGTCTTTCTCGAATATTCGAATTTTCGAGTCATTCGAGGGCGTGTGTACATATCTAATACATTATCGAAACTCCTCATTATGACACTTTACTTTGTTGGTTATGCACCTGTGGTTCTTGGCTAACTTCTACAAGACACTGTGAGAAATGCTGCGAGAAAATGCTAGAAATTTAATAGGAATCCCGCTTAAGCACATCACTTAGTTAGAAATTACCCGAAGCGTGAAAAATTCAAGAGCGATCCGAAGGCCGCACAATTTATTTTTTCATTTTATTTAATTTTGTTCTACCACGTTTTGATCTCTGTCTTTTAATTATATGAAAACCAGCAGAGTTTCTCGAAACAAATCCAAGGTTCTCGGGGTATTCGCCGAAAGTTCAATAGAAATCATCCACGCAAAATACCAGGATTTCGGCCGCATTAGCCAATTAGACAACTTACCGTGGACTCTCAGAAGGACACTGCAACTCCTCATCCTTCACTCCATGCTGCCTCTCCGTCCACTTTTCCGTTCCCAACAATTGGTATCGGATCTTGTAGGCGTCGTGGGGACCATAAGGTGGATACGGAGGCAACCAGGACACCATGAAGAAGTCGGTGCCCTCTTGGGCGACGACCAAATCCTGGGGCGGCAGAGGGGCGCTGGCCTTCGCGGTCATCGCATCCAGATTCTCCGTGTTGGGACCGCCTCCGATGCTGTTGTACGCACGAACTCGCATCACATACTTTGTGAAGGGAGTGAGGCCGTCGATGGTGATCCTCGTGTCGGAGGTGTTCGCGATTTGGCGCTCGAGCTTGGCCCAGTCGTCCTGGAATCAAGTTATCCGGGACGTTGGACTTGAGAAAGTTCCAGAAATCCTACCTGGCCCAAAATTTCGTACTCGTAGTTCACAATGTGACCGTGGCGCTGAGAGCAGTCCACAGGCTCCCACTGGAACGAGAGAGATCGCTCGAGGGCATAGGTGAGCTCCAGATTGAGGGGAGGTGATGAGGGCGGCTGCTGCTCAGTGGACACCTCCTTGGTCTCTTCTGGACCGAGCTCTGTCGTGCGGGCACGGACTCGAACCTGGAAAGGCACATTTGGACGCTGCTCAGGTAAAATTCGGCATCTTTTCTCCTCAACAAACCTCATAGAGCGAATATGGAAGGAGACCAGTGATGGTGTAGTCGAGATCCTTGTGGTTGTAAACAGTGACAAAGTCGCGTGAGACATCCCTAGGCTCTTCCTCAGGGCAGGCGAGGCGGTGCTTGAGTCTGAACGCGCTTCATTGAGCCAGGCAACAAGGCGTGAAATATTAAATTTTAATTTTAAGGAAATTGAGAAACCTGTAGCTGATGTCGTAGCCGACGATCGTGCCTCGCTGAACCAGAGGTGCCAGCCACTGCACATGCACCTCGTTGGGCGAAAGCGCTTTGACGCGTAGATCGCGCACGGCTCCGGGAGCTCCTTGGCGGGTCGTTACAGACTGTTCGGCGGACCAGCGACTGAAAAACGAGCGTTTTGCATTATCCTCGGGACTACATCTACAACGAAACGGTCCAAAACGGCCGTGACGTTCTATCTGGGCAAGGCGATGCGGATGAGCTCTGCGATTGGCCAATTGGATGATTGGACAAATCGTAGAGCTCAATCGTACCGCCCTCTCCTGGTACAGTGCTCCACACTGGCCAAAACCTACCTGGATCCAACTTGGTTGGTCGCCCTCAGCTTGATCACCCAACGCTGGTTCGGCTCGGCTGGGAAGGTGTACTCGGTCTGGTCACCAGGAACGGGTAGAATCTAAACATTCCATGAGTATTACATTTAAATCGCATGATTCGCGCAAGATTCACCTTCTCAGGCTCATTTCCAACACGGTAGCTGATCTCCACGTTCAACTGATCGCACATCCATGTATCCTTGGCAGGACGGGACCAGGACACTCGCACGTCGTTGGTCGATGGAGCATCGACGCGAATTCCCTATAGAAAATGAAGTAATTTTAGATTGGAAGGTGGTGTAAGTAGTCATTCAGTACCTGTGGAGGGCTCGGCGGAGGGCTGCACTTGGTCCGCGCGCGGACTTCCGGCGACGGATTCGACTGTTCATTCTGCTGTGAGACGACACGGACGCGAAGGTCGACGACGTTGTTGGTGGGCAGTCCGTCGACTGTGGAAGTGTAGGTGGTCTGCGACGGATGCGCAGGAATACGGCGTGGATGCTGCTGCCAAGCGCCGCCTTCCAGTCTGGAGCCGTGAATAGTTCATCTCGGGGCAATCCAAGCAAATTCGGTCCCGCTTACCTGTACTCGACGATGAATCCTCCAGCTTCTCTGTTCCTGCTGTCCCACTCGATTGTGACCGAGGTGGCTTCCTCGGCGATCACACGAGGAGCTCCGGCGAGTGCCGTCAGCGGAGCCGCGTCCGTCCACATCGTTACGGTTGTGCCCTACAAGGTTCAAAATGGGTAAGGCACCCATGAGAAAGCCCTCAAAATGTAAACATACTCCACAAAGCTCCTTGTCAGTGGCTGCCTGGACCGTAACGTTGTACTGGGTGCGGGGACGGAGACCATCGATTCTGAATTTGTAGAAATTGCTGCATGGTTTGCACCATATACAAATTCGCAAAATTTCCTCGAAAAATCAAATTTTGTGTCATTTTTTCTCCAATTTTTTTCTACTGGTAAGAATCAAAGGCAATAGACTGTAGAACAAAATTTTCCGCAGGATATTGAGAATAGTACTGCTTTCAACTCGACAATAAGGCTAAATAAGCGGTAGAGAAGACTCTAAGTGAATTCTAGAAATAAAAGAAAAAATACTGAGGCAACTGGGATGTAAAAATATAGTTCCGGCAAAATTCCGGAATTTTCAAATCTCTGAGGTTTTATTTATCCATAAAGGGCAGGTAGATACATATACTCCACGTCGAGTGTGGCACCCTTCGTCGCCATCGTTTGAGCGGCAGTGATTTTTATGTCTATCGATTTTGTGAAGGCTGTGCGGCAATGATGTCAGCGATGTGCCGCCCGCGATCAATACGCACAAAAATCGATATCGTTGAGCGGTGACATAAGCGGTGCTATACTCCACGAGAGTATGATGGCAGGTCACCCATAGCAAGAAAAAGGGTAAGAGGACAATCAGTGCTTTACTATTACAGGTTACAATCTTGCCAGTTTGCTGAGAAAAACCTAGCAAGGTGCCAGGTTATGATTTTCCAAGTTTTCTGTCTACGCCAATGATAAAAAACTACTTTTATTTGAAATTAGAAAATTTTCCATCCCTTCCTGCTATTCCAATACTTGTTTGTTAATTCCTAACATTACTTGCCTGCATTACTTTAATGTATGTTGTTCACCATATCGAACTTTTATTATACTCACACTCACCACCCAACACATTTTTTTCTGACTCGTAAAGTATTAAAGAACCCACTGTAAACCAACCTGTATTGGTAGGTGGCGCGGTCGACGTTGAACGTCTGAGCTCTGGACGATCCATCGACGGGCTCGATGTGAAGACGGAATGACGTCACTCTGCTGCGGTCTGCTGGTCGAACAGTCCACGAGATCGCCAGCGAACTCTCAGTGCCACCGATCTAAACCCGATATTGCTGCTTGGGCTCCCTCTGGATCACTAGATTCCTTACCTTATCGATGGTCAGCACTTGCACAGCCTCGTCGGTGACCTTGGTGCGCTCCGGTTGTGACCACGGAGACCATCCAGCGTCTCGGACATGGGCGGCGACCTGGAGCAGGTTGCTTTAGCTATATTTGCTTTTTCCAGGATGGTGTATTCACTAACCTGGAAGTCGTAGGTGTGTTCTGGTTTCAGGTTGTCAATTCTTCCACAGTGGAGCCGTGTTCCTGGTGGGGTGGGTGGCAGCTGTTGTCGCTCCAGGATTCGGGCTTGGCAAGGGCTGACAGCTGGGAATTGCCGTTCCTAAAATGGCCCATTTGGTAAAAAATGTCCTCACAGAAGTGTTAAGAAGAAAGGCAAAGTACCTGGTACTGCTGTGTGCCTGCTGGTGAGTACCTACACTTGTACTTGTCAACGTAGCCGCTGCTCGGATCAGGCGATTGCCAGACCAAGTGAGCGTTGTCCGCTCCAGTGTTGATGACTCTCACGAAAGGTGGGGCCTGGAGGTTTCCCATTTTTTCACTAGAGAAAAAGGCAAAAATTGCCTAAACCACCCACCGTAACAGTCTGAGCTGCAGCCGTCTGGAAGGGGACTTCAGTGGACCACGGCCCAGCACCACGACCGGTGTAAGCTCGGACCTATAAGGGACAAATGCTTAGGGGTTCAGAGCGGTCTCGAATAGGTCGCAATGCTTACCTTCACGTTGTATCTGGTGTAAGGCTGAAGGCTCGTGACCTGCGCTCTGGTTCCGCGCACGTTGTTGGCGATTTTCTGCTGTGCTGCGCGACGATCTGCTGGCGTGACTTCGAATTCGTATTCGGTGATTTCTCCGTTCGTCTGAAGTGAACATACAACGGCGTTTTGCTGCCTGCGCCGTAGAAGAAGTATAAAAGGCCGTGGAAGCACCACCAACCTGAAGACAAGGAGGGGCCTGCCAGCTGATGCTGGCGTCACTCTCGCGAGCTTCTTCGACACGAAGGTATACTGGTGGAGCAGCCGGCACGGACTGGTCGGTTTGAACCTCCTGGGAGACTCGTTCTCCGGCGATGGTTGTTCTTGCAGCGACCCCAACTCTGAAAACAGGCTATATCAAGGTCCAAAACACATAGATCCCTAACTTGACGCAGCATTTTCCATTATTACATTCATGGTTACCTCATTTATGGAAGAAGGACCATATTTATTGGGAATAAATTTTGGAGTGACTCAGTTACCTTCCCAAAAAGGAGAATGACTTATTGACCCAACATGGATTGGGACAGCTCCTGGGCGCGATGCAGAGGCACAATATAATCACCCTGCGTCGATCGATATATCGATTGCTTGGGGGGAACCAGTGGACCGAAATTACAGTCCTTGTCGGAAAGATAGATGGATGGATTGCGCGTGCGGTTCCATAGCGCTGCGGCTGTAAGATCGTGGCGGGACCTACTCGACTCCCTCACTTGGAGCATGCATTCTCCACATCCCTCGTCTAGGTCCCGCCACGGTTCTGCAGCCACGGAATCCGTCTATCTTTTTGAGAAAAATTGTATACCACAACAACCGGTAGTTTTTTCCGAAGACCTCCTCGAGACGAGGTTCTCTGCGAGTTAACCTGACCTAGGCCACGAAGGCAGAATGACACCCCATTAGACATTTCGCTATGAATGAGGTTTGAACTAGTTTATATAAAAGTTCTGAAAAGCAAATAAAGTTTTAGCGTTTGCTGTGAAAGTTATTAACAAGTAATTTTGACACAGTGTTTATGCCGCACACTGTAAATTATTTAATTACACAGTTCAAGACCGTGTGAGAGAACACCCACCTGTATCGAGAATGAGGATGCAATCCAGTGATGACGTGGTTGGGAGTGGTGACAGAGATCGTTCGCGGCACATCCTGCTGCTGGTCGCACATTCCCCTGAAGAGAAAAGCCAAATGCGGTAACCGTCTTTCAGGATGAGGAAGAACTCACTTGCTGATCAATTGGTAAGTCACTTCATACTGCGTGATCAGGCCATTAGGGTTGATCGGAGGTCTCCAGCTGACCTGCAGCCGGTCGGGTCCGACCGGCTGCACGCGAAGGTCCACAACTGGGCCGGGGGAGGCGTCCTGTGTCTGAGCGGTTTCAGTTCGCGACCACTGCGTCTCTCCAGCGGGGTTCGCGGCCTGCACCTCGAAGTTCCACCTGAAATGGACCACATTTTTTGATGACCGGTAAAAGGCGGCCATTTCACGTGGAGGTTCACTCACTTGGTGTAGGGATCGGACTCGAATACCACGGAATTCTCTCCCTGAGTGAGGTTCTTGAATCCTTGGTTTTTCGGCGTGCTGTACTTGACGATGTACCAGAGGCGGTCGCAGTTCCATTCGGACTCGTGCAGAGGAGCCCATGTGAGTCTGATCTGTGTGGGGCCGATAGGCGACACCTGCAGGTTGGACGGGGCTCGGCGCGGGGGCTGGCAGGTGGAGCGGGTCTGCACTTGCACGATCGGCGATGTGAACGCGGTGCCGCGGTTCATGTCTTTCACCACAACGCGGACCTTGAAAAATTTCATGATTTCAGGAAAACAAAGTCACAAGTTTGGAAAAAAATTAACTTCACGTCAAATGACGGATAGAAGCCTTACCTGATATGTGTGTCCCTTGGGAAGTTCTCCAAGATCAATGGAGTATGGTCGTTGCCAACCCGAGAACGGAATCTGAACACGTATCTCAGTGATAAAAGAAATCGAATGGGGATCCCAAAAAGGTAAAGCTACCCACCGGGTTGTGGTGTTGTCTCCAGTCTCGTTCGTTCGACGCCTTCCACTCGAGAACGAAGCTCTCGACGAGGTCTTCGACGTTCTCGCGGGCTTGCCAGGTGATAATCGGGTTCCCTTGTCTGGAAAAATGCAGAATTAAGTTGAACCAATTTCTACCTCTGATTTAGTGGTAGTGAATGATCATTTCAGGAAGAACACCCACCGGTAGGCGACATTAGGGCCGACGATGAGTTCGCCTCCAGGAGGGGTGCGTGCGTCTGCCGTCGGCGTCCACGCAGAGTGTCCAGCGGAATTAATCGCTCGGATACGAACAGACCTGGAATGGTGCCATACATACATCCTGCGAGTTCCAGACGATTTCCAGGTGGTTTCCAGGATTCCCACATAGCCAGAATGGACGAGTTTCCCGGACAAAGTCTAGCCATAGTTACCTTTCCTGCGTCTGAGAAACTCGTCCACTATGAGAAGATGCGAATTTTTCCGGGAACGTTCTTGAATACCGGAGGTTTAGACCCCTCCCCCCTGAACCCGAAAAAGCTCCCTCACCATTGCTGATTCGGGTGACTTTGGAAGATGTGGTTCGTCTGGCTACCGGCGACATTCACAGACGGGATACCTCTTGGCTCAACAACCTGGAATATGTATCCATGGATCACATTTCGGATACCTCCTCAAGGTCCCAAAGAGTACCTGTATTTCATATTGGATATCAGCACATCCCCAGGTGCTCTGTGGTGGGAGCGCCCAGTGCACGCGCACATGGGAAGCATCGGGCGCCTGCACTTGGAGGTGGGAAGGAGGGTGGGAAGGCGCTGGAATAAGCCAAAATGGGTTATGTCGCCCGAAGAAGGCCAAAAAAGTCGAGTAAACCTGTGCAGCTGCTCCTGGCTGATGCTTCAGGACTCACGTACATCACATAGGAGTTTCTGTCCAGGACCTGAATATGCATCAAATTCATGTTTCCGCGGCTCTTCCTGTCTCATTAGGACTTACCTGAATATGCACAGAGTAGGTGTGTCCTTGCTGAAGGCCAGTTAGCGTCTGCGAATAGTCCTGATTGTCTCCGACGTATGGCACGACTTGGCTGTAACGAGAGGGAGTTTATGGCTCAGATCAGGTTTTCAAAATTACAATATATCCAGAGAATATTTTGAGTAAACAAAGTAAAATAATGTTTGTTCATAGAGAAATGACCTAGAAACTCACCCATAAGGATTCCATCCGGAAGTTTCGCTGCGGAACTGAAGACGATAGCCGAAAACACCTCGACCATCACCCTCGCTCCTCCACTCGACGTGCAGGTCGTTTCCGCGAGCCGTAACCCGCGGGGCGGAGACGAGCGCTGAACAGAGGTGATCTCCAAGAAGCCATGTGATCCCATGCAAACCATGCGTTTGTTAGTAAGGAGCAGCATTCCACGGCATGTGTTATGGAAACAAACTAGAGAGTCTAGGAGGAAACAGGAGGGCGGGTTTAGAACGACGAGGGCGGACAGGAACCGAGAGAGAGAAGAGACTGCACAACAGTAGTAGTTCAGTAGTAGTCAGGCAGGCTTGGTCACTCTCTACGCACGCTACCTCCGGTTCCTAATTGAAGATATTCGGGCTGCGCGTCCGTGCGACACCAAAAATCCGTTCGTGGGTCGCAAATACTGCGATGATGACGCTTTTTAGCTAAACATCACGACGAAGAGAATATGTGGTACAATTGATGGATACACACGAGGATGCAAAGACATGAGACCAGAGTTGAGCTGGAACAGTGGCCGGATTCCCCGCCGTATTTGGTCATTAGGACCTGTGTTTAGGCAAGTGAATGCCTGCATGGTCGTTTCAAGGATTCTCACATTTCATAGTGCGTTAATTTTCTTCTTTTAAGAACCCGGAAAGTCAAAAAACTCACATTAGTATTAGCTGGCTCTTTCTAAAATATGCTAAATCATATCACAAGAACATTCTCGAGAAGGTTTTGAAATCCAAGCAAAGCAACGAGTTTTCGGAAAGGGTAATACACCCGATGCCCATATCCCTGTGGTTTTAACCTCCCCACTCTCACCCCCACCCGCTGGACAAGCCTTAGTTAAAAAAAAAAAACGTTCGCATTTCTGAAACCGTTGTGGACTTTCGCGACAAACCCAACGGAAGATGTTAGCGTATGTAGTTACGGAAACCTTGGGTCGCCTCCCTATCATAGAATTTTCAGACCACCTCTTAGTGGAATCCGATGAATTGATGAAACTTTTGTTCAATTAACTCACATTCTAACCTTATTCCGGGAAACTATCCCTGGCCTGAGTGTGTAATCCCTCGCCTCCCAATTACTCATGCATATATGTATTTATTTTACTCTCACCAGTGACAAGGAAAGTTGCGGACGGAAAGCGACGGGACAGGGGAGAAAATTAAGGCGCTCCTTGTTCCCATGTTATAGCCCCCGTGGGTGAACGTGAGCTTTCCTTGGGGAAACTTACCCAGGTTCCAGGGATAGGAGCCTTCCAAACCTCGGGGTATTAGTGAATACAGCCTCAGAAGACTCAGGATGAAAAAGTTTTTGGATTTTTGAACGAAAACTCAGGCATTTTGTGTAGGAAGCGTTTCAGCGACATAGGCAGATAGCGAAAAATGTTCCACGTATACCCATTATTGCTCAGGAAACTTCTCATTTCTAGGAAGCCGGAATGGCGATAAGGCCACCGCTACACTCCGCGTGAAGTATAACACCCTGCATTGCAGTCGCCAGCGACATTGATTCCGATCTGGTCTTGCCACCCGCCCAATAAGCGATATGTACCAAAATTGATGTTATTTGAGCGGTGATGACGCAGAGTCCTGTGCTCTATTCTACGTGGAATATAGCGGCAGTATAAACTTGCAGAGACTGTTCTTGAATATCGCTACTCAATTTTCACTTGCAGACCACGAGTGGGTCTTCAATCTGCACCTTGTAAGAATCTTTGAAACGACCGCAGTATAGTGCATAGTGAGTGCAGTGCATAATGGACGTTCAATAGTGACTGCTTATGACTTACTATATTTTTGAGTTACCAACCCAAAAGGTTCAATTACCTACTAGAGTTCAACTAGGAATTTCAGGAAGACTAGTAAGACAAGGGCAAGCATCCGCGCATAGCCCCATTTAATGTTGTAGCGCCTAAGGCTTTACAGCCAAGATAGAATGGGTCGATGAACTGTTGTCCGTCCCTTTGTGTCTGGGGGATCAGCAGACTAACGACGCAAACTATACATCCTAAGGCGTAAGGCGATCTACTCTCTACGAAAATGTAGACGGTGCTATTACTCTGGTGCTCACTTTGCCTTTGATACTCACACTGTTGGGCGCTGGTAAACACAGCTTGGCGTGATGCAGGTCCAGAACCAGCTGAATTAACTGCACGGACCTAGAATATCAAGAAGTAGACGATGCTATGGTAACAAGCTAAATACTACTGACAGTACCTCAACACGCCAGTCTCCTCGAGCAGGACCGTTGATGTCGTAGCTTCGCTCAGTGCCTGGCACTCTGTGGTTCACAGGAACTCCATTCTAAATGAGGATATGGTTGGGGAATGCAGTACAACTCGTGAGCCTCGTCCAGGATCCTCCTTATATTTACCTGAACACCAGTGATGAAGAAGTATGTCTGACATGCGGGATCCTCGGTAGGGAATGTCCATGAAATTCGCACGAAATCGTCCGACACTCGATCGAGGCGCACATTTTCGGGCGATATGGGCGCTAAAAGTGGAAGTAGACGTTTGAATGAACACCATATGAATATCAGCAGCCATGAGTATTCTGAGCTTCAGCTCAAACAGTCCTAGGGCCCAGCTGATCTGAGTCTCTCTAAGGAGGTATAAGGTGGGAGTGGAGCTTAACATTACTGCCTTACTTGTTGTGAAAGTCCCAAAATATAGAAAATCTAGGTGGACTAGATTTGGTTCCCAAAAGCTCGTTTAAGGACAATTCTCACTTACCTACCTGTTGCTTACTTATTCATGCTTAAGGAGCATGCATTCGATGCGAGTGAAACCATATGATGAGGAATAAAGCCAGTAGCAGCCCTAACGCGGCGCAGACGCAGGTGAGACGCACGCGTTCAGGACTTTGCGCCGTCTGTGCGGCACAACCAGTCACGGTATGCATGGCGCGTTGATTGATCTACATGGAAAATCTTTCGAAAATGAATGAGTGCGTCTAACGTGCGACTAACGTACACATCTAGTACAAGTTGCTCTTTACGGCCACGTACATAGTCAGTAAGGTGCTCCACCTCCCCCCCCCCCCCCC
>JARK01001348.1:2419289-2439869 GCA_000688135.1 Ancylostoma ceylanicum | reverse complement strand
CCCCCCCCCCCCCCCCACTTCTGCTAACCGTGTCCTATCCAGTGGGGTGTATTTGCGGATTTTTCATGTCTTCGCTCCAGCAAAATTTGTCCTCTCTCATGATTTACCCAGGATACGGCTCAAACCACTCACGCTGGCAAGAAACTGAGAAGCTGGTGCTCGGCGACGTGGCGACCGTCGCCATGTTGCTGTCGACAGCTCTGACCCGCAGGTAGTAGGTGGCCACTGGCACAGCGCCAAGCGACTGACGGAAATGTGACTGCGAAGGCTCCGAGCGAACCAACGGGCCCTGCTCGTGCCATTCCCGATCTCCGTCTCGTCGAATGTCCACCTAAGAAGGCAGGATTTTACCAACTGGCTCATCGAATCCCCAGAGAACAAATGGGAATCGCAGAGCTCACCTGATACCCGAAGAGCTGAGATGTGTCTCCGGAGGTCGACCAGTAGGCCACATTTTGGGATCCTCGCTGTTCGATGCGGGGCTGATCAATGTTGATTTGGAACCGAGGCGCTTGCTCGACTCCAGCTGAAATGAATGGCCTCAGCGTTGCACGGGACTGTAGCAAATCTACAGTGGGGAGGGTGGTTGGTTAGTACTGTGAACCCATGCAAGTTTTAACGGTATTTCTTCAACAATTTTAGTGAATGCACAAGTTAGCAATGAATTTTGGATGTGAATCTAGCAAAAATATCAGGTTACCATGCAAGAACCGTAAGAAGAGGGAGTGGCCTGAGCCGCTCTGCTCAGTGACATTGTTTTTTACTACTCTTTTTGCAGAAACGGTTGTTAGGGAACACTGGGTTAGACAGCTGTGATTAGCATTGCTTCCAGATTGGACAGACAAGCGACAGATAGACTCAGGCTGAGTTAGGTACCTAATTGCAAAAGTGAGAAGTGAAGAGTGCTCCCGGACTCCTGGACGACGCCGCTGGTCAAATTGTACGACACCTAAACGACAAGCAGGTTAGTGGAGCAACCCATGCCACGCGACCAGCAGCGAATTACTCGGCTGATGTAGTGCACTCCAAAGAACAGGTGCTGCAGCTGGTAGCAGAAGTCGTTGCTGTCCGCGACGCCGGCGGGACAGGCGAAGTCCTGCGGGCGGCCGACGACACGCAGCCATCTGGTGCTGGCCCGCTCCTTGTATGCGATTCTGCAACGCTGAACGGTGCCGTTAGTTCTGCGGGACCGAGACGACGCCGTCGCGGCGCGGTTGCGCACGCGGCGACGGAAAGCCACATACTTGAAATAGGCGATGCGGTTAGTGTGTTCCGGGAGCGGCGTCCACACGAGGTACACCTCCGGAGGGGACAACACCACACGCACTTTGTACAGGTTACTCTTATCTGAAGCAGGTTAGTATCGACGAATAGGAGCACAGCTTCGGCTACTGCCATACTTTTCGAGGAATTAGCGCCGAGTTCGCCACGGTGAGATGACGCTGGTTTGGTGCGTATCGATCGTGGGCAGGCGACAACGGCGACAAGCCGCCCCGATCGATATGTGCCCTAGCGACGCATCGATCCCAATCGATATGTATAAAAACCATGTCACCAAAGCAACGGCGACCAAAGGCGCCATAGTTCCTGATAAGTATAGCAGCAGCGTTGAGGCACACGGATTAGAGATACCTGTTATGGAGTGCTTCGCCTGCCGTTTGCGTCGTCGTCGTCGCGTCTGAGCTTTGATGTTAGTGAAGGTTAGAGGTTTGAAATCTGCGATTGATTAGGGATAGATCAGAAAATTAGAACAAAAAATCTCGGCGGACCCGATGATGTTAGTGTTAGCTGTTGAAAGGCTTAGGATGCTTGGAAATGCCCTGAAAAGACTCACCAACGATGGCCGCTCCCTCGGCTTCCGTGGCCACATGGATGCTTTCGCTCCACGGGGAGTGTCCGTTGGCGTTTCTGGACCTGACGCGGAACGAGTACTTGGTGGAGGGCCGTAGATCAGGCACTGCGACAGCGGTGCCTCCGATGTACGACGCGCCGCTATGTGGAGCCGCTTGGTCGGTCTCGTGGATCTGCAAGTCAGCTGGGAATTAGTCCAGCCCCTGGTGAAGGGACCCTAGCACTTGCCAAGTATTCATATCCGTCGATTGGAGCCACGCTTTCATCGCAGTTCGGCTTCGTCCACGTGAATCGCAGCGTCGTCGGCTCGGCTGCCTCGAGAGCCACCTGAGCAGATCAAATTTCAATTTGTGCCATAAACTGGTTCTTCTCCGGATTGTAGTGGAATTCTGTTGACGTACATCCTCAGGAACTCCGGCAGGTCCCACGCAGGCGTTCGCTGCTGCTGCTCCCACAGTGACCTCCCCAGTTCTTGTGACAACCTGGAAGTAAAACTCAGATTACGCAGAGGCGATCTAGAGGAGTTCTGTGGATATTGTTAGGCTTCGATCCTGGGCTTCGAAAAGGCCGAAAATTCGAATGTTTGAATAAAAGAGGGACACGACCCTGGAGGAAAGGTAGGGAGAGCTATGGGGCTTCTTCCTTATCGAATATTCAAATTTTCGAATCGGTTTTCAAGCGAAGGATTGAATCAGTCTAATTATTTGGTTTTTATTCGGTCCCTAACAAAGGATCGGCAAGAATCTAACCGCGCACATTGGAATGAAACATAGCTGTAAGGGTTGTGCGTTGAGGAATTTGAAATTTTGTTTATCCGTTAATTCGTTAAACTACGGAAAAGGGCTGTTACACGTTAATGCGTTATCCGTTAACCTGTTAATTTGGTAGAATTATGAAGTATGCTATTATAATTATAACAAGTTCGAGCAAAGTTACGTGTTATGCAAAGTTTCAAACCAGTTGGACTTCATTCTGATCTACGGGGCTATAAAAATACTTCTGGAGCTTTTTGTGAAATCCAGGAAAACTTAAGCAACGAACCTCCTCTTGTGGGCCAATAGCCACGACCCGAACGGTGTACAGTGAGGTGTCGGCCATGTTTGGCAGCACAGCGCTGAACTCGCGAGAGTCCTCGTCCGCTTTCTGGAATATGTCGACCATGCATCCAAGAAAACCCAGAAAAGGACTCCCAATTCAACCCTCGGCTTACCGTTGGCTCCGTGCTCCTCCACATGGTCTCATTAGGCAGCCTGTACTCAACGACAAATTTGTTCACAGCCTTCTCCACGATGGGAAGCTGCCATCGAACGGTGAAATGACGGCTGCCGTCATCGATCACCTGTGGCTTCTCATCCCAACTTTCCAAGTCTCCAAACTCACTGGTTTGGGCTTCCAAATTGTACACCTGGAATTACCATTACCACTGCAGGGTCAGCTGGACATTTGCTAGTGGCTGCTGCAGACCTGCTTCGGTTCATGGTCAACGAACGCCACCACTCCGATAAGGTACTTGGTGTCGGGCAGTAGTCCAGAAAGGGTGTGGCCGGAGACGTATGGTGGGACTCGCGCTCGTTCGACACGTCGTGACTCCGGCAGCACCTCCACAGCCATCACCTGAACAAGGACCACTGGAGGAGAGAGGGACGGCAAGGAAATGGACGTACCTCGTAGTGCTGGGCTCGTTCGTCGTCGATGGGGTCCCATGAGATGCGAATGTCCGAATCGGTTTTGTAGACGAGACGGATCGCGTTGGAGACGCGCACGGCTGGAAGA
Source organism: Ancylostoma ceylanicum (assembly GCA_000688135.1). Lineage (NCBI taxonomy): Eukaryota > Metazoa > Nematoda > Chromadorea > Rhabditida > Ancylostomatidae > Ancylostoma > Ancylostoma ceylanicum. The sequence goes on along the minus strand of JARK01001348.1, from coordinate 2,436,245 downwards.
CGTTGATCTACCGGCTGAAAGGGAGAACCAAAGGGATAGGAAGAAAACTCACGACTTCCTTGGGTTTTCGTCTGTAAAAGGTCAGCATTCCAAGGGCCGATCCTGCGCTGGCGATCCACAGCTCGGATCCTGAGCGGATTAGTGGCACCGTGGAGTTTTCCACAAATAGGTAAATCATGTACAACTCACTTGACAGTGTAGCTGGTGGCTGGCAGAAGATTTGTGACGGAAACATGTGGTTGGGTGACCGTTTGACGGTGCACATCGAATGGAGACTCTTCACCAATGAGTTCAACCTGAATCCTTGCTCTTTACCCGTAAACCAGTGCATACCAGTGCTGCGATGGGATTCGTGGACCATCCTGGGAAAGTTCTGAGCTTCCCGAAATTCCAATGACCGTATTCATGAACGCTATCGGTTAGGTCCTAAGTCTCCCGCTGATTCAGAGTGGACGAATTTCCCGAGCCTAATGTGATTTCTCGTACGATCTTTTCTACTAGTTCTCCTCACTGACTGAGGGAAGTCGTTCCAGCAAAGCATGCCTGCTTTTACCTGGTGAACTCGTCCATTTCAGGAGAGTAGAAGTGTGGCAACATCCCTATAACGTTCATGAATACGGGCACTGGGTGGACGAGTTTACTCGGCAACATCTGAGATGTCGCGTTATCTTTAACGTTACTTCTCATTAACGACTAGTACGTGTCGGTTGAGTACACTATGGCTATTGTTGCTCCGAAAACTCGTCCCAGATAGGCGGGAGCATTGCAACTTTCCCGGACATGTCCACGAATCCCGAAAAAGCTAAGCTCTCGTGCCCTGCCAAGCCGTACCTGATACTCTCCTATGGATCCACACTCAGGAGCATCCCACTTGATTGCCAGGGAGTACTGTCCCTCGTGTGTTACCTCCAGATGACGAGGCGCGGTCAGATCATCTGCAATGGTGCCTGTTCAGCGGCTATCTCTCGAGCTGATGGAGAATTTCGTGAGTGACACTAATGGAAGGCGCTGGCTGATCTGATGCGGCAATTATCACGACATAATTCGTCCGCATCGCGGATGGATCGAAATCAGGAATACACGGCTGATCCGCGATTCGTGCAGAAAATTTGCACTCTATGGCGATCTTTAAAGTACGCGTTGCACTAGATAGCGGGCTAGTGGATAATCACAGGATGGTGAATGATTGCCTGGAATAGATACCTGATGCTCGCCTTCTGACCTCACTAGTTGTAATTTTACTGCCATGAGAAAAAAAAACTTAATCAATAATAGCTCAAAAGATCCACTTTTTAACTTTTCCTATACCTTTTTTTCCTATACCTTTGGTCGCACAAGGACCTTTTTATTTAGCTCTAAAGCCACTCGAAAGGTGTTTTCCTCAGTTTTTGGTGTTCCTAAGGCTACGTTAGAATGCGCTTTATAATTACAAGATCATCGCAGATCCTGGATTTTTCCTTTGGAAAAGCAACCATCAAGAAATTTTTCTGCTATAACTTGCTCATTTCCACCTTGAAAAAGCTATTTTCGCAAAAATTGTAACCTCAATTCCCCTAAGAAACTACTTGGAACTAATTCGATCTTCCTATACATTTTTCAAGGAGATCTTTTATACTGTTCTGTAATTGATTCTGTTGATTCTGTAATTGATTACGAAATAATTATAGTATCACTTTGTGGAAATACATGATCCTGACGTTACTCGATCAAATTTCACTGTGATGAGAAAGAAACGTGATCAATAAAAAGTGTGGCCAGTGCAGGCCAAATAATATGGACATTCAACAATCTTTAGTTCCTGCGCCAATAGTAGGGACCCCGGATAGTCGCTGAGATTATTTTGCTCACTTTTATACAGCAACAATTTAAGGTTATGTCATGTTTTGGCCGTGAGCTCGCTGATCCTCAGTAAAGGGGGATATGGGAGTGGAATCGCGTCTCCATGGTTGGGCAATAACGACTGCATTGGATCATCGTCCATGTTGGTTTCTTTCAAAAACAACTACACGTCTGTGGCCATCAAATAAATAAATAAGTGCTATTGTTTCATGCATTACTCATTTTCGATGCTTCTTACTATGCTTTCGTTCTTTCGTCCAATTTCACCACCTTCAACCATTCCGTCACCATCATACGTTTTCTCCATTTATCCCCGGTCCTTCTAGACTCCACTTCAAGTCAGAACCCATAACTGAACGCATACAAGTCTCTTTGCCTTGTTTTCCTGATTTTTTAAGAGTCGAGCACTAATGGGAGAGGCAGCGTTAGCATTCATTGCTTCCGATAGTATTTGTTGCCTCTTCTTATACCTTCCGTCACTTTGGTTAATGTCCCTTTCCTTCTTCCCTCGACACTTAACAGAGCTGCTTCTAAAGCAATTGATCTACAAATGCCCGGAAATGCATTATGTGAAGCACAAGTTTCTTTAGCAGTCACGGCGATGTTTTAGGAGTGCTCCATAGAAGTTTGTTGATGGAATTAGAGGTTGAGAGGAATGGATGTTGGTTGCGTGGATCGAAAACTATAGGGTTGGCTCCTGTGAACTGAAAAAGAAGCATTTCTTTGCTCACCTCATTCAAAGTCGTCTTACAGTGAACGCCGATGGAGCTGATGAATTTTCAAACTTGATTAGAACGCACGATCGCGCTGCTTACTAAAACTAGCCCAGAAGATCTGCAGTAAATGAGGTTACGAAATCTCGACGTTCACTACGACTCTTCGAGTGGGTGCTTGTTCTTCAGCGTTTTCATTTAGTTCTTTAGTGCTTTCTGGAACAATGGCCCGGAGCTTGCTGTTTGGCTAGCTCTTGAACGAGGAAAAATCGGAGAGGATCGATACACAACGCACGCCGAGTGCCCCCGAACACTGCTCCAAGTCGGCTCGGATTCGCACCTCCGGCTTGGATTCGAGTGCAAATTTTTGCGAGGAGGCTTTCCAGAAGAAAGGAAGCTGCTAAATAGCGCGCGGTTGGAGTTAAACACCTGTGGGACGTTTCCTCCCATTTTTTGAGACTACTAGAGTTAGGAAAAATACTGAGGCTAACGCCGATTGTTTTCAGACTCCCACTGACACCTTTCTGACACCTTTCTCCGTAGATTATTGGAGCAGAAGCCATTATTGATTCATTTATCTATTCGTTCACTTCTCTCGAATGCATACCAGAAGGTAAAGCTCAACAATTTAGGCTAGGAAGCAAGGATATTCAGTAAACGCCCAAAAAAAAAACATGGAAGCGGTCTCACACCATCACGTATGGCTGGGTCGTTTTCCTCTTAAGGGAGGTGGATGGTCTCCTAGTGAGACTATGATGAATGATTGACGGGGAAAAACAATAGAAATGAGTTATGGCAGGTCCATCAGCTGGAACAGGTTTATATCACTAAAAGATCAGCTCCAAGCTTGATATATGTGGATTTTTCGACGTGCTGACTGCAAGGAATCGCGAACGATGTGAAGTTCTGGATCAATTCGTATATGAACCACTTTGTTATAGAATTTTGCATTATTACATTCGCATGACTCAAAATTGGTAAGAACTGACATGCGAAAAAATCTGCAGAGGTTAAATATCTCGGAAAATGCCTTGGACTATACGCATTCCCTAACCCCCTCCCCCCACAGACATTCGAAACTTCATCGCCCCCAACTAGACGGCAAACTTTCGCTGGCACGTGGGCGAATCAAGTATGAACGACTGCGTTGAGTGCATTACGATTTCTTATGTTTGCCCGTGGAACAGAGTGACAACAAACAAGTATGGCCGCTCTCATACGTTTTGTTTTCGCTGATTTTATAGTCGTCGTCGGCGCCAACGAGGCGTTTTTCGCACGCTTACGCACGCACGCACGCCGCGCCGTCCATCGCCATACGACAAATTTCGAAGTGATTTACCGCTGTCACACTTGATCGAGACGATCTCGTTCCTCGCGCGGATCTCCGCCGTCTCCACCAGGATCTCGTTGTGTGCACCGAGCACTTTGATGCGCACAAAGTAAGCAACTCCAGTGGGTAGCTTGGGAATCTGGAAAGAGTCCGGAAGTGGTCAAAAAAAGTCAATGCGCTCCTCTAAGGAGGCACGAGGAAGTGGTCGGCAAACAGCACTCGGACATATAGGGCGTCGGCGCTGAACTGGTCGCGCGTGGCAAAAACGCGCGCGCGTCAAAGTGAGAGTGGCGCCGACCTGAACTCGGTACTGGTGATTCGGTCCTTTGTAGGGGATGATGCCCGAATGGACCATCCAGTGTTTGTCCTTCTCGGCGCGGTATTCTACCAGAAAACCTTTGACATCCGTGTCGGGGTGGTCGCCTGCAGAAAAGGGGTTTGGTATGCATGTGGAAAAAAATGAATAATAAAATTTTAAAAAATATTGTGAGTGAAGTGAAAAAGTAGTAATTGCTGGCTAACAAAAATCTATTCTTGCTCTAGTTTGTTTTCTTTTTCATAAATGTATCTCTGGTAAAACGTTGTTATTGGTCAAATGTATCCAATCGCCGTACCTGTCTGGATTCCTTCCCATTCCACTGTCAACAGGCTCTCGGTTCCCCTCGACTCTCTCCGTACCCGCAATGACGCTGAAATTTGCTGAATGTTTTGATGTGTTAGTTTTGAAGGAACACCAATTTCTGATCTGGTGGTGGGTAGAAAGATCCCTTTCTAAATAATGTAACAACCTGCTAACAACAGTTTAGCAATATTTTATCAGTAGCAGTGTCACAACCAGAGGAGATCAAGATGCATCCATCAGAGCTCGGGTGCATCGTCGATATTACCCATGGTAAACGTGTCAAAGTGCAGTACAGAAATTTGGCCTTTACTCGACATCTGTCAACCTTGACTGTACTCATCCTACCATCTGGTACTCATGATACCTATATGTATGGGATAACCCATCCTTCTAATGATTCATTTGGGCTCAGGACTGCTACTCAGGTCACCTAGGAGCATGCACCATTTAGCAGGTCATTCTTTGACGGAATAGTATGATACGTACATGTCACTGATGGAAAAGTTTGGAAAGACCCAGTAATTTCCGCTTTCAGTAGCCTTGTATGGTCTGTTCAACAGCTATACAATTTCCTTTTCCATTGCGCTTTCCATCGTCCTTCCCCCTTTTTCTTCCTTCTTTTTTTGGAATCAGAGTCGACATAACACCTGTCATGATGTGAGGAACACTAGAAACGACAGCGATAAAAGTGACGAGCGCCGGAACTGACTAAGAAGTTGCCCAGGAAATGTGAGAAGCAATCGAATGCTGGGGGTCAGACGAATCTCATTTTCCAAGATCTAGAGGACCAAAGGGTCATAAATATTTGAACAAAGGTTGCTCAGTTATTCCTGCACTAGAAACTGGTGCTTAGTCAACTTTTTCCTCCTGTAAACAAAGAAGGGAATAGAGTATTACAGAGTTAGAGCAGATTTTTGCAAGAGTCTCTCAGTTTGAAGCAATTGCCTCTAGGACATTACTGAAACGTTCTACGCTCTATAACATATCCCAGCAATTTCCATAATATCTTCAACGAATACTTTCATATGTGGGTAATTCAAAATGTGGAGTACTCTTCCCGACCTTACCCATAGCTAAAAAAACATTTGTATACAAAACCATAAAACTGCTGATATTCCACGCTCCCTCCTTCATTGTTTCGAGGGTTGGTCCGAAAGTCCTGCACCACCAATATTTCTAGATCCATGATTTCCTGTTCTTGATTTGGAACGCTTCGAAATAGAGCGTGGTAGAATGTTTTACTACTTCTCGACTATAGAAATTGGCAGACGACGTTCCATCCACAAGCAGTTATGTTATGATTGTTTGAAAGAGGTGTAAAATTTGGTGCAGATTTTTGGATCAACCTGATAGAAGGAAAATTCTACATTAAGTTTGTGTCGGTTGTGACCCTCGAAATGAATGAGTTGTCCTTCACACCGAAGGAATTTCTGGAGCAGCCCCTTCCTCTAACCTAGTAAACAGCGAATTTCTGCAAATTTTTCAAAATACGAGCACCTCGTAAACAAAGTAGACGAGTTCCTCACGCAAAAACCTTTACTTTCATGAACACAGGTCCTTTCTGATCATTTCTGGGAGAGTTTTTATGGGTGAAACGTACCATCAGCTGCCCAAGAAACACGTCAACTTGAATTCCACCCTGCAGGCAGGTCTGCTCGGGATATTATTCCTCATCAATCTGGAAATCGGTGGCATTCCGTGCTAAAAGAATGTTAATGCTGGAGCTTTTTGGATGGACGACTTTTCCGCGCAGAAAGGGTGCGCGTGTAACCAAAAGTAAACGTAATAGCTTGACTATTTAGACCATTTCTGTTTTGAGTTAGTATTTTCACCTTCAAAGACAGTAAAATTCAGTTATTTGCCTCAAAACACTGCCTGGCTCATATTGTTTTTCTGACAACTACCCGGCGACCGAAATTGATTCCCTGTGAAGAATTGTTAGACCGTCCCGCAAACCACCTGCCAGAAAATTCTCAGAGGAAATCAGTACCAGAAACCAGACAGATTATTCCACCTTAATCACCTCAAAAACCTGAAAACCCTGGCACATGGGACTCGTCTACCCGGGCGCACGCCCTCGGCCAAAGTGCACGTGCGCAGCACTCGGCGAGGGAATGCGCACACAGCAAACATTGACAATTTATTGCTACCTAAGCTGAACCAGTTCGGAACACCCCGCCTGATTTCCCCATATTTAACAAGAACTCAACAAGTGACAGAACATCGCGCCAAAGAGCTGTGACGGAGGAAATTCACTGGAACCTGCTTCATTTTTAAATTTTGCGATGTTCCATTGCCTAAAAAGCGGAGCAGCCACGCCCGCACTTGCGGGGCATCCCGGACGCGAAAAAGAGCTGAATTTGTGTTTTGTCCGGCTGGAGCCAGCGCGAGCATTTGACCGAACACGACAGGGAGTGGCGGCATTTTTTGCTGCTGCTATGGGGTGAGGTCAGAGGCGTCCTTGCGCCGGCTTGAGTCAGCCCTGGCCGACGGTCCCCGGCCGCTGATGGAAATGAGAAAGGCATCCCCGCCGCTACGCAGCCCGTAACCAGATCGCGGACGACGCATCAGGATCTCCTCTGATTATCATGCAGAAAGCCAGACCACCCGAAGGCACAGCAGGCAGAGAGAATAATTAGCGGCTAGCCGTACCTGCGAGGGCGAAGATCGCGAAGAGGAGGACCGTCGCCGTTCCCCTCGAAAACGGACCCATCACCTGCAATGGCTGGAGCGTTGAGCAGTGAACCGCGGAACGGCACAATATGCGAAATTCAGTGACGATCACAAGGAGCAAACGAAAAAAAAGATCGACTGTGGTGCAAAACGTGAGAAAATGGAACGAACGGAAGAAAAATGGGAAACGGAAACGAGAACAAGAGAACTCTCGAATTCTACATCCTAAGATCAGAAGATAGGTTCTTAGAAAAGTTATCCGTGCAGGATTATCATACATGCATCATAATAATCACATCATTTCTTTTGTATCACGCTTTTTTGGCTGCACACCTTGAATGTACTAATAAACAAATGAAAGCAAATCCTGAACACATTATTTTAATCAGAGCAAGCAGTTTGAATGTGAGGTGTGCGTCCACATAGGACAAATGGAGAGGATGAGGACAAACTGCAATAAAATAAAACAGTAAAGGAAGTGACTACATAGTACTTTGGAGCACAAACAGTTGATTTGACATCTCTGCTTCGTTCAGGATCGTCCCTCACTGCATATATAGCCTCCGTACCCTACACAAGTCATGAACATACCCTAAAAGGTGCCAAACCACCCGTTCTTCGAGAGCACATGATTTTCTCCGGCAAAATATGATGTCAGCAAAGATTTCTTCCAAGTTATCACTTACTGTATGCGTTCAAATTCAAAAATTCGACTTCGAAAATTTCAAACTTAGAATTCCCAGAGAAGAGAGAGAAGTACAACTCTTGAAGAATTACAAGAAAAGATGAAGGGTCTTCTATTCTTTGAACATTCGTATTTCCTGGATCGGATTATGAATTGATACATAAATTGATGGATTGCTCGATTTTTATTCTTCTTTATCAGTGTTTGATGAGAGCTTCAGTGTTAGTGCTTTATTCCAGTAAGCTTTCCGCGATTAGCGCCTTCGTCAGACCTTAATACCTTAATAGATTTTTATTCTGTCCTAAGAATAGTATAAATTTATATGTAGTAGAAAGCAGAGAAACACAGGTAAGATCACTCCTGCAACATATCTATGTTACTGCAACAGTTTCTTACCACACATCAGTGAATAGTATGGAAGCATAGAAAACTTAACCTATTGACCTAGTGGGCCTGACATGTAATTGACCTAGTGGGCCTGACATGTATCGGAGCAGCGAACCTGGTTGCGGAGATGAGCTAACAATACCCTGTTCTGAACATTCTTAGCAAGCATAGTCTTAGGCTAAGGAAGCTATGAACGACAAACACATCACCATCGAAATACTAGAGACTCCGTCGATCACCTGGAATTTCTGGTGATCGGCTTCAAAGAAAAATCACTGTTAAATAATGACTTCCGAGGAACAGATAAGAAATTTCGGAAAACAGGGGAAAGCGATGGAGGACTTATGGTCACACTACAGTTGGTAATTTTGGAAACTTGTCGTAGTACGTTGCTACATAGTTATTCCAATTCATATGAATTTGATGCAAATCATATTGAATAGATTATTATCACACAGGATACAAAAACTTCTTGTCGGGGAATAGCTGCACTTTTTATGCACATAGGTGAGTTCAAACCTGCTTGATTACTGGGACAGATGAACATGCTCATTCCTCCCTGGGAAGCTGTTTTTGGACGTCTTCATTACGTTATTGAACGGTAGCTTCTATTTTTATGTTTTATTTATAATATTTATTATGTAAGTGAACAGCTCATGTGAGTGGTAAACTAACATAGCTAAAATGTACTTTTTGATACACAATGGAGGCATGCTGTGGTATTACAAAAGCATTGGACCTGTTCAACAATAAAATATATCGCAATGTGCCTTCTGTTGAACCAGATATAAGTTCATAATTCTGTTGAAAATTTCGGGACTGCTTGGTAAGACATAGACGAATCTCACTCTTACTTTCTACAACAACGAACAAAATATGAAGCGCAGTTTGTTCGAGAACTTCTCGGAGTAAATAATTTCGATAGATTTTTCGGTAGAAATGTTGGAGAACAAAGAGTCAGAAAGGAAGAGTATTACTTTCCTAACAATATCGAAGCACTAGAAGTAATGATAGAAAATGAGGAAGAAACGATTGAATTTAAAAAATGTACCTCTTCAGAAGACTCAGAAAGCAGGAATTGGCTTGTACCTGTAGATGAAACAAAAAAAGCGTAAATCGCGCGTATTTCAGGGGAATCTGCTACACAACCATCTTTGAATAGTATGAAGAACAACGAGACTATTAACGCATTGACGACCACACCCTTTTTCGTTTGTTTCCACATTCTCTCGAGTTCTGGACCCTTTCTGTGCTCCGAAATTTTCATAAAAAAATTGTAATATAGATTTTTCGAACCATTTTGACTTAAAACTATCTTCATCTTTACATATACCTATGGCACCACTGAAACCATCAAGATCCAATGATCTCTCAAGCTGAACCACGCGGGGAAAAGACGTCAATGGGTTAAAATGCTGGATAAAATTCGCATTTTTTCCAAGAAAGTGAACTGAAGCGGAGAACACGTCGCAGAGTTTTTGTGGGAATCAAGGCGACGACGAAAGCGAAATGAATGAAGCGATTCAGAAAAAGCCATTGGATAACATCGATAAGAAACGATCGAACAAGAGGAAGGCAAAAGGGCAACTTCGCCCCGGCATGCAAATAATTCACCGTCATTGCTGCAAACTCTCGATCCAGCGCACTCTCTTGGACCGTCACAGTGCCAAATTTGGTCGAAACAGTGCCTTCGCTACCCTTGTACGACAGTGCCCTGGATAACGGCGTTCCATATTTGGGGTTCAATCCACAGGAAGATTGGAAAGTGTTCCTCTCGCAGAATGGAACAGTACGTGATAAATGGCAACAGATGGTAGGTGGCTGTTTTTTCCCGTCGCAATATTTCCGCCAGACAGGAGTTTTGACAGGATAATGGTTTTCTTGCACCCTCCTGGTTATTCGATTTCCTCACCCGTCGAACGGGATTATGTGAAAACAGCTGATGGTTAGCGATTGGTCAGAATATGTGCAATGGGGCGCGACGATGACTGCTAGTTCATCAAAATGTAACGAATACAGGAACTAGTTATGTAACACGTATGACTGTAACTGGTATCGACATCCTGAACGATTTGACGCTGAACTAGCAGTGGGAAATGTCATGTTGTCTATTCATTTTTTATTTACCTGTTCCAATAAGAGCATTTACGTATAAGGGCATAAATAATAAGGAAAATATAGAGCGCGAAAATTCAGGACAACTTTGGGAGAAAATAAACTATAAGAGGCTAGGCATCCCAACGTCGAGAAATTTGTACAGCGCCAGAAGCGCAGCCTTCATTAAGTATTCACCAAGGCAATGAATGCAGACGCGGCTTGTATCATCGACTGTAGCAGACCGAGCCAACGCTCCTAGCGCCAACGGACGAGTTTCCTGGGAATCTAGCCGTTGCAAGTGGGAGAGGAGGGAGAGAGAGAGTTCACTTAGGTGGTCCCCACCTGAGACCACGTGGATAGAGGTACAACCTCGTGCCAATGAGTCACACAGGAATCAATATCTACTATATTTAGAACTGAGTAGAAACCGCATTCAGCAGAACAAGTTAATATAGTCACTAACCAGGAAAATCAGTCGAATATTCGGATTATCTACTCATTCGAAACCAATACTCGAATTTACTTATTCTTAGCACTGAGGCAGCGCCAGGCAACCTATGCCTGCTATTTAAAGATATGTCCATTTCAGGTTAAGGTTAAGGTTTCGCTTGTTATAGTCTCGCGCCTTTATTTCAGTTACGCACCAGGTGTTTATGAATAAATGAGTAAATAAATAAGTAAATAAATAAGTAAATGAATAAATAAATAAATAAATAAATATTTTCATCATATGTTCCACCTCCACCTCAACTTATTACTGGAAGGGTTCATAGAGCTATGTATAAAACCTAAAGTTGCTTAGTTCATGTGCTTAGAACCATGCGCTCCATTTTCCATGTGCTGCTTCGTCAGGGCGAAGGGGGCGGTACCGTTGTTAAACGATTGGTCCTTCTACGATTGATGCATTCAAAACCTCTCACCGCCCTACACAGTTATGTCGTCCTCACATTGCATTCAAAACTGCCAATACACCATTCACTTTTCAGTAAACGGTGGACGGGTTGAAAATAAAAGCCGGGAAGAGGTAAACGACCAATCATTTAACAACCGCCCCGCCCCTTTTCAGTCACTTTCAAATACGTTCATATTTTTCTACGTCACATGCGTTTAAACGGACCCAAAAGCAAATAAAAGATAATGAAATATAATCTATTCACAAATCTATTTATTTGTTTATTGTTTTGAGCGATAAAGTCTATTTATTAGTATATTTGTTTATTGGGTTTGCTAAAGGAGGAACCACCATGAGAGATGCGAGCAACAAAAATGACCATTTGCTTGCTTACACTGTGAGATTTTCCACATAAGTGATCCCGAACACAAGGAAAAATGGAGTGTTGTAAATAAAATAAAATGAATATCGAACGTTGAGCAAATATAAAGTGTTCAATTCCTTCTACGGTTAAATGTGGCGCGTTAACTCTCAAAGAATCAGCAAACCCAGTTCCAAACTTAATTATAACCTTTTCCAGTCGTCATGCCTTAAAGTGGAACTTGCTCGAAGCCAAACAGAACCATAGTTTGGGACAGAAGAAATGGCGCTCAGAAATTTAACTCTTTCAGAGACCTAAGAAAAAAAGAATCAAAGAAAAAAGGAAATGGTCAAAAAAGCTACTTTTCATGAGAATCTCTGAGAAAGGTAACGGGAAGTGAAACATGGTAACCCTGAGCGATTTGGCCTTTCCTTACTTTCACCAACAGAAAACTCGTGATAAGTGTGCTAAAAGGCGCCAAGTGGTACTAGATTAGTGGAATAAGGCGAGTTCTCCGCTAAGTGCTGCGGTACTGCTGCTATCATCGCGAGTGCAAAAGTCATCGAAGTCAAATCAGCTAACGTGAACCAGTTCCATACGCTCTCAAGTTACTGGCTCGATGGGAAGCGTTCCAGGTTTCCATCCCCGTCGCATTTTTTCCAAGGAAGCACTAGAACCAACTGCAAAAACGCACTTTACGTGTTGACTTCTTAGCAGCACGCTGTTACCAAAAGACTTCTGCGCGATTTTTTGCTGTGGATGTAATTAGAACAGTAATAATCCAGTGGTGGCAAAAAACACAGGGCAGCTAGCCCAAGAATAATACAGTAACACCAGGAACGAGTGAATTTCGTGGAGAACACCCCCGAGGATGCTCCCAGACAGGGAAGAAACCCCGCCTTCGCAGTTGCAAAGAAAAGCCGCTGGCCTTAATTGAGTTAGCGCAACGACTGCACATTAAGGACTTCGTCGTCAGCAGATCATGGACGGGGCAATCGCGGATGAATCGCGACGGCTGTAAACGAGCAGTTCGGGGTCCGTTAGCAACATAAACGTGCGGTTTTTGAGGGATATTTATTGGTTCGCAGAAGAAGCTGATGGCTATCCCAGCCGATCGCCGCGATTTGCCGACTTCTGGACTCATCGCGGGGTTGCCTAGGGGTGCAAGTACTACGTGGTATACCAGGCGATAAGGTGACACAGTTCTTTTTGGAGCGGTGTGGGACGTTCCTGGCTGCCTCGTAGGCGTCTATTAAATGCGTTCAGAAGGCGTCCGCCAGGTGCAATGAGTCGGCGACCTCCGCCTCGCCGTCGACAAATGGTCGCGGCTGAGTAACGGTCGGGTAGCGGGGAACGCCCTATATGAGTTATGAAAATGCCGAGGCCTGTTCGAATCTGTAGCCCGCGCCAGGATGGGACCCCGGACGTTCGCTGGCACTTCGCAGTCCACAAAAACCAAGAAATCGATACTCATCTTGTCGTTCAGAATGCACGGATTCCCTTCAGGGAAATGGATACTTCAAGAGCGATGCGGCAGTTTCAGGCGCACACGGTTGCGCAGTGAGCCGCAGGAAACCAGCCGGTGACAAAAAGTGGCAAAAAAACCAAGCGGAAGAAAGAAGAACACGGAGAAAACAAAGGCAGCAGCTAGTGAGCGGGCGCGGGATGCGCCGGACGCTTATCAGCGCCAGAACGCCAGTAAATTCGTCTGCGGAACCGAAAGGAAACAGCCGGAGGAGTTTGTGAGGCGAGTAAATATTGACAGGTACTGCCTATGCGATCAAACAAAACGAAATGAACCGAGCACGAAAAACAATGAAGCAAGAAATCGCTGCGATTTCTCGAGCAACAGTCGACGACGACGAATCGCTGTGGGCGAATCGCTCGCTCCGGACCCAAAACGTGAGCTGACAGCGCGTAGGAGTAGTAGAAATGAGCGAAGTGATGACCTGACTGTATACGGTGGATCGTAATGAATGAATGTCATCGGCTGTCGCCATATCTCGCGACCGCGATCTCACCGCGTCGCGATGGAGTTCTCAAGGTGGTGGAGGGGGGCAAACCCCAATCAGCGCCGGCGTCGCCTGCCGCGCCTCGTTCCTTCCGACACAACTTGTTCGTCGGCATAAAAGAATAACTGCATGAGTAGATGGACGCATTATATGGGCAATCGAGTGGTTGTGACGAGCAGGTGTTCTTGTGGCAGCCGGCGAAAGTGGCAGAAACGTGCAGCAGAGCGGCAGAAAATGGGCGAAGGCGCAAAAATTTCCCTCGAATTTCACAGTGTTCTCTCAGTAAAAGATCTACTTGAATTTCTTCCTGAAAATTCACTCTCTTCTTACATAACATGTTACAAGAATGATCACAGCAATACAAAAGAGGCGGAGCACTGAGTTTTTGCGTCGAAAAGGATTTGGAATGATTGACCGATTTATTAAAAGTGCAACCAGTTATTCATATGAGCAGCTAAATTTCGGCGGCTTCTGGGGAATTTTGGGGCTTGGAGCCTTCAACTTTCAGGATTTAATTTGTGAACAATTAGGTTGGCTTTTTTTTTGAAGGAAAAAATCAAGGAAAAATAGGGATGCACGAACAGCTTCTTGATGCAGAAGATCTATGAGGAAAGAAACCAGTCATAAGTGGATTGAATTCCGAAAAAAAGGTACAGTTTAGAAAAATATCTAAAAAAGCGTTCAAATAACGAATTGAAGGAGATGCAAAGGCCAGAATAAGGCCTTTCAGGACTCCACAAACGAATCAACAAGCACTTAAGATCGAGAAATTGCAACATTCGACGGGAGGATCGGCCGGACGAGCGGTGCTGAGGGGGCTGGGTGAGAGAGCAACGCGGGGCGGCATGATGTGGAATGCGGGTTCGGTGCGGGGCAAATATTTGGTCAAGATAGGAACAAGACATGCTGCGGTGGCCCGGTTGAAACGCGCTTATCAGCGAAAAAACTCCCGGAAACGCGGCCGGACCGGGGTGCCATGCCCCGTGCGTGCCCCCGTAGCGCCCCGCCGCCGTACGTTCTCGGTGGTACGTCGTTTTCGATGGCTGAGGTGCTGGAATGCGGCTGGATGGGCAATAGGGCGTGGTGCGCGATCGCAGCGTCTTGATACCACCACCACCGCCACCACACCACCTATTCTCTCCATTCCCACCGGCCAAAAACACAAACGGGTTCGGCCGGCCGCGGGCCCCCAGCGCCGTCGTCGTCGTAGTAGGCGACGACGATGCAGCAGCGGCCGTCTGCCAACTACGGCAGCACCCTTAGCCTAGCATGAACTGCTCGAATCCATGCTAGTCCCGGAATGCCCTGACAGGGACTAGGTCCAAAATCGCAAGCCCAACGCCCACTGCAAGTAAAACTACGCAAATCACGCCTTGTTCCCTAAGTGCAATCGCTACAACACTAAGGTAACGACCCCCCAAAAACCATTTCCTCTCTTAACGATCAACGATGACTCACTGATTCTCCACTTATGAGTGTGAGAGAAAGTAAACAACGGGAGTTGCAGTAAATTCATTAAAATGGCGTTGGAATTCAAACCGATGGTTTTGTACTTTCAAATTCGATCAATCCACATGACAGTGACTAATGGGGTGAAACAAAAACCTCTTGTGCTGCGTGCGTGCGTGCATGCGTTCGGATCTGAGCCCTCGAGAGATGAGTAATCGAACAGTACTCGACAGCATTTGCTCAGCCTGGGAACGTTAACGATCTGCAGGATGGAGACACTCACAAGACCGTCCCAGGAACCCTAGAATTTCCGGATTTCGGGGGATGGAGAGGACTAAAATGAGGGCTGACTAATTGGTGCTTCTAACCGAAGTTCTGCTGCATGCTTCCGCCCATTCTAGATCTATGGATAGTACTCTTCACATTTTATTCTCTTCACACTATTTTTATACATTTTTGTAATCTTTATACTGAGAGCAGCAGAAGCACGGAATAAATTATTAAGAAAGTCATGGCTTAAAAATCAGGAGAGGTTCTCACGGAGGTTTTCACTGGAGAGTTCCTCGAATGACAAGACTCGTAAACGTTTCCAGGAAGGTTCCAGGCTTTTGCTCACTCGTAATAGAAGATGTTTTCAGCAGAATGCAGCGCATCTTGTTATCTATACCATTAATCCCCGAACAGGCAAACTATCCGAGAAAAGTACACACACTTTCATCAGAAAAAAATCATCATTCACTATAGAACGGCCGGTATGTAGATCACTACTATTCCGAAGACGTCCATGAATCCCATCATCGATCTGAGATCCTGCCAAGAAGGGGGGAGGGGGTAAGAATTACCAGTCACTTCCCAGGTTTTCTTCCCTGATTTGACCTAGCATGAAGCGGCAAAGTTTCCAGCTGCAGATTCTAAAGCAAATCCTTCGACGCGAAAAAGTTCATTATGACCGTTTCACTCAGTAAAGGCGAGTAAGAACACATTTGCTAGGTAACCCGCCATGTTACCCTTGCGTCATCCGACTAATTTTCACTGATCGCCCAGTGATTCACCAAATTTTAATCGTCCAGTTTATTATGCCATGATCACAAACTTGTTCTCTCGGTGTTTCCGACCACAGGGTCGAAGGCTACGCACAAAGTTTGGTCCTTCTGATGGCCCAGTAACCTGTAAATTTCCTCGGGTCTCCCAATGTTATTAGCTGAGTAGTAGAGATTTGTGTCACATTTGGAAAAGAAAAATGCTACTTCCCTACTGTTATGAATTGCTGAAATTTAAATTATTTCAGTGATTCGAAGTCGACAATTCGCTTACTAAGAAAATGACTGATCTCACCTAAAAATTGCCTTGATGAAGAAACGGGTTCACACTGAAGGAAACCAAATACTTAATAAAATTATAATTATTAGTTAAATATAAAGCGAGAAAGTTTTTGCTTCTTTAGCTCTCTTTCCCTATTTCATTTGTTTTTTCTTCCTTCCCTCCTCTCATTCATTCATTCATTCATTCATTCATTCATTCATTCATTCATTCATTCATTCATTCATTCATTCATTCTTTCTTTCTTTCTTTTCCTGTGTATACCTCCCCCTTCCTCTCAAAGAGCTTCTTTCTCTTTTTCTTCCTTTCGTTTTCTTTCTCCCTCCACTATCTCTTTCTCTGATATCTTCAGCAAACGAGACAAGGGTAGTAATAATAGAAATAGTAGTAAAATAGTAAAAGTCGATTGTATAGTGATAATAAAAATAGAAATAGAATTAAAAAAATAATAGTAGTTTGGGTGATCAAAAAACTCACTCCCAGAGATTAGTGATCGATCTCGTGAGGGTCCAAATCATTGACGGCACAACGAGCAGCAACAGCCAGTTGCGGACGTAGGAGGGAGGAGGGAGAGGG